>JABBWI010000081.1:0-371745 GCA_016647755.1 Suillus subluteus
TTTTCACTTGGTTTCGTACAGGGCCATGCTGCAGTGCTGACTTGACCTACTGACATTTACTTTTCTTACTCAGCCGCAAAGTGTTTTTTCCTCGATGGATCCAGCCATATTCACAACCAAGCAATACCAATCAATGAGTGAGTGGTACAAATACCTCGTTTTTTTGCTCTCGAACTGACCCGGTACCTCTTAAACATGAACCAAGACACCTCCAATGTTAGATGCTGCCACAACCAGCATGTACAAATGCTCCGCCATCTGTGCTTCATGATGGAGCAGTTCATCGAGGCCATACATTTGGTACAAAGCGGTCATGGTAAGATTGTTCTATGATATCACCAAAGTGCTTGCTCACCGTTGCATTTCACGCAGTTACCCTGTCATCACCAAAACCATATGGATGGCCTTATCGTCCTGAAGATGAACCATGCCCAGTCCATACACGAGATGGTATGGTGAACTTGCCTACATTCTCCTCTTTAATTTTACTCATGAATCGTGCAGTCTCTCATAGCCCAGAAGACCGCTCCCCGGCCAAAGAGGAGGACACCTCCTCAGAACTTTCCATTAGTGATATTTGGATTGGCCCTGGGGTGGCTGCTGCTGACAGTCTCGACAATTCCTCTTCCGAACATGGGGAAGAGTCTAGCATGAGCAGGAGCGGCACTGAAACACTCACGGACGTTGACCCCGCTCTTGAATTTAACTGGTTTGTGACCACTAGTCATTGTGGTGTGGGGCTATACAGTGAAATGTAAGCCGTTTTTTTTTTGCTTTTGATCTGAACCACATCTGACTATTCATAGATCTACCGTGCGCATAGTTCATGCCCCAGGCACATCTATCCATTACTTCACTACACTTGGTGAAGCGAAGGATCATTTCAGGCTTGCTTTGGCGATGTGGTGTGGTGAGGCGGTCTGATGTACTATTTGTCACTGCAAACTTAAAATATTATGGGGTGTCCCCAATGAAAAGGTTCCACTAGATCAATTGTTTCGTTGTTACATAGTCAATCACTTGTATATACCTACATTTGAATCAAACATGCGAGTCCAGGCCTCACAAGCAACGTCATCCGATAAGCTTTAAGCTCAGTTCAGCATGCTGAGAGTGATTCTCACAAGACTGATGCATTCTCTTGCGCAAGCAAATGCTGTTGTATTTCTTCGAGACACTTACCTACCAGTTCACCACCATCCTGCCAGTATCCAGCAGGACATGAACCGAGTCATCCACAACAAAAATAGGGTGATTTGAATTTATATTATCTACTATCACTGTAGTACATGTCTGTCCTGAAGTGTGGCTCAAATGCCACCAAGCAATACAGTGAGTTGTTTACACTAACTTACTGGGATGCTACTACATGACCCTTGTCCCTCCAATCATCACCACAATGGCACCAAAACATAAATCTGCAGAAGATCACCACAAAGCTCAATTACAGAGCAAACGAGAACATTATCAATGGTCAGTTTTAATCACTCAGAGTCATGGTCTATCAAGATACTCAATGAATTTTATTTATTTTCTTCTAGAAATAAGACTATGGAGCAGGCAAAGTCTTGAACTCATTGGCGCATGCGTTGTCACTTTAACAATGTACGTATTTCCTTGATATAAAGTTCTGTATGTACCTTCATGTTCACAAACAGGATATTGTTGCGTTGTTTTGCACCTTAGACCAACTTGGCACTGAACTTGGGTACAAGTCTGGTGTTCCCAGGCACGCAGCATGCAATCTCGCATTATCGCAGTGCTACAGAGAGTGAGTGATGAGGGTTGGAGTGTGATATGCCCTGAGTTGGATGATGTATGTGTTGCTATGCTGGGTCTGCAAGGGCGCACTACTGAGTTACATGATGCCATGCAACGACTTGGATGTACATATGGGACCGGATATCACCTCTTGTTGAAGCAGAGCCAGGAGCTGGTGGACTTGATGGGGAGATGGCTTGCAACAGAGAAGGAGATCATATCACTTATAGACCAAGGAGGTGTTGAAGCTTATGACGAGGCAATGTTCACCGACTCACTCGTTTGGCAGACTGCGCTGGCTGATATATCACACAAGTCTTAATGTAAACAACCCGAATTTCTGAACTGCATCTCACTAACACCGATGACAAATGGTTGGAGGCCAGAGACGGCGAAACCTGAAGCAATACCAGCATGATTTCTATGTGCACAATACTGCTGCTTCAAAAGCAGTGAATAATGACACCAATGATGCACCTCAACACACTCGTGACATTCAACAATGCAAGCACAGCAGTTTTGAAACAGGACACAGTGGGCAATTGAATGTCTCTTCAACCTACTACACAGTTCCAAATTCTCCAGGGAAACGCCATCAGGGAGATTCCAACTTCCTACTGGAGACTACAGAGTTTAACTTCACAACTCTCGATGATTTCCCCAATAACCTTCAAAATGACACGCCGAGTTTGTAGAATTCACCAAGCAAAAATGCACTGTAGTTCAGGGTGAGGCCCTGCATTTGTGGGAATCCGATGCCAACTTATTCTTGGAGGAATTCCTTCATCTGGAGGGTTGGGGCGACTATTCACAAGAGATGTGTGTTTGCGGTGAGGAAGCTGCGATATATCGTTGTCAGGATTGTCACAGTACTGAGTTGTTCTGTCATCTGTGTATGGTCCATGTTCATGAAAGACAGCCATTTCACAAAATGGAGGTATGTACATAGATACTTGCATTCATTACATCAACTGACTCTTCTGTGCTTAAAACTTAGCATTGGGACGGCATCTCATTCCACGGTATTACCTCAAAGTCCATGGGGATCTGTTTGCAATTTGGACACACCTCTGGCGTTTGTTGTGACAACCCACTCTTGGTTTTCAACGACGACTTTGTTATCATCAACTACAATGGTATCTATGAAGTGGGGCTAGACTTCTGTGGATGCGCTTCTGCTCAGCCACACATCACTCAACTACTACGTGTCTGTCTCTTTCCTGCAACAACTGTTGATCCCAAAACAGCCACGACATTTTGGTCACTCGAATACTTTCAAATGCTATCTTTCGAGTCCAAAGTTTCCGCGTACGAATTTTACAAAACAGCTGCCCATTTGACGGACAATACAGGAATTCATGTACCAAAGGTATGTGCTAATGTTAATTCTAGTTCTCTTTCAACCTGTCATCTTACATCCTAGGATCATTATGAATCTATGTTGCGCATGATGCGAGAGTGGTGGTTCATCAAGCAGATGCAACGCACTGGTCAAGGTCATCACCCCAAGGTATTGCAGCAACCGAACAAGGCGCATGTGCTGTTTTATGTCCTGCATATCCCCATGCAGGCAAGAATCTGCCAGATGGATGGGAAAATGTGCCATCTGAAATATGGTATGTACAATTAACATATTTTCATCTGACTTCACTCTCACACAGATCCAGATTTATATATGCTTTATTTCTGGCCATTGATGCCAATTTTCGTCTGGCTCGCCGTAACATCTCTTCAGACACCGTTGATCC
Organism: Suillus subluteus; assembly: GCA_016647755.1. Classification (NCBI taxonomy): domain Eukaryota; kingdom Fungi; phylum Basidiomycota; class Agaricomycetes; order Boletales; family Suillaceae; genus Suillus; species Suillus subluteus. The sequence goes on from JABBWI010000081.1 coordinate 3,510, forward strand.
TGGTCTTAACCACGGATATGCATTTTTTGTAGAGGAAAAGGCCTACAAATGTTTTATCAGTTCACAAGCATGAGCTGTCCAGGAGGTAAGTACATCATTCTATTCATCCTGGGCACTAAGGATAACTCTATGCAGATGAGTTCATGTTCCAGTCACAATGCGGTAAATCTCGCAGATGCAAGAGTCTCATGTGGGCTTGCAGCCACTGGTGCTGGTACTATTGATTGTGCGTGACACAATTTCAAACAGCCCTGCTCCATTGGAAACTTGCAAAAGGGTGAGTGGTGCACACTGTTCACTTTCCAGTCATATTGTTATTAACAGCACAATACAGGTACCTTAATATGGATTATTTATTTTTGTCAAGCATGCAGTCTTCTTCAGACATAATGGCTTTAAATATATTGTATGACATCGCTTGCCAATGGAGCAAGCACATCTGGACACGTATGTCTGCTTTCCCACACCAGTACCACATCAAGCACCACGAAAAGTCCATCGTCTTTCTTGTACCGAAATTTCACCTGCCAGCCCACATCGCCAAATGCCAGACTTCCTTTTCCTTCAATTTCATCAAGGGTGTCAGTCACACAGATGGTGAAGCTCTGAAGTGAGGGTGGGTGGACATAAACCCCATTGCTATGAGCACACGTGAAATGGGTCCTGGTTCAAGGCGTGATACCTTGGACGACCACTTCAATGATTGGAACTGGAAGAAGATATGCGCAATGGGTGAGTTTTTGGCCTCTCACTATTATCTGAACTCATAGTTTCTGTCTTGCAGGTTTAATTTTCCGTCGCAAGTACAAATTCGCATTGATTGAGGTCCAAGAACATGTCAACAATCTCACTGATTTTGAGGCTTCTCTTGCCACAGATGAGCTAGCTGCATGGAGGAAGGACATTGAGGCATGGGAGGAAGACCGTTCACAACCAAACCCATTTGAAGACAGAGCTATGACAAGTATGTACATTCTATTCAACACATTTTAAGATACTGATGGTGTTTTCAACAGCAATGACTCAGGCTGCTGTGCCTCTGGCCTTATCAATGGCAGAGGCCACAGAGATTGAGCGCAGTAACAATGTGTCCCTGCATGATGATATCTTGCCATCAATGCTCATTTCATCAGGATTAGAACTAGAAGATCAACAGTTGCGTCGAGATTTCTGAACTTTGCTGGATCACAAACTGACTCTATTCTAGGTACCGTCTTGAATTTGATGCCAAGGTGGTTGGACAACATGCCACAGATATTCAGAAGGGCAAGCTCTTACAGCAGGCGAATGCTTTTCGCCGATGCATTGACACATGGGGCCAAGTGCAGTTATTGTACATGCCTGGTGTCTCCTGCCTGCATTTGCCGGATGACATTGCCACTGATGCCAAGGTTCACAACATAAACCTGTTCCTGCCGTCCTCTCTATCCCATCGAGTACTGTGTGATGACCGCTTGCTTGAACACGAGTGGGAGTTATGTCAAGCTCAGGCATACGACACACTCAATGACCTCCGCACTGTGCTCAACCTGCAACCACCTGTACAAGTATAAGGACACATTTATCCAAGGACAGTGAGCAAATACCCGAGCCAACGGAATCATCACTAATGCTGAACATTGCATTGACGCCTTATCAGTTAAGTATTCTAACTCTAGAGGGGCGCTTCTGAATCTGGCATCAAGGCTGGGCAAGAACGACGAATGGGAGAGGAGCCTCAAGCCGCTTGACAAGCAAAAGGATGTGGTACCACTCAAACACGACGATGGCTGAGCGGTGGGGCAGCAAAATATATCATGGATTTGGAAGACCTCAGGCTCCAACAGCAATGAGCTAGGGCTGCAGGACTGTAAGTAGGCTCTAATCACTCATGCTCCTCACTGACCTTACTGTTTTATAGTACTATGTGTTGAATGGTGTAGGGCGCGAGCGTGAGCTCGCCGCTGGGAGGAAGAAGTGGAGTTACTGCATGAGGAAATGCACCGTCATTGCATTTCTTGACTGGCACGCTGGCTGGTGGGACATGCAAGGTCCACGACATGCTTTTAACTCACTCCAAGCCAGAGAGGGCGCGCTTGCTTATGCTCAATGCCAGGCCAATCTTCGCCGCACAATGGCTGTCCTCTTCAAATCTGTGTGTGCAGCCAACCCTTCATGGCAAGCTCCCCTCGTAGTTGATCTTCATTCCTAGTGAAACCCCAATTCCCCTTGAGGACAAGTATATAATCCACTGTGTATTTACAAGTGATATATCATGCAAGCTTTGAAGGCAATATTATGCGCAAACCCTGTTCACAAGTAATATATCACATGAGCCTCTTGTAGAGCTTCCAAGGTGATGCATCACAAACTGGTGATATATCACACGAGCCTCACGGTGAGGCTCCAGGCCCTCCCGCAATAGCAATCACAGGTCGTACCTATCACCTCATGTGCGACACTGAATATCAAGATCACTCCATTCACTGGTTTTTATATGATGAGAGGATGCGCCAGCAAAAAGCACAAGAGTTTGGTGTCCACACCACTGTCATTCAAGTCATTACAGATGACATTAATGCTGTTAATCCCTATGTTCATCACTTGCGTTCATTTCGACCGTGCTCCTGATGAAAATGCCAGCTTGAGCTCAAAGACTTTTCATCCAATGGCGACTTTGCTGCCGTCATGCATGCTGCAAACTCGACTAATATTAATCCTCGCTCTGTCGTCATTCGTCGCAGATCCCATGCAGGGCTGGAGTTTCTTAATATTCTCTCCTGCCACTATGAGCCTCTCCACTACATTCTTTTTTTTCCTCACAGAGACATGGGATGGGGCATTAGTCACGTGGATGGTGTGCCAAATTTAATGCAAATCGAATGGTACAGATGCCAGCTGTTGGTTGATGACGAAGAACATTTCAGCATATTGGGCCGACTTTGCTGTGAATATTTGGTGGACATGTACTCGAGAACGGAAGAGCAGCGGCTGATGTTTATTGCACATGAGCGACAACTATGTGCTGGCAAGATCCAAGAGAATGATGTTGATGTTTCATCAGGAAAACCTTCCTGTGCTAACTTAGAGTGATTTAGAGTATTTAGAGATATTTAATTGAAGTTGTCCTAATAGCACAGATTAGAAGGCTAGCGAATGCTATTTTACCTCATTTCAATTGACGAAAAGCTTTCGCCAACCTAGAAAAATTAGAGAAAGCTAGACAAGCTTACATTGACCTGGTCAAAGACTCAAAGTTAGACAGACTTTTCACACTTAACGAGTACAGCAACAAATTAATGATCATTAAAATTGGGTATCTGTGCAGTAACATATGAGAGAAACAGATGTATGAAAAGGGAGTGGTGGTTTGATTGACGAGATCAGGATTAATACTATGAAACAAGCTGGAAATTTGATCCTCTCCGCACCATGATCAGAACATGCCGCGACTTGATCAGTAAAATTTACTCATCATCCATACTGTCCAAGTCCAAGAATGAGAGGCTGTCATCTTGGTTGTAGGCTCCACTGATGCTATGACGGAAGCGACTGAAAACAACGGTCAGCAAAGTGCCAGCTGCTTGGACCTAGACTTACTTGACTTCCTCATATATGTCGGACATCATCTTGTGAAATTTAATGGGCGCCTTCTTTTGGATACTGCCCAACAATGACATGTGGTGGTTATAGATATCCAAGAACTGATTACCCGTGAATTTAAAGTCATCACTTGACTTGTTCCGCTTTGCGAGTAGGGTAGCACGAATCTAGCAGCAAAGAACAGTGATGAGCAGACAAATAGAAATATGGTAAGACTTACTGCAGTGCAAACTATGGCCAACATGGGGATTGGAATCTCCGGGCGGCCACCCTTGTTCTTCACGATATTGTAGAAGCGCTGGCTACACTGCACACCAATGGACTTCAACTGTTTGAAGAATACCTCATGTAGGATGAGGAACACAGGCTGTGTTTGATACAGTTTCTGTCAGTTCGGTGAAGGGAGGCCAGCAGCCTTGAACAATGTGATTCTTCAGCACAACAACAACTTCATCACAAAAAAAACTGAACATCAAATGATTGGAGGAAATGTCTGAATGACTTGCGAGAAGCCGATCAATGATTGCGTTGGAGTTGAGCCACCCAGGCAGAAGTAACCTATAATACTCTACTAGTCACACTTCCTGATATCGCTGCGAAATAGACTAGGCACGAGCATCGATCTATGGATAATGTCAATGGTCGTATTACAGTAAAGATACAACACTTACTAGATTTGTGAGTGCCAACAAATACTCGTCATCGTCTGCATCCGTTCTCGATGGCACTGCAGTGTGGTACTGTGCGGCCTTTAGCAATATGTCGCGTGTTATATATGTTCTTGGTTACAAGATCAGGGACCCATGCTCGCAGGGCGATGTATGCCTGACTTCGAGAATGCCTCGTTGAATGACCTTGCAGAGCTCGATGTTCTGGTCTGTGAGTCGGACTGACCCTGTCTTTGTGTAAACAATACGTGCTGTAGGATCTAGTACATGAAGCGAGGATTCATGGGACTCAGCCTTGATTCAGCATTGCTGTGAGCCTCGGACTTGATATTGAGGGAGTCCGCAACATTGAGTTGTCTGAGTCTTTAGCCTTGTCTTCAAGCAGAAGGATTCTTCAAGAACAGGTCCTACTGGTCTTCTTGACACGTGGAGTGGGACGACTGGGACTCAAATGATGAGCATGTCATTTATCGGTGGTCCCACCAGGGGACATATTGTTGCACAGGTAATACTGTTACTTACAGCTAAGTAGTAAAAAAATAACTCACCTCCGCCGCCATGCTTTCTCTCTCTTGCATTCGATGGCTTCAGTTGTGACCCCGAAACGGTGGAGGAGGAGTCTTTGATGACTGTGACGTGCTCATTGCCTTTGGGGATGGTGATGTAGCTGCTGTTTGGCCCTGGTAAGGCCTCTTCAGGCAGGCCATTGTAGGAATCTAGTAGTGTGAAGGCTAGGTAACGTACCAAACACTGTATTGTAAGTACTCACTTCTCCTGGACAACCCCTTGGCAACACTTTCTGCAGGTTCTGTCTCAGATTCCAAGTCTTCAGCACTTTGGACATGCTAGCATCTGACTCAGGCTCTGATTTGATATCGATGGCTGACTTGCGCACTGCAGTGTAAGTTAGTAAGTGCCACGTGGCAACACCGTGACGAAGCACTGACCTTTCTTGGATTGCTGCCACCGTGACATTTGAGCTTCCTCCGAGTCCTCTGAATCTGAAGTGAATAGTGATCATTCTGATCAATGTGAGTAAGCTTCTAATATTTCTGCAGGAAACGAGACTTACTACTGCTTTTGACATTTTGTTTTTGGCAGGCACTGCAGCTACTGTTGCCTTCGTTCTGCGACTCAGAACTGAACATGTCACGCCACATAGTAAGTAATTACTGCATGTAATCATCAGTAATATGAAGGACTTACCTTTGCCAGACTTTGCCTGGTCACTGTGGTCAGGGCTGACTTTGCCTGAAGTTGAAAGTTCATGCTTGTGTGACTGCTTGCTTCGGGCTTCGAGAGGTTGCCATACTGAGCTCGGCAACAATGTTGAGGTGAGTGTGAATGTACAATGTATGATGCTACTACTTACCTGGATTTTCTAGCACTAGATCCTTGGCTTTGCGGCGCACTTGGACTGAGTGAGTTTCTCAACCTTGGTGTTCGAAAAAAAAACTTACGGTGTGAATTAGACACCATTGAAGTTTGCAGTAAATGAACTTGAAGGAGCGAAGAAAATGAAACAAATGTGTGGCTGTCTTTCTGCTCAGCTGGCAACTGAAAGACTACTTTGGAGTGGTGAGTGAGTGTTTTTAGTTAAAGAAAATTTCGTCTCTCAATCATTTAAATCAGCCTCGGTGGTTTATATTCCATAAAGCAGTGCAAGGGTTGCCGGTATCACTTTCCCTGTCAGGTTTAGCTCATTATTCAGTGAGTCTATAGTCAGAAACTTTAACACAGGCTTACTACCAAGTAGTCTTAGTGCATGTCTCCTCATTTGCTTGCTGAATCTCAGCCTGAGGCAGTATGTTATCATCTCCCTCTATTTTTCCCTTGGCTCATTCACTGAACTAGGAACGTCAATTTTTGCTTGTATTGCTGCAGTGCCTCCCCACCCACCATGCTCAGTGCTATTGAGCGGTCAAATGATTAGCGGCATACGCTGCTTCGAGCAAACACATTCTGCCAGAACACATGGTAAGTCTCGTTTTTATCTGCCGAATCCCTTGCTGCTGATGCACTTGCTGGTTTCCAGTGTATCCAGGCCTTAGAGACACAGGCAGCCACATTGTATTGACCCCAACCCCAAATCAATCCAGCATGATCATGGCCCTTACTCTGCAAATCTCAGCATCACTGTAGAACCACCACCTCGTTCATACCATTGATCTCATCATCATTACACATCTTCAACATCTCTCAGCTCTGCTGCACTCCCTCCAGGCCCACTCCCTCCTCCTCCATCCACCCGTGATGTTCGTCCTTGCTTAGGCAGCTTCGATGGGTGTGTCTGACGTGCACGTGTCTGCTATCCTCACTGACCCCCTCCTGCTGCTCCATTTGATCGATGAAAAGGTATGCTGTATCATTCATCATCTTGCAATGGAGCCTGATGGCAAGCCTCCGCCTATACCCACCCTAGAAGCAAAGATCTTGAAGAATACCCCGATGATCTCGGAGATGTGGTGGCCGCATTGTTCTCTATCTGCGGTCTTAGTTCTGGCCTGTCTATGAACTGGCCACCGGCCTCCACTCATCATCTACTCCAACACCAAGCAAGAAGGTTCGCGCATTTAAATTAACCTATGTTGTTCTATCTATCTAACATGTCTTGAATACTAGGCTACTGCAGCCCTGGCAAATATCTCACTAGATTCGCCAACCAAGCCATCAGATGACGAGGACACTCTTCCTGTTTTGATCAATGATTGCAAGTGTTCAGTCTCGCTGGACTCTCAAAACACTGAGGACGAGCGTGAGGAGCTTCACAAGAAGTTTGTCGGTGAAATTGACCTACCTGAAAGTCAGTGGCCTTGGTTCATGTGTGAATTAATCTTCAACTTAGCTTTTTATTTCAGGTGAAGAGCCTTTGCTCAGAGAATCCAAGTGCCATTTCGGTCTTTGTCCCATTCAATACCACGAGGTTTGTTACTGTCTGGAGTCTCCCATTGACTTCAACTTAGCTTTTCATTTCAGGTGAAGAACCTTTGCTCAAAGAATCTAAGCACCATTTCGTTCTTTTCCCCATCCAATACCATGAGGTTTGTTACTGTCTGACATCCTGTTAACTTCATTTTAACAATTCACTAGATATGGCAAATGTACAAGAAAGCTGAGGCATCATTCTGGAGTGCCGAGGAGATGGACCTCTCAAAGGACGTCCATGACTGGACCAACCGTCTGAATGATAACCAATGTCACTTTGTTTCACACGTCCTTGCTTTCTTTGCTGCATCTGACGGCATTGTTAATGAAAACCTCCTTGAACGTTTCTCGAAGTGTGGTGCTTCTACAGCTTCCAAATCATGATGGAGAACATTCACTCTGAGACCTACTCACTTCTCATCAACACTTACATCAAGGAATCCGCCCAGTGCAAATACCTCTTTGACGCCATGGAAACTATTCCTTACATCAAGCACAAGGCTGACTGGGCACTCAAGTGGATATCTGATCAGTATTCCACCTTTGGTGAGCGCTTGGTCACCTTCGCTGCCATCAAAGGCATCTTCTTCTCTGGTTCCTTTGCATCCATCTTCTGGCTCAAGAAGCGTGGCCTGATGCTTGCTCTCTAGCCACCTCAAGCGTCACTCGCACCCTGATACTGTCAAGTGTATCATTACACAGGCTGTCATCATCGAGCAGGAATTCCTCACTGGTTCATCATTACCTTCGGATTGCTCATCTTACGCTGACTGTCTCTCTACTGATGAACAGGACGACTTGCAGAAGCTCCATGCCGCAGCATATCCACCCTAGAAACAAAGATATTAAATAAAGACCTTCTTCCTCACTGGTTTGTCATTACCTTTGGATTGCTCATCTTATGCTGACTGTCTCTACTGACGAACAGGATGACTTGCAGAAGCTTCATGCTGCAGCATATCCACCCTAGAAACAAAGATATTAAATGAAGACCTTCTTCCTCACTGGTTTGTCATTACCTTTGATTGCTCATCTTATGCTGACTGTCTCTACTGACGAACAGGATGACTCACAGAAGCTTCATGCCACAGCATATCCACCCTAGAAATAAAGATATCAAATGAAGACCTTATTGTGGTCTCAATTCTGCAACCTGTTGCTGACCTATACCTACACCTAAATCATCACAAGACTATGTCTCTGCGTCCCTGACTTCCTCATATTCTCGTTCATCGACGTTGAGCTTCACCCTTTCATCTGGCATGACAAATTTGCCGCAGCATATCCACCCTATTGCCAGTACAATCAGCAACTATGAGTTTCCGAACTCGGTATGCCACGAGCATGACACGTTCCCACATGGTCAAAACCCCCAACTGCACTTCTCCTTCTCCCACTCTTGTGGACCATCGTAAGTTTTCTATATATTCAGTTGTTTGATGTTTCTCATCAATCCTACCTAGAACATGCCTGAAACAACATGTCCTGCATGTAACAAAAAGCTTGCATCATTAAGTGGCTATAACCACCAATCCTGCTTGTTGTGATCTCTACATTCGCTCACGGCAATTTCATGCCAATCTGCCTACTCGAGTTCCCCAGAACAAAGATCAGGACATGGATATTGGAGATGCGTCTGACTTAGATCACTTGCCGCTGGAGTTCAAAGGTGATTTTTTCGGGATGTATGCTGAGGACGAGCTTGAGTGGCCAGATGATGGGGGAGCCATGGGTGATGTGCCCACAGATGAAGAGGACTTAGGTGATGATGATGCCCATGATGAATGGGAACCTCCATTGGTACCATTGGCTCACAATCCACATGAGGGAGATGATGAAGATAACGACATCTGGGACCAACATCCCCCAGACGCACAAGATCCTCATTACGGAGTAGAGGAACACCTTTGTGAACATGAAGATGCACCTATAGTTGTCCAATACCCCAACCAATGAGCTGGACAACCCATCAACCCAACCAAGCAATTGAGTAATGCAACTTATCACACACAGCTCATTGGCTCAGGCCCAAATAATGTGTATGCTCCATTCACTTCAAAGCTGGACTGGGAGATGGCTCGATGGGCCAAATTACAAGGCCCCAGTTCAACTGCATTTTCGGAGCTCGTTTCTATTGAGGGTGTAAGTTCATGATTTATTTTGAAGCTGCGAGTATTGGTATAATTATTATATGTCCAGCTTAGTGATACCCTCGGTCTCTCCTTCAAGAATACACGTGAATTGAACAAGATTATTGACAATGAACTTCCAGGCCGCCCAAAGTTTAAATGTGAGTAGATTGTTATTGCCAATGAAGCATTTGATGTTTATTTTCGTGATATCATTGAGTGTATCACAGCTCTCTTCGGGGACCTGAACTTTGCAGATTTTCTCGTATTTGCGCCTGAGCACCACTATGCCGATGAAGATGAGACAGTTCGTTTATATCATGAGATGAATACAGGTAAATGGTGGTGGAATACTCAGGTTGGTGTTATGTGCCTTTGTAAAGCTATCGCACAGTAGATTAACATTGTATTTGTAGAAATGTCTCGACTGCGAGTGCCCTGGTGCGACAATCATTCCAGTCATTATTTTGTCGGACAAGACCCAAGTTACTCTGTTTCACAACAAGACAGCATACCCTGTCTATATGACAATAGGAAACATTCCAAAGGAGATCTGTCGAAAACCATCTCACCATGCACATGTCCTTCTCGCATACCTCCCAACAACCTGCCTTGAGCATGTCACCAATAAGGCATCTTGCCGCCACATGCTTGCAAATCTGTACCATGCTTGTGTGGGACGCAGTGCTCGCTCCACTTGCAACTGCGGGCATTGATGGAGTCAATATGCGAAGTGGCAATGGGGCTGTGTGTAGATGCCATCCCCTGTTTGCGTGCTTCGCTGGAGATTATACAGAGCAGGTATTAGTGACTGGAGTTAAGACGATGCAATGCCCTAGTTGTGATGTTCCCTTGGATGAACTTGGTCTTGCAGCTGGCTGGTGCTGCAAACTATCAACCACAAAACCTTGATGCAGTACTTGATGCCCTTAGTGTTCTTGATGAAGGTGGATTGGCCTTTATTCGTGCATGCACAGAGGCTGGCATTAAGCCTATTGTTCACCCATACTGGGAGGGTTTACCTTTCGTCAATATATCGAATCTATCACCCCTGACATCTTACATCAATTGTATCAAGGACTGGTGAAACATCTCCTCGCTTGGCTTTCAGAAGCATGCGGCAGTGCAGAGATTGATGCACAATGTTGTCGTCTTCCCCCGAATCACCACATCCGACATTTTATGAAGGGTATTACAACATTGTCATGCTTGAGCGGCACAGAGCACAGTCAAATCTGCCGCTTTTTGCTTGGGATAATCATCGACATTAGATTACAAAATAACATGTCTTCTTTGTGGCTCCTCCGTGCTGTTCGTGGCCTGTTGGATTTTTTATATCTTGCCCAATATCCGTGTCACAGCTCAGAGACACTGGCTCTTCTCGACGAGGCACTCAATATCTTTCACGACAACAAGGAAATTTTTGTTGACCTCGGCATTCGTAATTCCTTCAACCTACCCAAACTCCATTTCGCACTTCACTACTCTCACATGATTCGAATGTATGGCACAACAGATAATTACAACACCGAATACACCGAACGACTTCACATCGATCTTGCTAAAGATGCATATCGCTCCACAAACCACAAGAACGAGTTTGCACAAATGACAACCTGGCTGGAACGGAGGGAAAAAAATTTCCACCATGAGAAATACATACAGTGGAGACTTACGGGTGCTGCGCATCACCTACACCATCATCCTCGACCTCCAGAGATGCCGTTTCATTGTACTCAGACAATGACGAAGCACCCAAGCATCAAGGCAGTCACCTTAGACAAGATTGTGAATGAATATGGTGCTACATACTTCCACGAATCCCTCACTCACTACATCGCAAAAGCAACGCTTCCCGTGTATGTAGCACCATATTCATTCACAATCTTGTCTAAGGTGACTGCCTTGATGCTTGGGTGCTTCGTCATTGTCTGAGTACAATGAAACGGCATCTCTGGAGGTCGAGGATGATGGTGTAGGTGATGCGCAGCACCCGTAAGTCTCCACTGTATGTATTTCTCATGGTGGAAATTTTTTTCCCTCCGTTCCAGCCAGGTTGTCATTTGTGCAAACTCGTTCTTGTGGTTTGTGGAGCGATATGCATCTTTAGCAAGATCGATGTGAAGTCGTTCGGTGTATTCGGTGTTGTAATTATCTGTTGTGCCATACATTCGAATCATGTGAGAGTAGTGAAGTGCGAAATGGAGTTTGGGTAGGTTGAAGGAATTACGAATGCCGAGGTCAACAAAAATTTCCTTGTTGTCGTGAAAGATATTGAGTGCCTCGTCGAGAAGAGCCAGTGTCTCTGAGCTGTGACACGGATATTGGGCAAGATATAAAAAATCCAACAGGCCACGAACAGCACGGAGGAGCCACAAAGAAGACATGTTATTTTGTAATCTAATGTCGATGATTATCCCAAGCAAAAAGCGGCAGATTTGACTGTGCTCTGTGCCGCTCAAGCATGACAATGTTGTAATACCCTTCATAAAATGTCGGATGTGGTGATTCGGGGGAAGACGACAACATTGTGCATCAATCTCTGCACTGCCGCATGCTTCTGAAAGCCAAGCGAGGAGATGTTTCACCAGTCCTTGATACAATTGATGTAAGATGTCAGGGGTGATAGATTCGATATATTGACGAAAGGTAAACCCTCCCAGTATGGGTGAACAATAGGCTTAATGCCAGCCTCTGTGCATGCACGAATAAAGGCCAATCCACCTTCATCAAGAACACTAAGGGCATCAAGTACTGCATCAAGGTTTTGTGGTTGATAGTTTGCAGCACCAGCCAGCTGCAAGACCAAGTTCATCCAAGGGAACATCACAACTAGGGCATTGCATCGTCTTAACTCCAGTCACTAATACCTGCTCTGTATAATCTCCAGCGAAGCACGCAAACAGGGGATGGCATCTACACACAGCCCCATTGCCACTTCGCATATTGACTCCATCAATGCCCGCAGTTGCAAGTGGAGCGAGCATGCGTCCCACACAAGCATGGTACAGATTTGCAAGCATGTGGCGGCAAGATGCCTTATTGGTGACATGCTCAAGGCAGGTTGTTGGGAGGTATGCGAGAAGGACATGTGCATGGTGAGATGGTTTTCGACAGATCTCCTTTGGAATGTTTCCTATTGTCATATAGACAGGGTATGCTGTCTTGTTGTGAAACAGAGTAACTTGGGTCTTGTCCGACAAAATAATGACTGGAATGATTGTCGCACCAGGGCACTCGCAGTCGAGACATTTCTACAAATACAATGTTAATCTACTGTGCGATAGCTTTACAAAGGCACATAACACCAACCTGAGTATTCCACCACCATTTACCTGTATTCATCTCATGATATAAACGAACTGTCTCATCTTCATCGGCATAGTGGTGCTCAGGCGCAAATACGAGAAAATCTGCAAAGTTCAGGTCCCCGAAGAGAGCTGTGATACACTCAATGATATCACGAAAATAAACATCAAATGCTTCATTGGCAATAACAATCTACTCACATTTAAACTTTGGGCGGCCTGGAAGTTCATTGTCAATAATCTTGTTCAATTCACGTGTATTCTTGAAGGAGAGACCGAGGGTATCACTAAGCTGGACATATAATAATTATACCAATACTCGCAGCTTCAAAATAAATCATGAACTTACACCCTCAATAGAAACGAGCTCCGAAAATGCAGTTGAACTGGGGCCTTGTAATTTGGCCCATCGAGCCATCTCCCAGTCCAGCTTTGAAGTGAATGGAGCATACACATTATTTGGGCCTGAGCCAATGAGCTGTGTGTGATAAGTTGCATTACTCAATTGCTTGGTTGGGTTGATGGGTTGTCCAGCTCATTGGTTGGGGTATTGGACAACTATAGGTGCATCTTCATGTTCACAAAGGTGTTCCTCTACTCCGTAATGAGGATCTTGTGCGTCTGGGGGATGTTGGTCCCAGATGTCGTTATCTTCATCATCTCCCTCATGTGGATTGTGAGCCAATGGTACCAATGGAGGTTCCCATTCATCATGGGCATCATCATCACCTAAGTCCTCTTCATCTGTGGGCACATCACCCATGGCTCCCCCATCATCTGGCCACTCAAGCTCGTCCTCAGCATACATCCCGAAAAAATCACCTTTGAACTCCAGCGGCAAGTGATCTAAGTCAGACGCATCTCCAATATCCATGTCCTGATCTTTGTTCTGGGGAACTCGAGTAGGCAGATTGGCATGAAATTGCCGTGAGCGAATGTAGAGATCACAACAAGCAGGATTGGTGGTTATAGCCACTTAATGATGCAAGCTTTTTGTTACATGCAGGACATGTTGTTTCAGGCATGTTCTAGGTAGGATTGATGAGAAACATCAAACAACTGAATATATAGAAAACTTACGATGGTCCACAAGAGTGGGAGAAGGAGAAGTGCAGTTGGGGGTTTTGACCATGTGGGAACGTGTCATGCTCGTGGCATACCGAGTTCGGAAACTCATAGTTGCTGATTGTACTGGCAATAGGGTGGATATGCTGCGGCAAATTTGTCATGCCAGATGAAAGGGTGAAGCTCAACGTCGATGAACGAGAATATGAGGAAGTCAGGGACGCAGAGACATAGTCTTGTGATGATTTAGGTGTAGGTATAGGTCAGCAACAGGTTGCAGAATTGAGACCACAATAAGGTCTTCATTTGATATCTTTATTTCTAGGGTGGATATGCTGTGGCATGAAGCTTCTGTGAGTCATCCTGTTCGTCAGTAGAGACAGTCAGCATAAGATGAGCAATCCAAAGGTAATGACAAACCAGTGAGGAAGAAGGTCTTCATTTAATATCTTTGTTTCTAGGGTGGATATGCTGCAGCATGAAGCTTCTGCAAGTCATCCTGTTCGTCAGTAGAGACAGTCAGCATAAGATGAGCAATCCAAAGGTAATGACAAACCAGTGAGGAAGAAGGTCTTTATTTAATATCTTTGTTTCTAGGGTGGATATGCTGCGGCATGGAGCTTCTGCAAGTCGTCCTGTTCATCAGTAGAGAGACAGTCAGCGTAAGATGAGCAATCCGAAGGTAATGATGAACCAGTGAGGAATTCCTGCTCGATGATGACAGCCTGTGTAATGATACACTTGACAGTATCAGGGTGCGAGTGACGCTTGAGGTGGCTAGAGAGCAAGCATCAGGCCACGCTTCTTGAGCCAGAAGATGGATGCAAAGGAACCAGAGAAGAAGATGCCTTTGATGGCAGCGAAGGTGACCAAGCGCTCACCAAAGGTGGAATACTGATCAGATATCCACTTGAGTGCCCAGTCAGCCTTGTGCTTGATGTAAGGAATAGTTTCCATGGCGTCAAAGAGGTATTTGCACTGGGCGGATTCCTTGATGTAAGTGTTGATGAGAAGTGAGTAGGTCTCAGAGTGAATGTTCTCCATCATGATTTGGAAGCTGTAGAAGCACCACACTTCGAGAAACGTTCAAGGAGGTTTTCATTAACAATGCCGTCAGATGCAGCAAAGAAAGCAAGGACGTGTGAAACAAAGTGACATTGGTTATCATTCAGACGGTTGGTCCAGTCATGGACGTCCTTTGAGAGGTCCATCTCCTCGGCACTCCAGAATGATGCCTCAGCTTTCTTGTACATTTGCCATATCTAGTGAATTGTTAAAATGAAGTTAACAGGATGTCAGACAGTAACAAACCTCATGGTATTGGATGGGGAAAAGAACGAAATGGTGCTTAGATTCTTTGAGCAAAGGTTCTTCACCTGAAATGAAAAGCTAAGTTGAAGTCAATGGGAGACTCCAGACAGTAACAAACCTCGTGGTATTGAATGGGACAAAGACCGAAATGGCACTTGGATTCTCTGAGCAAAGGCTCTTCACCTGAAATAAAAAGCTAAGTTGAAGATTAATTCACACATGAAACCAAGCCACTGACTTTCAGGTAGGTCAATTTCACCGACAAACTTCTTGTGAAGCTCCTCACGCTCGTCCTCAGTGTTTTGAGAGTCCAGCGAGACCGAACACTTGCAATCATTGATCAAAACAGGAAGAGTGTCCTCGTCATCTGATGGCTTGGTTGGCGAATCTAGTGAGATATTTGCCAGGGCTGCAGTAGCCTAGTATTCAAGACATGTTAGATAGATAGAACAACATAGGTTAATTTAAATGCGCGAACCTTCTTGCTTGGTGTTGGAGTAGATGATGAGTGGAGGCCGGTGGCCAGTTCATAGACAGGCCAGAACTAAGACCGCAGATAGAGAACAATGCGGCCACCACATCTCCGAGATCATCGGGGTATTCTTCAAGATCTTTGCTTCTAGGGTGGGTATAGGCGGAGGCTTGCCATCAGGCTCCATTGCAAGATGATGAATGATACAGCATACCTTTTCATCGATCAAATGGAGCAGCAGGAGGGGGTCAGTGAGGATAGCAGACACGTGCACGTCAGACACACCCATCGAAGCTGCCTAAGCAAGGACGAACATCACGGGTGGATGGAGGAGGAGGGAGTGGGCCTGGAGGGAGTGCAGCAGAGCTGAGAGATGTTGAAGATGTGTAATGATGATGAGATCAATGGTATGAACGAGGTGGTGGTTCTACAGTGATGCTGAGATTTGCAGAGTAAGGGCCATGATCATGCTGGATTTGATTTGGGGTTGGGGTCAATACAATGTGGCTGCCTGTGTCTCTAAGGCCTGGATACACTGGAAACCAGCAAGTGCATCAGCAGCAAGGGATTCGGCAGATAAAAACGAGACTTACCATGTGTTCTGGCAGAATGTGTTTGCTCGAAGCAGCGTATGCCGCTAATCATTTGACCGCTCAATAGCACTGAGCATGGTGGGTGGGGAGGCACTGCAGCAATACGAGCAAAAATTGACGTTCCTAGTTCAGTGAATGAGCCAAGGGAAAAATAGAGGGAGATGATAACATACTGCCTCAGGCTGAGATTCAGCAAGCAAATGAGGAGACACGCACTAAGACTACTTGGTAGTAAGCCTGTGTTAAAGTTTCTGACTATAGACTCACTGAATAATGAGCTAAACCTGACAGGGAAAGTGATACCGGCAACCCTTGCACTGCTTTATGGAATATAAACCACCGAGGCTGATTTAAATGATTGAGAGACGAAATTTTCTTTAACTAAAACACTCACTCACCACTCCAAAGTAGTCTTTCAGTTTGCCAGCTGAGCAGAAAGACAGCCACACATTTGTTTCATTTTCTTCGCTCCTTCAAGTTCATTTTACTGCAAACTTCAATGGTGTCTAATTCACACCGTAAGTTTTTTTTTCGAACACCAAGGTTGAGAAACTCACTCAGTCCAAGTGCGCCGCAAAGCCAAGGATCTAGTGCTAGAAAATCCAGGTAAGTAGTAGCATCATACATTGTACATTCACACTCACCTCAACATTGTTGCCGAGCTCAGTATGGCAACCTCTCGAAGCCCGAAGCAAGCAGTCACACAAGCATGAACTTTCAACTTCAGGCAAAGTCAGCCCTGACCACAGTGACCAGGCAAAGTCTGGCAAAGGTAAGTCCTTCATATTACTGATGATTACATGCAGTAATTACTTACTATGTGGCGTGACATGTTCAGTTCTGAGTCGCAGAACGAAGGCAACAGTAGCTGCAGTGCCTGCCAAAAACAAAATGTCAAAAGCAGTAGTAAGTCTCGTTTCCTGCAGAAATATTAGAAGCTTACTCACATTGATCAGAATGATCACTATTCACTTCAGATTCAGAGGACTCGGAGGAAGCTCAAATGTCACGGTGGCAGCAATCCAAGAAAGGTCAGTGCTTCGTCACGGTGTTGCCACGTGGCACTTACTAACTTACACTGCAGTGCGCAAGTCAGCCATCGATATCAAATCAGAGCCTGAGTCAGATGCTAGCATGTCCAAAAGTGCTGAAGACTTGGAATCTGAGACAGAACCTGCAGAAAGTGTTGCCAAGGGGTTGTCAGGAGAAGTGAGTACTTACAATACAGTGTTTGGTACTTACCTAGCCTTCACACTACTAGATTCCTACAATGGCCTGCCTGAAGAGGCCTTACCAGGGCCAAACAGCAGCTACATCACCATCCCCAAAGGCAATGAGCACGTCACAGTCATCAAAGACTCCTCCTCCACCCGTTTGGGGGTCACAACTGAAGCCATCGAATGCAAGAGAGAGAAAGCATGCGGCGGAGGTGAGTTATTTTTTTACTACTTAGCTGTAAGTAACAGTATTACCTGTGCCAACAATATGTCCCCTTGTGGGACCCGATAATGACATGCTCGTCATTTGAGTCCCAGTGTCCCACCTCACGTGTCAAGAAGACCAGTAGGACCTGTTCTGAAGAATCCATTCTGCTTGAAGACAAGGCTAAAGACTCAGACAACTCCAATGTTGGCTCCCTCAATATCAAGTCCGAGGCTCACAGCAATGCTGAATCCAAGGCTGAGTCCCATGAATCCTCGCTTCATGTACTAGATCCTACAGCACGTATTGTTTACACAAAGACAGGGTCAGTCCGACTCACAGACCAGAACATCGAGCTCCGCAAGGTCATTCAACGAGGCATTCTCGAAGTCAAGGCATACATCGCCTTCGAGCATGGGTACCCTGATCTTGTAACCAAGAACATATATACACGCGACATATTGCTAAAGGCCGCACAGTACCACACTGCAGTGCCAATCGAGAAACGGATGCAGACAGATGACGAGTATTTGTTGGCACTCACAAATCTAGTAAGTGTTGTATCTTTACTGTAAACTACCATTGACATTATCCATAGATCGATGCTCGTGCTAGTCTATTTCGCAGCGATATCAAGGAAGTGACTAGTAAGAGTATTATAGGTTACTTCTGTCTGGGTGGCTCCAACTCCAACGCAATCATTGATCGGCTTCTCGCAAGTCATTCATACATTTTCCTGCAATCATTTGATGTTCGTTTTTTTTTGTATGAAGTTGTTGTTGTGCTGACGAATCACATTGTTCAAGGCTGCTGGCCTCCCTTCACCGAACTGACAGAAACTGTATCAAACACAGCCTGTGTTCCTCATCCTACATGAGGTATTCTTCAAACAGTTGAAGTCCATTGGTGTGCAGTGTAGCCAGCGCTTCTACAATATCGTGAAGAACAAGGGTGGCCGCCCGGAGATTCCAATCCCCATGTTGGCCATAGTTTGCACTGCAGTAAGTCTTACCATATTTCTATTTGTCTGCTCATCACTGTTCTTTGCTGCTAGATTCGTGCTACCCTACTCGCAAAGCGGAACAAGTCAAGTGATGACTTTAAATTCACGGGTAATCAGTTCTTGGATATCTATAACCACCACATGTCATTGTTGGGCAGTATCCAAAAGAAGGCGCCCATTAAATTTCACAAGATGATGTCCGACATATATGAGGAAGTCAAGTAAGTCTAGGTCCAAGCAGCTGGCACTTTGCTGACCGTTGTTTTCAGTCGCTTCCGTCATAGCATCAGTGGAGCCTACAACCAAGATGACAGCCTCTCATTCTTGGACTTGGACAGTATGGATGATGAGTAAATTTTACTGATCAAGTCGCGGCATGTTCTGATCATGGTGCGGAGAGGATCAAATTTCCAGCTTGTTTCATAGTATTAATCCTGATCTCGTCAATCAAACCACCACTCCCTTTTCATACATCTGTTTCTCTCATATGTTACTGCACAGATACCCAATTTTAATGATCATTAATTTGTTGCTGTACTCGTTAAGTGTGAAAAGTCTGTCTAACTTTGAGTCTTTGACCAGGTCAATGTAAGCTTGTCTAGCTTTCTCTAATTTTTCTAGGTTGGCGAAAGCTTTTCGTCAATTGAAATGAGGTAAAATAGCATTCGCTAGCCTTCTAATCTGTGCTATTAGGACAACTTCAATTAAATATCTCTAAATACTCTAAATCACTCTAAGTTAGCACAGGAAGGTTTTCCTGATGAAGTGACCTTGGCCTCTTCGACAATCATTAAGAAGGATTTCTCACCTTGCAGGAAGCGGTGGACTCTGTCAACAACACCCTAAGTCTGTTGTTGGAGCTCTGATAACGATCCTATAGAGAGGAACAAGATAGAGTGCTTGTTACAAGACTGCTGGTGGTAGAATAAACAAGGTCAAAAACAGGGAACAGAACTACTGATGAATACATCATAACACAGGTTGAAAGTCCGCTAGTCCCGGAAACAGTCGGACCGTTCTTTTCATCACATTACCCCCTCCCAAGGTCGATGTCTTCATCGACAATCCTCCTAAATGTCCCTATCCTCCAGTCATAAATTCCTTGGGGCATTATGTACCTCCATTCCGCATGACGCGGAATATGTATCTTGAGGTGTTCTCTGTCACGCATCAAAAACTTTTGAAAGGCTTCATTCGTCCCAAACTCATTCTTCAGATTCCGTTCCAGCTCCCAAGTGCTCTCCTCTCTTGGTTGTCCCCTCCATTTCACCAAAAATTCCTTCTTTCCTCATCTTTCTCGACTATCCAGGATCTCTTCAACTTCATACTCCGGCGTCCCTCCGAGATCTATTGGTGGTGGCAGTGGCGGTTGTTGTTGCAATGAAGAAGCTGGTGATTTATAGGGACAAAGGAAGGTGGTATGGAAGACAGGATGGATTCTTTTCCAGGTACGTGGCAGGTCCAGTTTATACGCATGTTCTCCAACTTTCTTTAGAACTTTGAACAGACCAAAATGACAATCATCAAGTTTCTTCAAGGGACGATTAGATCTCAAATTGGTTGCCTCCAGGTAAACTAAATCTCCGGGTAGGTAATCTGGAGCCTCGCGATGATGTTCATCATAATAATGCTTCATGTCCTCAGCTGCTCACGCTAAAGCTGTGATAGCTTCTTGGCTGAGGGTATGCATGCAAGAAGCAAAAACATCCGTGCTTTCTGCCTTGACACTGGTTCGGGGCTCAATACATTTATGAGGATGATGTCTGTGATTTAGGAAGAAGGGTGAGTACCCAGTAGAGGATTGAATCTTGTCATTATAACTGAATTGAGCAGGAGGTAACCATTCCGCCCAGTCATTTTGACAATAGTTAGTGAATAGACGAAGGTATTGTTCGACCTCTTGATTGATTCGTTCCGTCTGACCGTCCATCTGTGGATGATAGGCAGAGGATAGGTTGGTCTGAATCCCAAGAAGTTGGTTTAGGTCGCACATGAAGTTGGAAACAAACTGGGACCTGCGGTCACTAATAACTCATTCTGGAATGCCGAAGTCCTGCCATACTCAATCGCAATATAAATGTGCGAGTCCTTCAGATGAAAGTTCTCCATTGGTGGGTGCAAGACGTATCATCTTGGACAACCAATCCACGACAACTAGGATAGCATCGTTTCCTTTGCTGCGGGGAAGTTGTGTAATGAGGTCAACTGACACGAACTGCCAATTGTGTTCTGGTACCGGATTAGGTGCAAGTAATCCAAACGGTTTGGCGGGGAATGTTTTAGTTCACTGACATCTTTCACAACCACTCACATAGCGTGCTACATCCGCATGGATTCGGGGCCACCAATATGTCTGCAGGATTAACTCTGTGGTCTTGAAATGTCCTGGGTGACCTGATACAGGTAAGTTGTGATGAATGTGGATGATTTGTTCTTGGAGAGTCTGCTCATTTGGCACATAGATGCGATTCTTCCACAAATTCAACCCATCCTCTTCCTTCCAATTCTTTTCACCCCTTCGTATGGCTTCTCTCACAAACCTTTCAACTCTCTTTGAGGCTCAAATCTTTGTCAAAATTTCGTCTCCCTCTAATTCTACCTCCATTGAAACCGCTCTAAACCACTCTTCTTTCAATAAGACTCGATCCTCATTATCTCCCTCCCCCTTTCTATGGTCCGCTCATCTCGAGAGGGCGTCAGGTTTCCCGTGATTCTTCCCTGGTTTGTGAACTAATTTGAAATCATATTCGGCGAGTTCCAATGCCCAACGTGCTTGACGACGATTAAGTTTCTTGGCCAACGTGAAATATTCCAAGTTCTTATGGTCGGTAAGGATTTCAAAAGTATGTTGCACACCCATGAGATAATGCCACCATTCATCTAAGGACCGCATGACCGCCAGAAGTTCTTTATTGTGGATTTCATAATTGTGTTCAACATCTGATAGTGCGCGTGAGCTGAAAGCAATAGGGTGCCACTTGCCATCATCGTGAAGTTGAGATAAGACGGCACCAGTTGCGTAATTCGAATTATCTGCCTCCACTCAAAAAGGTGCGTCATCCCTTGGCATAATAAGCACGGGTGCCGTCGTGATAGCAACTTTTAGACCCTGGAAGGCTTTTTCTTCCTCCACTCCCCAATGCCACAACTCATTCCCCATTAATCAGTGCAAAGGATGAGCAATGTGAGCGAAACCTTGTATGAAGCATCGTTAGTAATTGACGAAACCTAGAAACTGTTGAAGTTCACGCTTCATGGTATGCCGAGGCCACTCCTGCACTCCTTTCACCTTTACTGGATCCATGGAGACTTTACCATGTCACATGATAAGGCCAAGGTAATCAATTTCTGTCTGCTCAAAGGCGCATTTCTCAGCCTTGAGGTACAGATGATTATCGCAAAGAATTTGAAGGACTTCTCGAGTGACCTGTCGATGTTCTTCAAGAGACTTGGTAAAAATAAGGATGTCGTCCATGTATACGATGACTACCCCACACCTAATAAGTCCACAAAATAGGTTGTTCATCATCATTTGGAAGGTAGCGGGTGAATTGGTGAGGCCAAAGAACATGACTAAAGGTTTGTAGAGACCATGGTTAGTTGTGAACGCGGCTTTCCACTCATCCACTTCTCGGATACGAATATTGTTGTATCCCCAGCGAACATCCAGCTTGGTGAAGTAGCGAGCATCATGAAGCTTGTGCACTACCTCAGAAATTAGAGGTAAAGGATAACGGTTCTTAATGGTTGCCGTGTTTAACTTGTGATAGTCCTGAACAGGCCGTAAGGAACCATCCTTCTTCTTAACAAAGAAGAATGGTGATGTGACAGGAGACTTTGAGGGTCATATTCGTCCCATGCGTAGATGTTCCTCAATAAACTTGTCCAACTCTGCTTGTTCGGCAAGGCTTAGCGGATAGATTTTGCTATTGAAAGGTTCGACCTCTGGCTTGAGTTCGATGGTGTGATCCCACTGACGTCATTCTGGTAATCGATCGAATGAAGCTTTCTCAAATACTGGTGTAAAATCCTCGAGGTGTTTGGGAAGGAGTTCTTCCAATGACATCTTCTTCCCCATCTTCAATGCTTCTTCCACTAACTTCTGTGACCGAGTTTCCACAGCTCATATTCTCATTCTCCCAATAGTGCCATTCTTCAATCCCTTCAGTTGTAAACTTGGTGACAAAGATACAGTCTCCCTCCTCAACCTTCATAGTCCTTTCACATCTTGTTTTGGGTTCTTCTTCTGGTTCATGAGACAACCTTCCCCGAGCGTGGCGTGACATGCGAGTGGACAGCGATTAAAGGTAATATCACCAGTGCGCCAGTCAATGGAAGGGTTATGTTTGTGGAGCCAATCACAACCAATGATAAGGTATGTTTTGCCGGTGTTTGTTACTGCAAAGCTAAAAACTTCAACATGGTCTCAAATTTGGAGATGCATCTTAGCCACTGATTGGATTGGACCTCCTTCATTATGTGAGCCATCTGCATTATAGACCAGAATGGGTCAAGGAAGAGGTTCGAGATTGAGACCTTTTGCTCATGCAAACCTCTCGTCAATGTAGCAGCCAGTGGCTCCACAATCCAGAAGAGCATTCAGCTCAAAGGTACATTGATCATCAAGAGTACGAATAATAACTGATGTGACAACAAAGTTTTGATTGATCCTGTGGATCCAACTTCTTGGACGCTTCAATTCCCAAAGAACCTCCTTTTGTTGGGTCGGAGTAAGCTGTCGAAGTTGAAGGAGAAGGTCGATATCAACCTCGGAGGTTCACTGACGATTTGTCCAGCGACGCAATGTCTTTAACGCCTTCTCATTATCTGAATGAAGCATCTCCATAGTCCAGAGTAGAGAACCTTTCTTCCCCTTTTCTTCATCTTCTAACCATCTTTTACTAGCCACCTCTTTTTTCTGCTCCTTTTCCTGTTGATTTTTCTTCTGCAACTTGCTTTTTGTTTGATCTACAGAACTGGGTGCTTGGGAGTCTGAACCACATATTTCATTGACTGATTCAGCACTTATCATACAATCCGCTGGTGAGTTTGCACCCTTTTCTCCCAGCGTCTTCAAAAATCCTCATGCTGCTCCTCAGGCTTCTCTTGTAAGTTAAAAATCTCCGCCACGTCTCCCTTCTGCTCTTCTGTTAACCCCTCAAAAACTGCCCTCATAGTATTCCAACCTCATGGTTTAGGGCAACCATGAGCAAGATGTCCCTGTTCTCCGCAGTTATAGCATTTGGGCTGAACAGCATGTCCACGCTGCCAATCAAGGTCCATAGGTTCCCCTCGTCCAGGAAAGGTGCGTCCACCCCCGGTGTTGGTGCCCCCTGTGCCCGTTTGACCCCCAGTGTTCGCACCTGTGCCAGCCGTCCCAGTGGTCCCCGTATTCAGATAACCTCGTCCTCCTGGCATATTTCCAGGTCTGATCCATCCTGGTCCCGCTCGTCCATCTCCAAATCTCCTTCCACTCATAACTTCTCCTCCTTCATTTCTCTCATTAGCCCTCTTATTCCTGTCATACCTCTTTGCATAATCCCTCCATGCAACTAAGGTTCGATCAACTTGCGGAGCTGCTACAATCGCATTGAAGGTTGGTTTGTCGAGGTTCTGCTGTAAAACATCAAGCAGAGCTTCATCGTTGAACCCTGCAAGAGTCGCAAGTTGATCAAATTCTGCAAAGTATTTGTCCACAGATTGTTTGGGGTTTTTCTTCAATGCATGCAGTTTCACCTGAGCTGCCCGCCTCTTGTTCGGATCATCAAACACCTCTTTCAACTTCCTTTCAAATGCTACCCAATCCACAAACGTAAGAGTTCCTTCTCTCACCTCCTTCATAGCATTGGTTGCCCAGGTTCCTGCAAAACCTTTCTTCATAAAGGACAAAGCAGTAATGATCTTCATCTGGTCATTGACATAGACAGCTGGTTTAGCGGAAAATAACAAATAGAGTTGACTCATGAAGGGATCAAAGGTGTCATATTTCCTGTCATAAACATCAGGTTCTGAGACTGATGCTTTAAGAGGAGGTGTAGGCTGTGCCCGTGGTGCCAGTGCGGGCTGAGCCAAAATCTGAGTTACAGCTTGTCCAAAGTCCTGTTGCCCCTGCACTAGCTGTGCAAGAAGCTGAAGTAAGGCGCCCCCATCTGCGCCATTAGGTGAGGACATGTTTTGATCAGTGTTGAGTGAATTGTCGCTCGTCGACATGATAGGGGTTGATAAGAAAAATGGTTTCTGGCGCTAAGATTGTTTTCGACCTATTGTCAACAACACCCTAAGTCTGTTGTTGGAGCTCTGATAACGATCCTATAGAGAGGAACAAGATAGATTGCTGGTTACAAGACTGCGGTGGTAGAATAAACAAGGTCGAAAACAGGAAACAGAACTACTGATGAATACATCATAACGCAGGTTGAAAGTCCGCTAGTCCCGGAAACAGTCGGACCATTCTTTTCATCACAGACTCGCTCAGAACACCTTCCCAACTAGGGGTCAGCGGTGCCAACACAGACCTTGCAGAGCTTTAAATCTTTTTATCGCTGACTGCCTTTTGGCCAAAAATATTTGTTGACCCCACCGAACATCCTATACTTATATCATGCAGATTGCTGAATGTCCTACAAACATTGAGTAACTATCTTGAAAAAAAGGCGCAGTTACAATTGCATCCATGATCCTGATGTACACGTATTTGACGACTCAGGTCCTGTCATGGTGCTCCTTCCCATCCGAATGCTTCAAATCAAAAAATAACAACTTGAGGTTAAACCACAGGTCCATTATCATGATTTTCACTCTGCAGGAATAGTATCGTCAGTCGTGACCCCTTGGCTCTAGATCAGCTTCTGTTTGATAAATGAGCCTGGCTACCTTGACTCTAAATTAGGATACACCTACCGCTGACATCCGTCGCAAAACGCAAGATAAATTTGGCGTCCAGCCATGCCTATGGCAAATTAAAGTTGTGCAGGCCCTGCTTCAAGACGGTCGAGACGTCCTATGCACTGCAGGAACTGTGATGGGAAAGACCCTTTGTTTCTGGATACCCCTGCTCTTCAGAACGGATGGTATTCAGCTCGTCATCACTCCTTTGAACTTACTTGGCAAGCAAAACACCATTTCTTTGGGCGTCGCTGGAATACCGGCCATAGCTATCAATGCCGAGACCGCAACCACTACAAATTTCTTGGTCAGTCAGCTTTGGTAATACTAACAGTGTCTTTCTTGCAATTACTCACTTCGTAGCAGGCTATCAAAGCATTCAAATACCATGCAATAGCATTTAGTCCGGAGCAAATCATGAAGCCCAGTGGCGAATTTGAACAGCTGCTCAAAAACCCGCTCTTCGCCTCTATAGTCGTTGATGAAGCTCACTGCATTCGTTGTGGCGTGGTGTACACTGTAGTTCACTATCTCGATTTTCTGGCTTCTGTGGGCTGAGTGTTTGGGTGTTTCTTCGTTTCAGCGGACATCTTGTATTTATATTTCAGGAGAGTGTCACTTTCAATGTATTTCTGCTGGTTCCATGTAATGTTGGCGGTTCAAGAATAACATGGAAAAATGATGTATTTGTTTGGTCTGGGCTCAGGTATTTTGCCGCATCACTGCCGCAACTTGCCGCACCAGTACGCATCACTGCCGCACCGCATCAAAACCTACAATCATCACTCAATTTCGACAATTACTGTTTTCATGTGCAAGTCAATCGACTTAGCAGCAAACACATCAACTCTGCGCCTCTTGGTTATTCCTTTGAGAGGCTGAATTTATAAGACACTTGTTGGGTAGGGTGCGGCACGGATGCGGTAGTGTGTGCGGCAGCAGTGAGTCCTACTAATATACTATGCATTTTGTACAAGGCAATAACAATCAGATTATATATACTCTAGAGCACCCACTTTACAACCATCTGTCACTCTTGACAGCTACCTGCTAGTTGCAATACATTATATACGACTCAGACCTCAGATGCGGCACAGCCACTAATAATGTCAGGGGAACATATTCACAGCACTATACCTCGGATGTTCACACTACTCTGGCTTTGCAACACCTGCCAGCGCCTCCGCAGCCTGCTCTGGCCAGCCATCTACCACCAAATGAGGTGTGAGATCAGCCTTGTAAAAATTTGCCAATCCCTGCTCAGGTCAGCAGTTCAACCACGCATATGGTTGACGAGCCACCTCAAAAGCCACCTGCACGGGCCTCTGTTGTCCACCAGCCCCAGGTACCTAAAGCCCAGCCCCAGGTACCTACCAGTGGCGATATCGAATGGGACGTCTGGCCCGATGGTCACATTGTGCGAGTTTACTCCTGTGAAGAATCCAAACGGCCTGAGGTCAGCCGCAGGTGCCCCAGGGAATGAACAATGGGGAAAAGACGCAGGCGCACACCAAGACCGATGGAACCCATATGAGGGCCTCCCCGAGTACTGGAATCATGGTGACCGAGATCCATATGCACCAGAATTCGAAGGGGAACTGGACGTGCGTGATTTGCATGTTTTGTGGCGGATTGCGCTAACGCCCAACAGTGTGGGGCGAACTTTAGTGAAGGAAGTGAGCCCGAAGTCATTAAGAAAGAGAAACATACCAAAAAGCCCAAACCAAGGCCACGTCCAAGGAAGGTACATAAGGGTAAGGGTACATAAGTTCCCGTACTTAGTTCGTACTGTGAAATGAATACAAGACTGGTTTTGTAAGGACTAAAGGCACATACATATGTACCTTGAAGCCTTGGTACCTGTTCCGGCAGATTTAGTGTTAGTATTCATGGGTTAGTATATCTGCACAACTGACCATGACGGTGCTGCATGTGTACTTGATAAGAAGGGTGCGTTGGTGTGTAGAAGGGTGCGTTGGTGTGTGTTGCGTTGGTGCGGTAGTGCACAGTCACTGCCGCACCCTATGCACAGCCACTGCCGCACCCTACTGCACCCTACCGCATCACTACCGCACCAATAAAGTACCACCATCTCTGTGATACCACTGTAATTCCTACACAAATACATGTATTATGTTAGTGCTTAATCAAAAATCATATTTAAGGCCTGTATGGGCGATGTAAACATATTATATACACATATAAGACACATGTTAGGTAGGGTGCGGCACGGATGCGGCACGGTGCGGTACGATGCGGCAAAATCCTAAGGTCCGTTTGGTCTCGCTTGCCATTACATATCACGCTTCATTGTGATAGACCTTGCTCCGCAAGGTAACTTCGTTTTCTATTCGCTCAAATCCTACTTGAAGGTTATCCAGCCACACCTCTTTGTGAAAATTTCAAAGATGCTCTCTCACTAGATCATGTCGTGCGTCTCGCAAACATTAATGTCAATGGTCAAAACTTCGCGCTGCAGCAGATCGACGATATTCTCTCACACAACGGAAAGCACCTTGACCACTTCGGAATTTACTTGCCACAAAGACGGACGGCAGAGTTGCTGAGCGAAGATCGCTTTCTCACTGCAAACCAAGCAACTTTTGAGGCCGAACGAGATAACATGTGCGCGTCTCTCAATCCAGAACAACGTCACATATTCGATGTTATTTGTGACGGAATCGACAGCAGAAGAGACGCCACTTTCTTCGTAGAAGGTCGACCTGGACGTGGCAAAACGTTCATGATTAATGCCCTATCTTCCACCCTCAGAGCTGCAGGACACATCGTGCTCATCGTTGGCAGCAGTGCTCTCTGTGCAACAGCATACAGACGAGGACGGACGGCTCACTATATGTTCGGAATTCCCGTCACTGATGAAAGCACGGACCTCCATTCAAACATCCACCCATTCTCGCCAAGGGCCGATCTCATTCGCAACACCACTGTTATCATCTGGGATGAACTGCCCATGGCAAACAAGGCAGCTTGGGAGTGCGTGCACCAACTTTGCTGCCGAATCATGAATGTATACAATAAGCCTTTCGGAGGCATTCCCGTCATAGGGTTGGGAGACTTTCGGCAAGTAGGTCCAGTAGTCAATGGAGCGGGAGAGCACGCATCACTCGCAGCATCAGTCAAATCTTCACACCTGTGGAAACACATGCGTATTTTCAGTCTCACGACTCCTGTTCGATCCATTGCAGATCCGGAGTACACCACATTTGTCGACGAAATCGGAGAAGACGTATCTGGCGAGCGTCATTCCCTCGACATCATCGAAGACGTGGCTGATGTTAACGACGCCGTACAATTCCTTTTTCCGCCTCACATTCTCCTCGATCCGCA
Organism: Suillus subluteus; assembly: GCA_016647755.1. Lineage (NCBI taxonomy): Eukaryota > Fungi > Basidiomycota > Agaricomycetes > Boletales > Suillaceae > Suillus > Suillus subluteus. The sequence continues at coordinate 32,221 of JABBWI010000081.1, forward strand.
AGAGTGTACTCAACGAGCTTTCCTATCTCCGCTCAACGTCTTCGTCGACAATTTCAATGATGTCGTTCTGGACGCTTTGCCGGGAGATTTCGGTAAGAATCTCATTATGTTCGTTCTCTCCCTCGCGTGCTCACGAAAGACATGGAATCATATTTCAGTTCAGATGTTTTAAAAGAGGCTGATCAAGCACCTCCGGATGCTCCTGAGCAAACTCCTGATTACCTTGCAATGCTAACACGCCCCAATATACCTCCGCATCGCCTCGACCTCAAAGTAAACGCGATATGCGCAGTGCAACGCAACATGTTGGTGGACAAAGGATTGGTACGGAATGCGCGTGTGCGAATCACTGCGCTGCACAACCGTTTTGTCGAAGTGCAAATTCCAGCGACGGGCGAGATTCACTGTCTGCCTCGCATCACTTTCTCATTCAATCCTGCTCGATCGAGTTGGACTGTGAATCGAAAACAATTTCCACTCCGTCCTGCATACGCAACCACTTTCAATGGGTCACAAGGTCTGACGCTGCAACGCGCTGTTGTCGACGTACGGACTGATGGCTTTGCGCACGGTCAATTATACACAGCACTGTCGAGAGTACGACATCGACGGGATATTCGGACGTTGTGGTCAGAGGCAGATGAGGAGAGACAGACTGCGAATGTTGTTTATGCTTCGTTACTATTGTAGTAAAGTGAACCCAAAGTCCGTCCGTCCGCAGGCGAGCGGTTCGCTTGTTATATAGAAGGAATGGACCAGTGAACGTCGCGGTTCAGAATTGTCGTTGTTATTTATTGACATTTGTGTGTATTTGGTCGGCCGCCGTCAGATTTCGAGGTGTGGCATACATATGACATTAACACGCACTTCCACTGATATTATGGCACGCAAGGCCAAGAATGGCTCCAGCGGACAGAGAGTAGGATCTCTCCCCTCGCAAATCACTAGTGGAGTTGGTGGTTCTGGAGACACGAGGGATTCCCCGCAACTGATGGTGGACTCGGATGGATCTGATAAGAGTGATGCTGCGAAGGAGCGACAACGAGTCCGAGTTGCAGGCAAAGGGAAAATACACGAGGATCTTGACCCCAAAGACAACCCATCCCAGCTAACATGTGCTCGCCCCTCAAACATGCCGTCTCATATTTCATTAGGCGCGCCGGTCACACACAGGACTGCCAAGGATCTCACTCCCACATTCCTAAGGGATGCCAAGTTAGAGGTCAGCAAGCCCAGCTTCATTCGGTGGTTCATCGCCACATGCCCTTATGAAGTAAGGTTTTATTGCTATTTAGGAATGGTGCTGACGCTAATTTTCATCTTAGTGCAGCGCGTGTGCGAGAAAGGCGGTGGCTTGTGCGTACCCTCCTGTGGCGGACGTCACCCAGCGCAACTTTAAATGTAGGGCTTGCCGCAATGAACGTGGTGGAATATGTAGCTGGCTTCAAGATCTCTTACAGGTATACATACGTGAGGTATACCAGCTAGATGTTGGAGAGGCGCGTGTATTGGTATCCTCGAAGTCAAACGATCCACAAGGTACTTTAAGCAGCTACTACCAAATTTGGCTTGCAGAACCAGCTGGACGCTGCTCTGACGACGAGTCGCGAGAGCAATTGAAGACCCGTGCGACGTCCATTTCCTGGGATCACCCACGCAAGAGGAAGAGAAATAGCAGGGTTAGCTCCGCACAGGATGACCTCCTGCGGCAGGCACCTGTACAACACCCCTCCGCGCAATTGTCTTTGCCCAAGCCTAAGCCGCCGAAACGCGTCAAGCTGATAGTTCACCCCCCACCGGAACAGCTACCTCCCGCCAAGGCGTCCCCATCACCCTCGCCCCTGGTTGAGGATCCCTCGACACCTGCACCTGTCAAAACTTCTCCAGGTGGGTCGCAGTTCCCACCTGACCGAACCTCTCTACCACCATCACCCCCACTCCCGGCCCGCAACCCCTCAATACCTGCATCTATCCAGATTTCTCTAGGTGGGTCGCGCCTTTTACTCATAACCCCTGACAGACTCCTTGCAGGGCACCCCCCACCCCCTTCAGCTTCACCGCCCATTTCTCCAGGCCTGCGTCAGCCCCCAAGCCCTCCAGCCACCCCTACTCCAGTGCCTGCGGATTTTTCCCCACCTACAGCTGCGCCCGCGACTATGGCCACATTGGCAATTCACTGTAATGCCCCACAAGATCATAGCCCCGTTCAGGTAGACGACCGGCATGCCACATCCCAGCACCACCCAGGTGATAACCTCGCAAACACCATCCCCAACGACTTTAACGCAAGCACCAATGAGGCATTCGCTGGTGCAGACCCTCGTCCCCCCGCCTGCGATATTGTCAGACTCAAGTCCGATACGACTACCTTGTCGGAAGGGCTAGCAAATCTTGTCATGGAGGAGCAATCCTTGCAGACAGCTTTCTCCGATTGTCAGGAGGCAGGATCGTACCTGTTGAAGATGTTGCGGGGCTCACTGCAGGCATGCGACTTCCTCAGAAACATTGCGGACCAACAAGATTCTAGACATTTTGCTGTCACCAGAAACCTGGAGGATAGGATCTGCTCGCTGACGCTGGAAAATATGCAACTGAAAAAGGGGGTTGCGGCCAAATGTTTGGAACAAAAGATCTGCCTACTAGAGGTAGAGAATGATCAACTGCAAGGCAAGCTCGTCCGCCAAGATCAGGAGCTAGATGATGGCAGGCTGCAGGGGAGGGTCGTCAAAGGCCTAGAACAACAGATGCGCCAGCTAGAGGTAGAGACAGATCAATTACGAGAGAAGATTGACCAGCAAGAGCAAGTAATTGCGACCATGAGCACTCGCACACAGCTAGCAGACTGTGTCCTACGGGTAACCTCGCAGCAAGATCTAACTTCTCCTGACGACACCCAGGCGGATACCAACTTGAGGGGCTTGGTCTCCATGATCCATGCACACCTGGACAGTATTCAACCTACCCCTGCGAAACAGCGACTCGGGGGTTTGGGTAAAGGTGACGGCGAGTCGGATTCTAAGCGAATAGGGCAGTCGTAACCTCAAGTAATCTTCCAAACCTGGTCAGACGAGATAGATCATGATAGAACGTGAAATACATATTGCTCATTCCGAAAAATAGAAAACCAATTTCGTTGATTTTACCTTCCTGTCATGTGACTTGTTTGAGTTTTGTTATTTTGTCAATCATTTTTATCACGATTTGCTCTGTTTACTCTAACACACGGAACGCAGGTAAAGCGCAGGTCATACAGATATCCCATAGATATCCCACATAGTTCTACCTCCGGGCCATCAATATTTCAATGATTGCACCGGACGCCAATAGCCTCGAAAACAATTGTTTGTCATGCAGGTTCCAGCAGAAATGTCAATTGGATCATTTCAAGCATAACATTGGGTATATACGTCGTGTATACAACAAACAGTGAGGTATGTACTGATAGGTGTCATAGTAGGCCTAAACATATGTGACAAAAGCGCTCGCTATACCATATTTTGGCGCAAAGGATATTCAACACTGCTAATGTATAGCACCAGTCCGAAGAGAGGAGGGAAAACGGGTAGAAGAGCGCCATATGTTTACAAAAATCTTCCCAGATATCACTCACTGATACCAAGGCTTCGTTGATGGCCGAATCCTCACCAGCACTGTCATCACCAGACCGCTTCAACTACTGTTCGATGAATTCTCCCTCCAAAGGAATGCGAGGGTCCCACATGGGCCACTGGCCGGTTGGGAAGGATGGATATGCTGCGACAAACGCTAGCCAGAATGCGTCACGTCCCCATGTCCACAATGAGGACTTTGTGTCGACTTCGCTGGTGAGCCATTCCTGAATCTTCTGTGAGACTATCTGCCAGTCGCTTCGATTGAAATGGTTGAATGTAGGTGGGAGCGGAAGGAACGGGATGGAGACTTCGTCATCATAGAACATATCTTGAGAGAACTTCTCCAACTCGGCATGTAAGTATTTCAGGACAATTTTTGCGGTACTCACATCATCTGAACAGTGTATTGAACTACCACGATAGCGTGAATCCATCGGTGCCACCTCTATGATGGGCGTGGTGAATGATCCGTACTCTTCGGCAATAGAAACTGATATTCTAATCGGCTGATATATAATTTGTGAGCGAGCTTCAAAGATTATAAAATGCGCATACTGACAATATCTCCTTGAATCGCCTGTCTTGGAAAGCTACCTGGAAAGAAGATAGTAACAAACATCGGCTGAAGCGATACATTGTTCATGTCTTCTTGTTGAACGTGAGGATAGATGATGGAAATGTTGGTGAGTGACGCAGAATTCATTATCGACAGTGCTTAAACCTTGAACGGTGAGCAGCTCGGCAGCAGCAGGACGTGGGACTGCAGACTTGTCAGATTTCGAGTGTGTGAAGTCACGTGATTGGCCATTGCACTGTGCTCAACGCACATCAGATGATCGGCCGAACTTATTGCCCAGTATGAAGGACGATGTTATTGATGGTCAAAGTGCGTTTTTTTTCTTAGCCGATCTTTTACTGAGCTAACGATACTCATAGTTCTGAAATTCTGCGATGACTTTTCAAACCGTGTCTTTTGCACGGTTTGCCCCAAGAAATGTGGCACCTATCGTACGATGGAGAGCCGCAATGCTGCCAAACATTTGAAGCAGGATATACACATTCGTAATTTTAAACTGGCAAGACTTTCACATCCGCCTGGCATGAAGCAGCGCCTTGGCGGTATTAGGACGAACATTTCTACATCTGCACCTACCGGTGATCCCGATCCTCCAGTTTCCCCCATTGACTGCAACGACTTCGGCATGGACCTTGATGCACCCGATACACCTATCAATGGACAGTCACCTGCGGTTTCCAACACAGTGCCGGATGAAGCGGATTCTGAGTATCCTCTACTCAATCTGTGGGATGACATCAAAGGCAGTCGGACACTCCAGTTCGATGGACCATCTCCGGACCTCTTTGCCGAACTCCAGTCATCTCTCAACTCAGGGAATATTCCCTTCACAACGCCCCTTATCCCTACCAACCAGGAGCGAGAGCTTGCTGACGATAGTGCATCGGATTTCGGTATCGAAATACCTGGTGAGTCAACCGTTTAGTCCTATGCTTTGGTACTCCCATACTTAGCGGCATGTGTAGATGACCCATTCCAAGTACCGTCTGTACCGTCTCTCCAGATAGTCCAACGTATCCCTTCCCGTCGAAAGCAGTGAGTCGTTCGTTGTGTCAATATACCTGATGCTCACAGTCATGTCAAGCATTTCATCACTTCGCTCCTATTCAGCTCTCCGCGTCTTCCATTTTCCGAAGCTCAGAAGAAGGCAGTCCTCAACTGGGTCAAGGAACTCGGCGCCCGAGACCTTCCTACACTTGGGGCAATCAAAAAGCTTCACACAGGCCTGGAAGATCTGGTGGGTGATCCGACCGAGAAGGTCACCTCTCAATCCGGGAATGTATTCTATATAAATAGCGTTGCGAAAGCGATCGCAAAGGTTTGTCGGATGCTTCTTCGTGATGACAGTATGCTAACATCATTCCAAGGACTACGCAAACCCTCTCACTCGACTTGCAATGCAAGACTATCCTGAGGACAGCGGGAAAGGCATGTCGCAAGTATTTAACGGCAAGAAAATGCTGCTTGATATGCCATCGCCACCAGCAGTTCGGGTGCATGGGGCTGTTTATTTTACGGATGAGTTGTTGCAGGATTGTACGGGAGGCTACTTCATTCCACAGCGGTTCTTTTTGGGTGCTGCGGACACTTCCATGGACGACACCGAAACCTGCGAGCACTCTGACAAAGTGTTATATGCGTTGGGTCGAGTTGTTGAACGGACTGATGTGTGTCGTCTCTGGCTCTCTATGTACAATCGCTTATGCTCAAATGTGTGATAGGCCGGGTTCATTATCAGCGAGGACCAGGAGATTATCCCCACGTCTATGTTCATTCGATCGTTCGCAGATATTGCTGCAAATTATGGCGAACTTGATTGTGGTCTCACAGGTATGTTCGAGATCAATTTTGTTGGCAACTCGAGATTGAAATATATCAAAGCTTCTTTAGTCAAATATGGATCACTCTCACCGAATCCACTGCGCGAAAGGTCGAAAGGTCGAATGGTATATACCGTTCCCTTAATCATTTTCATGGACGACGTGTCGGGCAATATCTCGAAACAGTGGAACAAACATCACGCCATATATATGTCCAATGCCAATCTGCCTCGGGAGATGCTCGAAAAAGAGTTTCTTGTGCGGTTTGTCGCGTCATCTCCTCATGCTCCGCTTATGGAATTGATGCGTGCAATGAAAGAATCGATATGGTATGGTTTATTCATTTATTTGTCACATAGTATCGCTAAGTACATGTAGCGCTGCGGCCAAATCTGGGGTCGTCGCATGGGACTGCAAAGATAACGAGGAGGTGATGCTTATCCCATATGGGCTATTTCTTGCCGGAGACAACCCAATGCAGGCCGAAGAGTGCAGTCATGCAGGGCTCAATTGCAACTATTTTTGCAGGACTTGTGATGTCGGCGGAACAAAGGAATACAAGGAATCTGCAGCCGGCTATGAAAGTATCTTTGTGGTAGGAATATTCTTGTAGTAGTACCTTCAATTCTACGACTCATATGCTTGCAGTCAGGCAATATACGGACCCCAGAGGACACCGCTCAAGAGACCCGATGACAATTTGAGACCGCCTTCAAGTCAGGTGCCACTACGAAACTCCAGCATTCGGTTTCGACGACTGGCATCCGAGACTCAGCTTCGAATTCAATTCTCCACGCTCTAGTCGAGCTTGGCAAGAGGCTCCGAAAGCGTACTGCAGGGTCTCAAGCACTGTCCGAAACTGTGATTGAGGCCACCTTTCAGAAAGAGTTTGAAGACCTCTTGAAAGGCAGAGAACTCGACGACGCCATTAATCCGCTTTTCGGAATGGACAGTTCGTTTTTTTTTTGTTGATAATGATGTCACACTCAGCTATCTGCGGCGTTAGATATTCATATGGATACACCCACCGAAATTCTTCATACGATACTTCTTGGTGTCGTCAAATATTTCTGGGGGCAAACTGCCTTTCTCCTCGAGAAAGCAAAGCTCCTCCATGTTTTTCAGGATCGGCTCGAGTCCATCGACAAGGATGGACTGAACTCTCCGTGTCTCAATGCAGACTACATTTGCCGCTACAAAGGCGGCTTAATAGGCAAGCACTTTAAAAGCTTGGCGCAGGTGATGCCTATCATTACTCACGACCTCATTCCTCCAACTGTCCTCAATGCCTGGACAGTTATTGGAGAGCTTGTTGTACTAATATGGCACACTAGAATCGTGGATACGGAAGTATATCTTGTAAGTTTTTACCTTTGGAAGCTTTCGCCTTTAACATTTGTGAGATAGGCAAACCTGTCTCGAAAAATTGAAGATTTCCTCAACATCACGTCACAACGCGCACCGAGTATCCTAATCAGCAAGCCGAAATTTCACTTTCTGGTTCACCTTCCAGCATTCATTCGTCGTTTCGGCCCTGCGATCGTTTTTTATACTGAGAGATATGAGTCGTTCAATCATGTCTTTCGTCTATCGTGCATCTACAGTAACCGTCAGGCCCTCAGTAGGGACACATGCAAGACTTTCGCTCGACAAGATATCATGAAGCACATCACCACAGGCGGATATTGGTATGATCCAACAGTCAGGAAATGGGTTCGAGGGGGGGAGATGATTCTAGGTTACTTCGACGAGCATCCGGAACAAGCAAGACTCCTCGGGATACCAAACTCTGGTTGCAGTGTGCCAATATCCGGTGAGTCCGATGATGCACTGTATCATTATACCACTACTAATTTACACATAGGATCTGGAAAAATCGAAACTACTCTCACTGCAGCAGGCAAGACTGCACGAAAGGACGCGGTCCCATGGAAAACTACTCGGTGTGCGAGAATTCTTCGAACTGATCGGCCTGATGTCATCCATCATCCTGGAAAATCTGTGGTGACGCGTCAAGGAGAACACGCGCACTTGGACAGTCGTGTCATCTTCCGACATCCAGCAGATGGAAAGGTGGGCTAATTTTTCCAACTTTCATAGTGCGCGCTAATTGATGACGATGCTACACTCAGCCATATATCGGACGTCCGATGATCACCAAACAGCGGAACATATTGCCCTCCAGGTCTTCACATTCGCAGATACGTTGCACCCTTCGCTTCATCTGCCATGTCTCACTCTCGCAGATAATGAAGTTGTTTCGGCCGGCATTGTAAGTTATATTTTTTACATGTAGGCTTGGTGTTTACGCCACCGCCTCGCAGGATCTTATCTGCATAGTCAACCTCCAGCACAATTGCGTCGATTCACGGTGCACGGACTTCGATCAAAAGCCCATACGTCAAGAACGGACCGAAACCTCTCAAACAAAGGCTCTAATTCAACATAAGCCAACTCCGAAGTTTTTTCTCAATGTCTACTCTATTCATAACTACGAACATATCCTACTCGTCATCCCGGATACACTTCGCGAAACCCCACTTTGGGTTGTCAATGTGGCTGAAGTTCGTGCAGTGGCCTTGCGCCAACTACGAGACAAGAGAGCAGCAAAGAAGGCTGGTGGAGATGTGTCCAAGCCAGCAGGCGAAGATGAAGGCGAAGGCGGCGACACTCGGATCTTGTCAGCACCAGCCCCTCCGGCCTTTGATCGCGTTCCCACTAAAACGCGAAAGCCTGCGTCCAAGGCAAAGACGAAGGCAAATGGTCCAAGCACACGAGGAAGAAAGAAGCCAGAGGTCCCAAATGCCATAGCTGGCCCTTCTGCCCAAACAGCGTCCACTCAGCAGGATTCAAGGACCTTCAGTGATTTAGCCTCGGTCCAGCAACATCAAGCCCACTTCGTACCTCCTGCACAACACCTTTATGCACCTCCTCCTCAATCCTTTCCTTCCTTACAGCCAGTTCCTCCTCTTCGCCCCTTGCACTCGCCCCCACTACATCTTCCTTCACCGTACTCACATTTTCCGTCTCAATCTTATACTCGTCCGACTCATCAAGATATGTATATGGCCGCGATGCATCCACTTCCTGCAGCACAGGCCTACATGTCTTTGCCTCGCCCGCCTTATCATCAACAATCCCAGCATGCTCAGGACTTCAACCCACCAAGTCAGTACCCCCTCCCACAATTCGGTATGACACACCCTCGAGGATCGTGAGATTGGCGACGAATTTTGCAGTTTTTGTCCTGCCAGATGTCATTGATTACCCCTGGATGCAGGAAGAAAATGATGCGCATGGGTGCGGCCTTTCTCCGCCTTGGAGATCAGCAACGAATCTTGCGGTTCTTGTCCCGCTAGATGTCATCGATTGCCTCTGGTTCTTGTCCCACCAGATGTGCATGGGTGCAGCCTTTCCCCACCATGGAGATTGGCAATGAATTCTGCGGTTCATGAATTGATACAAAACTGACAGTGAGTAGCTGAGATATCGGAGATAATATATATATATATTACTACGTAGGACTTGAGTGAAATCGATTTTTTTCTAGTGGCAAATAAGTCAGGGTCACGTGCGCGTGTTGATGGGAACGCGTCGTCGGAGTCGAACTGTAGGTCCACAACCACCACATCAATCCACATCAGATTGATCAATGGTCCACTACAGTTGCGCCACATATTGGTCAGCCAGATATAACTACAAGGCAAGCAGGAAGCAGTCGTTTTTCTTGTCCTCTTAGTTTTCTCCACTTCACCGGTCCTGTTGACAACACTCACTCAGCGGAATCATTGAACGCTAGCGTCATGTCCCCTGCCGGCGAGACTGGCACATCGTCTACTCCGCCACGTGCCAATGCACCAGCTCATGGTGCTATCAAAACAGAATCGACCCCAAACAGCTGTGGGGCTTCCGTAGTCAGCGAGAACATCGGCGTACTTGGTGCCAAGTGCGCACATTTCTTGTTTTGGTTGAGTAGCATCTAACATTCTATCAAGGGTTAAGAAAGTCCGCCCATGGATTCAACGTGATATCGAGCAGGTTAAGCAGTGCAAGGCAGATGCCATGCTGCAAGCCCTCCTGCAGCGCGCTTGTTCCACTCCCGAGACCGAGCAGCCCGAGCTCCTACAAAAGTGCCTAAAGGCGGTTCTACCGGTTTGCAATGGACAGGCCTCCACAGCGCTGGTAAAGTCTTCGGATGTCGAGATAGCCCTCAACGAATAGTGAGTGCTTGTTCTAAGTCCGCTGATCAGGCATTTTCATGCTTATAACGACTACAAGCGTACGTCCAGGAGCAGAAAACAAGTTCTATAGCCCTTTCATAAGAGCCACTAACATTGCGCTCGCGTGTCTCGAGGAGATCAAGGTTGACGGGATGCGTGCTCCTGTCCCCGCCGTGGACATGATCTGTCAGCAGAACGATATGCCCATGCACCAAAACCACCAGACTGCGAAATCAACTCGGAAGCCCGACCTCGTCATTCTTCCTATTAATAGTGCATGCGCTCCCTTCAAGGATGAGAAGGGCAAACAGAAGGACGACGAGAAGTGCAAGAAGAAGCGCAAGGCTCACATGGACACGACAACGGCAAAGCCAAAATATCTCCCCTGGAAAGGTATTCTAGCTTGCATCGAGTTCAAGAGAAAGACGCCAGGGAGGACGAAAGGGATTAACCCACCGCCCCTCGTATACAGTGACAGGTTAGGTCCCTACCAAGCCAGAATATCTACCGGTGGATCATCTCACGGCTGAAGACCCGACGCTAGGCCCTTCGCAGACCCCAGCAACACAACCTGCGTCTGACACTGCACGTAAGCGATTATATTTTTATTCCAGGATCAAATTAAATCGGCCAAGCTGCAGTTCTATCTTCCGGTCTTAGTGCTGCCCAGCCTTCCAAGCGCGGGTCCAGCTCCAAGCGCAAGGCCACGGACACTTGGGAATCCGCCGCAATAAATCCAAGATGAAGCACGACGAAAAGGAAGCCGACACGGACGCCGATCTAGACGTGACCGTACAGATGGGTCTGTACGCCGCCGAAATGTTTGCGTCCAATCTTGGAGTCAATTACCTGCTGAATATTATCGTCATCGGTGAGTTCGTTCGTCTGTCAAGATTGGTCGTGCTCTTACCAAGGCTTTTTCAGACGATATAATGTGGATCTGGTATTATGATCGGCAAGGGATCGTTCAATGCTCAGGTATCAACTTCATTCAAGATCTCTCACGATTCATGGTGCTGTTGTATGATCTACAACGATTCGATCTTCACGATTGGGGCCGAAACAAAGACTTCCTCCCAGTTCAAGTTGAAGGGAAACAATGTAACGAATCCAAAATCAAGGATGTAGAACTTGGAGAGGTGGATCTGCTGCTTCAAACCAGCTACGACGAAAGAGTGACGCACTACGGACCTCAACGACAGGCCACCAATGTGGTCCCTGTCACCAGCGAAGTGCTTGCGAAGTTCACAAATCACCCTACATCGAGGAGCAACGCACTTGCGAGCCGGAAATCTTAGAAAAAGTCTGTGAGATCGCAAATGAAGAGACCACGAAAGGCCCTGTTCCTCACTGCGTCCTAGAACTAGTAAACCAAGCATAATGGCCTGCTCTACTGGTGAAGACCTTTTTAACGTGTACAGTCAATCCATTTCATGTACGTTGTTCATCGCATCTATATGGCTCTCTGTTAAATGATCGCGTTGCAGGTCACCATGATCTGTTGACTGTGGCGGGTCCCGACTGCAACGAGCGCACGGGCACGGTGTCATTCATGGCGCTTGATGATCTCAACACAGAGGAGGTGAAGTCGAGTACCCATATCGCCATGATCTTGAGTTGTCCATCTGGGTATTTGTGTCACGGCGGGTTTGCCTGCGCTACAATTTAGTAAATAGTAAATAGACATAAACAGTATGTAGACGTAATACTAAACTTGAGCCCCATCAATCATTCATAACACAGAGACTTGGTGAAGGCGGCGCGTAGTACACACCATGGCAGGCGACGAGCAGGCTATCAAGCGCAGGAAATCTGAGTCCAACAAACGCTACTACCAGAAGCGAAAGCAGCTGGAACTGCAGGATCCCAAGCTCGCAGAAGCCGACAAAGAGCGCAAGAAGCGCAATCAAAGGGACAAACGAGCGAGGGACAGATCAAAGGTACAAGAGGAGTGCCCTTGGCCCATGGTACTGGATCTCACTGATCACGCCCCCACCTTCGAGGAAGATCTCGCCGTCCGATTTTACCATACGGACTCCCCCTCAGCCAAGACCTCCTCGGACGTGCCTCCCAAAGCAGACGTGGTCCAGTGGCCAAATGGGAAGACTACAATACTCCCAACCATCATGCGCGACGGACGGAACGTGTGTGAAGGCGACGCAAAGTACGTCCGTCAGCTAGCAACCCTGCCCCTCTCAATGCCAGGATCCCACCATGTCGAACACATAGATGCTATGAGCATGAAGGATGCAGATCTCTGCCAACGGGTGGAGGAAACGTTGAGGGCTGGGCGATGTGCGGTCGTGCGTGGCGCAGCGCAGCTGGGTCCCGAAAAGGTCACCGCAGAGTATCTGGTCGAGTGCGGGATACCTCCGTGGCTGCGTACCACCCATCACGGTCGGTTGGAGCACACATCCTCCGCCATTTCTTTGCTCACTATTGCTTTAGACATGGGACAACGTGCGATTGGCAAGGCGCATCCCTATATAAATGCAACGATAGACCGGCTGTTGTCTGGGGCCGACGATTCTAAGGAGCTGCGATGCGCCCTTGACATTCCGCTCCTTGCATGTACCCTCCCTCGGCCCTTTCAGTAAGTGTCAGCTCATTTGACGTGCTAGATGTTCTCATGTCACCAGACTTCTAGACCATGCCTTCGTATGTGCATGGGCTCACACCATGCATATCCTTCCCTTCCATGAAACTCGAGTTCACCCCGACGTATTTTTGTATCGACATTGGGCCAACATCTACCAAGGTGGCGCTCTCACCCTCCCACAACACACCTCGAACGGGTTTGCGGCGTCTTTCAGCGTTGTGGGTGGTATGAATTTTTTCATCGTGTACCGCCTCAAGGATAAATTCCTAAGTCGCGACCAGACAATTGACCAGTTCTTGGCGCTGTGTGAGATCGATTACGACCGCCCTCAACTTCCGGACGGCTTAGAGGCGGAGATAGTTGATCTACGTCCTGGGGACCTCTTGTACGTTTCCACGAAATGTTTATCTGAACTTCCACTAATTTAATACAGATTCATGCCACCTGGCCAGTTCTACGCACGGTATGCTGAACTGCTGACGTATGAGGAGGTTGGCGCATTTTTACGCTATGACACTATGCATCTCTCGGAGTGGTCTCTATTCCTGGACAACTGTCACGGGAAAACGTACACGGGGCGGGAGCGCGAAGGCACCTTTGTAACCTTGCGCCGGATGATGGCGGCCTTACCCTACATACCCTTTAGTGAGTTGCTTTGCGCTCTATCTACCTGGGCCCCAATGATTTCCCCATGAGTAGAGACCTACCATCGCCCCACGGTGGCCCTGGCTTTGATGATCGTTGACCCAGTTTCATACGTCTCACAGCGGCGTGGCACCGAGACGCCGCCACTATCCAGCAAGAGGAAGAAGCGAGATAAAACCGAGAGCGCTATAGAGATCGCTCGGAGCTTGTTACTCCACCTCGAACTTGACAATGCAGAGGCTGCAGGAATTTTAGATGACTCAGCGTGGGATGATGTGGGCGATCAGCTCCACTTGGGAAAGGCTTGGGACAATTCTAACGTCATTGAGTCTGATGACAGTCTGTGACGGTCCTGCTACTTACTTTCTGAGAGCCTTCCTCGGTCCGCTATTGAGATAGGTTTAGCCATATACCCTAAGAACTGTAAGTAATCACATCCGCCGTCGAGGCGATGTAACCTTTCATCTATTCCCTTTTTGGTCAGACCCGCCTGGTTACTTTCACCTGAGACACAGCAAAATAAGAGTCTGCACATACTGCAGTGACCTATACCCATACAGTATAGGACCGGCATTTGAGCCAGCACCGTCATTTGAGCCAAACAGCTACCACACACTCAATATTTGTTTATCGACCCATCGAATAGCACAGATGTATCGGAAATACATTAATCTTGTATACTGTCGAGTAGAAATGAAAAAAAATAATGCATGCATGCTACAGGTCAGAAACATGCCCTCTCTCAGCACCAATCAATGCAGCGAGAAGGAATTGTTCAATTATCAATGTCAGAAATCCTGCCAAATGAAAGATTTATATCCAAAGTACAGTTTCGGTACAATAAAATAAGTCCAACACACAACGATGTGCTGCCACTGGGATTCCGGACGAGGGTCTCAAAATATGTTATCAAAGTGTTTATCGGGGCAAGATAGTGAAACTAACCCAATTTGGACTTTCATTTCCAGACTCAAAAAACACTGTCCTGCAGTCACCCTTGGCTCGTATCCTGCACGTCTCAGTCATGGTTGGACGTCCAAAGTCAGTCACAAGGAAAAAACAACTTGCTAAGCAAGAGCAAGAGATTGCCATCACTCGAGCCATCAATGAGTACCGTACCGAGCAGAGAAAAGATGAACCCGCAAAAAGCCTCCGTGCAATCTGTCGAGAAGTTCAGCAGAAGTATCGAGCAGAAACTGGGAAGCCTGTGGTCGTCGACCACATGACTGTCTCGCGTTGACTCGCCGGGAACAGAAGCAGTGCCCAATACATGGCAGAGGAGAGAGCATGGTTAAAACCGGAGGAGGCAGAAAAGGTGGTCGAGTATTGTCTTGAACTCGGACGTCGTGGATTTCCGATTGGTCATCGTCGGCTCAAGGAACATGTTGATGCCATTCTACAAGCACGACTTAGGGAAAAGTTCCCAGCTGGAGGAGTAGGCAAAAATTGGACTGACCGCGTTACGGTACGATAATCGCTTAGATGGTACTCTCGCACTCTATAAATCTATATTAGGGCTGGCTCAACTGGTGAAAAAAACAGATATCAAGACATTCTACTGATCCACGCACCGTGCACGCATCACTCATTCGATTTCTCTGTAACGTTGCGTTAGCATGGTCATCATATATTTAAACATAACTGCCAAATCAAAATTTTAGTTTATGTACAGGTGTTTACTTGAGATGGTCAACAAAATTCACTGGCTCAAATGCCGGTCCTATACTGTACTATACGGACAACCCAGTGTGACAATGTCCCATACTATATGGGCCATCCCATGTGGGCCCATGGGTATATTGCACAGATGGGCCTATGATCACTCTCCCAAGCAACAACCTCTTCTGTCCAAGCCACAAGTGATGCAGCACCCAACTCTGACCCTTCGATGGATCCTGCCAAGTCAGCCAATGCATGGCGATGGTCACGTTCAGCATAGACAGCATCTGTTATTTTATGTAGAAGTGTTTGACCTTGTGAAGTTATCAACTAGCTGAATAAATGTTTGAAACTCGAGACTTACTGAGCCCTGTGACTTTTTCCAGTTCCAGTCCCCGAAATGGTTGTCTAAGATATCTCAACATGTACCAGGTGCCATTTCTTCGTGCTTGCAGCAACATGGTTAATGTCAGCCAAACCGCACTCCGGTGCTTCTCCGTCAGTTCTTCCAACATGAGGAGACCAATTGAACGAAAAAAACTGTCTGACAGGCTGCAATGTGTGCTGCAAGATGGAATTTCGGAACAAAATACCTGTATTGTTGGCTGCTAGTAGGATGAAGCCATAAGGGAAGAGTAGTTGACACTCAATGCCAAAGTTTTTTGTGCCACTGACATGTGATGTCATAGGAGAAATTGATGGATGGGATTGATGAAAAGTGTGAAAGCATGGAGAAGATGATATAGTCCATATTCAAGTATCTGCCCAAGTGAAATCAAAAACTGATGGTGATCTTCCAGTGTCATGAGTACTCACTTTTCACCTTTCTGTAGATCCCCAACACCATTTGCTAACTGCATGTCATGCCTTGCGCAAACCACAGTGCCAACACCCATTGCTGCAAGTCCCTTGGAAGCTTTTGTATCAGCCATATTGACGGCGTTATGACTAACACAGGTACTTTTCTAATGCATTCAAATCAGTGACAGCTGTATGCAACAATTATTCAACTCACCTCTTGTGTCAGAGTTGCATTCTCTCGAAGGTACACCTTCTAGTTCCTTTTTTCGACAAAGTAACCCCATCCTCGGCTCAATCCAGGGTCCCTGTCGTCACTGGATACCAGATGGCATTTCAGGTGAAAGTTGGTGTCAATAGCTAGAAATAGCGAGTAGATCCATCTGTTGAATATGTCAGATCACAGCTGAAAATAGGGAGATGGTAAAATCTTACTGGTTTCCTGGTGAGACATCCTCTAATGTCTTGGCCATGTTCTTGCCAGGGTGAGGGCAAGCAGGGCACAGAACAACGAGTTCTCCTTCTTGAGTAGCATCAACTCCAGCTGGATCATGCCCATGACCTGCCCATTTGAGTGCCTTGAGATTGTGCCACTCCATCATCATTCGCAAAAAGACAAAATATTGATCCTATGAATGAGCTGAGGTAAATCAATCAGGACAATAGTCACAAAACACAACTCACCTTGATAGGCTTCACACCTGTGTTGTCACTCCGACGCACAATGCAGTGGTAAAACTCAAATGCAGATACTTTGGACTCAAATGAGAGCAGGTGGAAGTGTTCAAGAACGGTAAATGTAGTGGCAGTTTGGGGGTCCGTGGATGTTGCTGGAAACCAGCGAGCGTGCAGGATCTGTTTGTAGTGCGAGGACGTGTGCTCACAGTCACAGAAGTTGAGAGCAACTTCATGGATTCCATGAACATCTATCACAGTAAAATCATCGTCAAAGGCTGATTTTGGATTGCGGCAGCTCTGACCAGCGCTGTGACCTAGTTGTATGCGCAGCCCCAGTTGCTTGAAGGTTGTGGGATGGAAATACCTGTCATGCCATTTCTGAATCAATGGCATTAGTAGAAAGCACACTTGTTATCCATATAATCATACCTTGAGCCGATGCAAAGGCATGTTCTGGTGGAGGTTCATAAGACATGACTGGCAGTATAAATCAACAGAAACGCAGTTGTTGCAATGAAATACTGCATTTGAATCGCCACAGTTATAACAAGAGTGATGTGCGTCACCACGCCCTTCCAAGTGAATGAATTCATCAAGATAAGTTTGACATTCAGGGATCCAGAGACCAATGGGATCGTCCTGTCGAACATCAAAAATCAAGGTCAGCTCTCAGGCTATATGTTCTAACATTCAAGCTCACTCCAGCCATCTGTCTTTGTTGTTCTTTTGAAACTGTGATGTTGTAAGGCTCCATGTCAAGGAATGACATATCATTCTGAGGCTCGTCCCAAGGATCCTCGAGGTTAGCATTGACACCAAGCTCAAGTTCTGGGGTGTCAGTACCAGCTGGTGCAGCATCAAAATATCTTGTCTGTAGATTGATCTGCCCAGTGGGTTCAACAGTATATATTCTATGGCATTGGACATTGGATGAAGATGTGCTGGTATTTGAAAGAAAATGTCACACTAAGCAAGGTTTTTTGCTGGGACGACCAGCCATGAGTCATGACACACTCCTGCCATTGAGCCAGACATTATTGACCCACCGTGACACGGTGAGCTCATTCATGATATATCCAAGTGGACAGAACAATATATCAAAATGGACAATGAACTGACCTTTCAAATGATTGAGCTGCAGCACTTTGGCTGCCCCCCTGTAGCACATTCCAGTTACTGAAAAGGTATAGATCATAATGAAATATCATTTGAATCAGAGCTCATGTTGAACTTGACCTAGATGCCAGATTGGCAGCCAACACAAGAACAACACACATGGTTGATGCCGTGCTTAACTCAATTCAAACTGTGAGTCCCACGCAGCAAGGAACCTGCATTCTGGGCACAATTGAATGATGAATGGTTGCTGAAATGGCCTGAGCAAGCTTTGCTTTGGCCTGATTGTCTAGCTGGAGATGCGTTGACTGAAGATGAAGAGGAGGAACTCTCTGCAGCTGAAAAGGCAAGGAAACAAGTGAGTCAATGCTTAATTCAATGTGTGTGGTGGATGAGTGACCATCATATAGGTCCTAAGAAGCTGGATGTTGTGGGCGTGGGTTCATCCAAAATGTGCTTGTACAATGTATGGTAGCTCAGGCTGTTGCAGGACTGCTGATGGACGTTGTGTCAAATTCAATTTTCCTGACCCGAGTATGATATGATTGTAGATCATTACATTACCTATATTTCTTGGTCTTGAGGCAATCCACCATGTCATGAGAACACTGCGCGTGCTGTAATTGATGTGATCACATGTCTGAATTCAAGCTTTGAGTGGTGTTAGCAGTATAACTGGTAAAAGCCCTATAAAAGTCCAACAAGACATAAACCAAAATGTACTACGTGATTCTCAGCCACTTACAACCTTTAATCATGGGTTGGCCCAAACTTTATAACACTCCGGAAGAACAGAGAGAGGCCAAATGGATGCACCGACAGACACACTATGCAAGGTCAATCCACAACACTCTTCTTTGTATTGTAACTCTGCTCACTTTCAACCAGGAGCAAAGCTGCAATCAGTGCAAGACTCAAGGTAAAGTATTGGGAAAACCAAGTACAAGTTGCCCCTGTCTTGCCCTCAAAAAAAGCTAATGGGTATGTGCATTATTCATATCTATTCAGCCGCTGATCTTAGCGTTCAATTCATAGTGATACCAACCATCATATGATCGAACCTTGCAACAATCAGGTCTCACAGGATAGTCACTGCTGCCAGAAAATGAAGTCCACATGAGTTTTAATTAATTTCATTCCCTTGCAGTGATCTCAAATGTTCAATTATACAGCCGAAAAAAGGATCGCTTATTGCAGTACTTAGATGGACCACCTGGACAGGTGATAGATGGTGTAGTGCACGACCTCCTCAAGACTGATGACTTAGACAAGCTTCGAGGAATGCTATCTGCATTAGAGGTGATCATCGAGGAGTTGCATGAAACAGAACAATATATATTAGGATGCGAAGGTATGAGCCAGAGATTTTCCAAGGCATCCAATGCATCCAAGGAGGCAAAGGAAGTGATTTGTGCTGTGGAAGATGTTTTTTGTTGTGCATTGGTGTCGGGGATGGATCTTCAGCAGCGATACACAGATAAAAAATTTCTATTCCAGACACTCTGGGACATCAAGTAGTAGTTAATGTAATTGAATGGTAAAATTGTACTTGCTATATGCCAACTAAACATCTTGGTCGCCGCCAGGTCTGTGCGTGAGATATTGCCACAATAGCAGGCTAAATTTGGAGGTTTCACTAATTAATTTTTTCCACTCACATGCGTTTAAGGGTCATAACATACGTGAATTGTTTGTCCAGAATCACGTTGTGCGAAAATGAATAATGATATAGATCATGGCACCCCGAAAATGGACTTCTCCTGAACAGGAGGAATGGCTAGCTCCTTGGTATGGCAAGTACTGTGCAAAGCAAGCTGAAAAAATCAAAAATTGGCCAAATTTTTTCGCTGACTTGAACGAGAAGTGGTTCATGGCCTACCCAGAGCAAAGACCAGCCAGTTTGCCCCCTATTGGACCATCGACCCAGGATGAAAAGCTCGTCATGGATAAGGCTTCTGATGAGCGAAAAGAGGTATGTGTTAATTGTAAACTCTCACACCAATGTAACAAATGGGACTTAGAAATTAAGAAACTGCTTTAAAAACAGCCTTGGCGTGACAAAAGCAGGACAGCAAGCAAAGGCTGAGTCTACAGACATTTTTAAAGCCATATTGCGGAGTGTTGCTGAATGTGAGAAGCCAACATGATCCCTTCAGGAAGCGGAGGCATATTCCAAGCTCTATTACCATACATGTATAAAGGCAACGGCCGACGAAGTACTGAAAACTGAAGCTGAATTACTGCAAGCAGAAAACAAGACACTTACGAATGGAAAGCGTGTCGCCATCGTGAAGCAGCACACAGTGAACCTCTATAGTGGAGAGACTGATGACATTAAGGCAGAGGTACAGAGATACATTGAGAGTCAGAAGACACAGACAGATGACGAGGCAAGAACATGGAGCCAAGATAATTATGCAAGGTAATAGAGTTTACACACCTGTTGACTATGATGTGTATCAGCTTACAAGACAGCATAGAAATCTAGAAAAACTTGCCACTATAGCTAACAAGCTCCTCAAGGGGCTAGTGGAAGCCACTGGCTTTACATTCTCCCTCCTGGCAGGTGGCCCCTCTCCAGAGTCCAGTGGCTCAATTGATGTCTATAGGCATGTGGATCAGTACTTATCAAATAGAGTTCAATGCTGACCTAAATCAAAGTTTCCATGCGGGTCACACAAAGTTCAGGAATGACTTCAGCAAGGCGTATCCAGACTTTGAGAAAGGTATCATGTCTCCATTCAGAGACTATCTGTATCAAGTATATTGTGAGTTGCATGACACTGAAAAGACCATTCACTTACTCATTCATAACAGCTGATCTGGGGGATTCAAATGCAAACCTAGGGAGTCCCGCGTCGTTGAATGAGACTCAGATAGAAAGGAGTCTGGAGGATGTGTCCCAATGATCAGTGGATATATCATTTAATGGCAGTCACTCGGTGTTAGACAGAATGAACAATGCTGACAAAGGTCAGACATCTTCGGATACATCCACCAGGTCAAGTGATACAAACACTCACTCAGCATTAGGCAGAATGAATGATGCTGACAAATCAGGTCAGGCATTTTTGGATACATCCACCAATGCTAGTGATACAAATGCCCACCTGCCGTTTGACTCAGCTCAACAGAGCTCACTTGATTTTTCTGAGACCTTGACTGGCGACTTGACTGGCGATTGGAACCTTGACGACACTTTTTGGACTGATCTCACTGCCAAGGTTGCAGCATTTGAGGTATCAGGTGGCAATCCAGCCTTGCTGCACTTGCCTCCTTACCCACATGCAGGGTCCACATCTTCCCCAACCCTACAACCTGTTTCTGCGTCATCTGACTTGCCTCCTTACCCACATGCAGGGTCCATGTCTTCCCCAACCCCACAACCTGTTGCTGCATCACCTGAAGTTCCTGTTTTGCTGCCACATATCCCCAATGTTCCAGTGCCACTGCCACGTGTCCTGCGCACCACACATCACACATCCCCTACTACCTCATTGGATCTGGTCGGTGCATCTCCAGAGGTTCCAGAGACTGTGCAGCTCCCTTCTATCTCCACTTTGCCTGGGTCCCCTCCCAACACACCTGTTGTGTCAAATGTGTCATCCACCAGTGGTGTTGGACCCTCCCCTGATGACAACAAACTTTGTCATCGCCATAGGACCGGTCGAGTGTCCATTCCCTCCAAGTGCAATGCTGCCGCTAATAGCATTGGAGAAAATGGACTGACCATTTCCGGGAAGCATGCCACGGCACATGAACCTAGCACATCCAGTCGCAAACAGAAGTGAGGTCCTACTCCCATCTGTGTCGCCTGGTTACTCACATTCTCAAACAGGAAACAAAAGCTATGATAGCACATCATTTTGCAACTCTTCGTGCACCAAATGGTAGTCCTTCGCGTTTAAATGGTAGTCCTTCGCGTTTTCATTACCTCTTGTCTTCGTATAGTCTTGTAATCTCAATACATGTTGAGCTCTAGTCAAGCATTGAGAATACAATCATACATTTGCCATCAATTACCAATGCACTGAGTCACTTCGCCACTTCAAACTTCATTCTGAGACATAGGTGCACTGTCACGTGACAATAAGACTTGTGAAATTGAATATACATCACAGGATTCACAGCGGTCCACATATTTACACTCACATCATTGGATGTAACTTTCAACAGTAACAATTGATGCAACTAGACGATTACTTGCAATGCACTGAGTCACTTCAAACTTCAAATTTCAAAGTGAGGCGTGATAATAAGACTTAGGAAGAGAACACACGAAATCAACCATGTCAGAATATCACATGATATGAGCAGCTCATTTTCGTTGTTGAAGTGTACACTAAGAGATGGGATGATGACATCGAAGAGCATATGATTGGTAAGCAGTAAGAGTAAGATGAGATCCAAGTACAGTAGGTTAACTATATATATGATTCTGTGTCATGTGTGGTGTCCAATTAGCGATGTAGGTGAGACACTGTGACAATCATACCGGCGCTAGGCACATATGAGTGTCATAGGCATATTTGCCCTACCCAGAGGAAAAGAGTGAGCCGCTAGTCACCAGCGCTATTCAACTCCCAAGCTATCCGCTTTGGAACCACTTTTCTCCCATAGCGCACTGCCCAGTCTGATGCCTAGGTATTCCGTCCTCCCATGTCCTGCCTATGTCCACCTACCTCCGCTGGTGCATTATTTTTCCTTAAATGTCGCTACTGATCAGTCGCAGGTCTTATTACATGTATCCTCATGTTCCGCAGTGCTGCATGTTTTATTACCTGTCGCTACATTGTGCTCTCGCCAGTGTCGCTACTATTCTCGCCTACGCACTCCTGAACTTTTACGCAGTATGATAAAATGACCCGTTGCACATGCAGTACTATACTTCCCTTCCCCGAACCTTTGCTGGTGTGTCGGAGTCTCCTTAGTCGCTATATCACAGTCTTGGTGCAATCAATTCCGCTCTTGCCATTCTCTCTGATCGCGTGTCGCTTGACTTGCTTTAAGTGTGCGTCGCTAAGGATCCCTTATAAGTTTGACTGTCGCAACGTCGGGATCGCTATCGGTAGTCGCACTATAATCTAGTCACTATCGGGCATTTCACTTGCACTGTCATATCTTACTTCCGCTCTCACTCTCTTGATTTCTTCTTGCTGTCGCTAGTCGGACGTTCGCATAAAACAACTTGCATAGCGCTTCTCGCTTATATGCACATTTCTCTGCCGGAACTCACTTGTCGCTGATCGCTATAGCGCTACTCATTGGTTCTTGGTCTTAGGTTGCTATAGGTAGCAAGTCCTTCACACTATCGCTCCCCTTGCATATTAGTAGGGAGTTGCTTCATTAGCAGTCCTCTTGGGTCGAATATTACACTCACGCCTATTTGGATAAGTAGCGCTAGTTTCTAGCAGCCTAGTCGCTATTTCTCTTTCACAACATGTCATCGAACATGCTGGGTAAATGTCATGCTTACACATAACTTAAGTGAAACAACTGGGATCTATCTCAAAATTAATGTGAGCTGCTGGCTCCTGCCAGGTGAGGAGAATCCACCCAGATCCGATCATCCAATATCCCAATATGAGCCGTTGGCCCACCTAGATCAATCAAGAAGCCCTGTGGGGGGTGGAGGTATATATATATAGCATTCAACCCTATCAAATTAGGCTTAAGAAGCCCCGTGGGGGGTGGAGGTGTATATATGTAGCATTCCACCCCCTCAAATTAGGTTTAAGAAGCCACTTTGACGAGTCACTCTTGGATGTATCCAGTGATACATCATGTTGGACAATGGATAATGAGACTAGATGATGTATCTCTATTTTAGGTCTACGGTAGTGTATTGATGTATCTATATGACACTATGGGCTGATCTTGATGACTGGGCCCATAGTGCTAGTATAACCTATTGGGTAGCCTTTGTAAGGTGACTAACTATACCAGCTAATGCTAGCATTTGTGCATTATTGGGTGGGCCCATGGGTATATGTAGTTGTAAATGAGGGTTGGCCCATGATAGTACTGTGAATTACAGGGTGGGCCCATGAGCATATGTAGTTGAAAATGACAGGTCAACCCTTGATTGTGCTGACACTTCAGTCAGCCAATGACCACAGTTAGTCATGACACTAACAGATTGGTCAGTCTATGGTGCTATGACCCCTCAGTCTGTCAGTCCACATAGTACAACCACAGTTCGGCTATGGCGCGCTCCAGCTTGGTGTTCACCAGTTTGCCAGTGTTTGGGTTATGCTAGTGAGCTAGGCCACTTATGTATAGTTTGGTTTGGTTCATTAGCTGAACAAAGTGCCTTGAACCAACTGTAAGCCAAAAATCATGAACAGCAGCTTGAGCTGGCTTGAGGCAGCTCAAGCTGATTTGGAAATCACACATCTTTTCTCAAGTCTTGCTTGCAGTTGGATTCACTGTTGGATTGTTGTACTCAAGGCTCAAGTTACCACATACCATGAATCATCAGGTCCTGATACGAGTTGATGGTAGATTCAGACTCAGAGAGGTTGTGGGATCTGGTTCATATGGTACATTGGTCACAAACTGACTACAATTGTAAAAATTCAACATACTGTAGACCCTTAGCTGTTGTATACCATGGACAGAACATCATCAAAGATGATGCAGTTGCGATCAAACTTGAACCCATCATCAGCCACTCATCTTCTGTACAGCATGATGACACGCACGAAACCTGTTTCGTACATGGTCATGGCAAATTTATGATACATGCAATTCCTTACTATAGCCTATGCACTTCCCCTGAATTTTCTATACCTTGCTTCAATTTACTTTGGACATTTCTGAGCATGTATCACCAGGATATGACTTAGCGGTTCAAATTAAATACTTAACGTACTCTTTATCTTTCTATAATTCTTTATTTTATTCACCCTTATGCCATGCCACTTCATTTGTATTTGTGTACTTAAGGCTGTGGTACCAAACAAGTTGACAATACAAATAAACAACTTTGGATTGGTAACCAAACAGATGAGTCATCTTTCTTACTAACTCATTCTATGACATTCCATGACATTCTATAGTTCTTTCTCAATAATTCTGACACATTCTGGAATATTCTATAGTACATTAGTAATCAGTAGCACAGCCACTAGTCTAGTAGTATATAAGGGGCTCATTTTCCCCTCTTGTGAAGTAATCAATTTGATTCCCAAGTATTAACAGAGTGAAACACAGTTTAGGGGAACGTAGGGGAACATTCTTTCACCCCTTAGATTCTTTGTTCCCATTATTTGAGTGAACATTCAAGTAACTATTAGAAGAAATATTAGCTTATTTGCTTCACATTTATACTTCACATTCTTCAGAAGTATCTGGCCACATTCTTGAGCCACATTTGATTACATAATCTTCAATCCACATTATTCTTAAAGCACATTCTTCAGAAGTAATTGGCTACATTCTTGAGCCATATTTGATTACATCATCTTCAGTCATTTTAGTTCTCTTTTAGACACAGGAAAAGTTCTGTGGGGAGAATTACATGTATTATTCATCAATTAGGGTAGACACAAATAAGACCTACAATCTGTCAATGAATATTAAGAGCTTGGCCACTTAAGACTACATCAAGAAGGTGTACTCTATTCTGGACTGCGTCATTACTCATTGTGAGATCCTGAGCAGCAGAGAGTTGGTTTTGAGGCCACATATTGGGATGATCCCACTAGTGAATTTGTTCTCCATTGCTGAGTATAAGTAAGAAATATCCAAGAGGGATATATTATAGCTCTATTTTATTGCATACAGCTGCAACATATTATTTTAAAGGTCATAGCACTACCTTGTGCTACTATTGGTTTCTATCGTTTCTTTGCCCCTTTTACAACACGAGTGTTTGCTTGAAAAGTTCAACACACCTCGTCCCCCACGAACGACTACGTTATCAACTGTTGGTAATTGTCTGAACCATTGATCATGGAGGATTGTGAAATTTGGTGATTTTCTTGCCTTTCACCATTTTGAAATGACTTGAAGGTGGTGTTGGGATACCCCACACCCTCTGGTTCGGTAGAGAGGCAGCATATCATGTGTTGGTTCTTGACCTCCTTGGGCCATCACTGCAAGATCTTTTCCTTGCACGCAATCAAAAATTCAACCTTCACACTGTTGTGAATTGAGGAGACCAACTGGTCAGTTGGTTTATGCTGGCTTGTTGCAGATAGGCTAACACATTTCCCAGCTCTCACATCTTGAATACATCCATGCACACAATTACGTTCACAGTGATATCAAACTGCAGAATGTCTTGGTGGGTCTTGGCCATTTGAGGCACACTGCATATATTATCGATTTTGGTATCACGAAGGAATACTGGAACACTGCAACCAGAGTCCATATTCCATTCTGTCAGAATCAAAGTCTCACTGGCACTCCTGCATTCACTTCGATCAACAATCACTTAGGAGTTGAACCAGGTCATCATAATGATCTCGAGTTGCTTACATACATGTTGATCTATTTGTTGTGTGGCTCCCTTCCATGGTTAACCAGTGACCATGAGAAGTTATCCAGCTCTTCTATTCTCGAGCACAAGGTCAACACCACCATTGAAGTTCTATGTGATGGAATTCCTGTTGAGTTCACAAGTATTCTCATCTACACACTGTCATGCATGGTATGGGACTCATACCATGACATTGATAGACAGGAAGTAACCACAGAGAGTACACTAAGGTGTACCTCATTGTATTATTATGATTGGTTCCATTTTGACAGATTTACTTGTATTTATATTTCCAGTATGATGGTTTTCATCTTTCCCCTTTTGCTTTTCTTTTCTTTTCTGTGGTTTATTCAGCCACCAGTGAGCCACCAAGATGATTTGTTTCCATTTGTTTCTATTTGTTTCAGGCTCATTCAGCCACAGAATCCTTCAGTGAGCCACCAGATGTGTTTGTAAGCATGTCATGTGATAGGCAATAATCTGATTTGTAAGGATTTGTCATTATTTATCATGCTTTGTAATATTATGAACTTTATTTGTAAACTACTTTGTAAGCAGCTGATTCAGCACTGCCAAATGGCATGGTTAGTAAGCCAGTGACTTACTAATGCTGTGATGAGTCATGCTTAGTAAAATGGCCTCCCAAAAAGGTATAAAAGGAGCCCATTCTACACTGAGTAATAATAACTTCCCACTTTTACTCTTCTCTCAAACCATGAGAGTCCGTAAGATTTAAAGTGCAGGCCACGAGTGCCTTGAAGTAAGATAAACATTGTATCAGAGATTAGTTGTATACTACCTTACAGGGGTTGCTTATATAACAATCTATTTATATACTACTTGTTGTGTGCTACCTTTCAGGGGCTGAGTATACAACACCGGAACAGCTTTCGTACTAGGCTTTATGTATTTAAGACAGACTTCATTACTTGTTGTGTACTACCTTACAGGGGTTGAGTATACAACACCAGAACAGCTTTCTAACTAGGCTTCACGTATTTTAAGACAAACTCTCTCTTTTTCAGGAAGGGAGACACAAGAACATAATAAAGTTGAGACAGACTTTCATAGGTTGAGACACAACCTACGAGATTGAAACAGATCTTAGTAACAGAACATCAGGGAATCTACTGAGTATTCCACCAGGGAACAACAAGAAGAGGACACATCAGTAAACCCTTCCAAGAACTCACACATTATCTACCATGAAAACTAGAAAAGTTGTAGACTGTGTACTTAAGGACTGGCAAGAAGTCTTATCCTGTATAGTTTTGTTGTCACTATACACGTGTTGTACATAAGACCCTTAAGTAATAAGACAATGTGCTCTCTTGCATTCTCAGAGGACCCTGACTATGGGCATCTTCATTCATTGCTTCATGGTCTTCAAGCCACATTGTCTGCACCAGCTACATGCTCACTGGATTTCTCCCAACCTAATGATCACATCATACATCCCCCTCCAATCTCCAATGAACATTGGATTGCCGAGGCAGCGCCCCCACTGGCATGTCCACCAGATGCAACACCTCTTTGCAGATTGACTCATGTGTGAATGATTTGTTTCATTTTCCCACTCGCGATCTTAAGCTCAAGTAATTTCCAAGTTTATGCCCACATAATGGCTTTCTGATGCACCCAACTACTTCAGCTCCACGCCGTAACAAAATACTAGTTGCTGGCTGTTGAATCCTTATCTCTATCTGTACATAATTCATATATAGTGTATGAGCCAACAGCATTTCTGGTTAGATGCGGCCAAATACAAGTTAGGTGAAATTCAAATCATCCTCCCATGCAGCTCTTAATAAGCTTCTTATCTTTCTAAATTTTCACACTTGCACGTCATCTCCTTGCCTGTCGTCTCCTTGCCCTCCTTGCAAACCAAGTGTTATTTTTCTGCAGATCAGTTGGCCTATGATGGAAACAAACTTGTTCCAGATACTTACTCCTGAGGCCTGAGTCCTGATATCTCACCTTATCAGATTCAATCAGCACCATGGCGGCATGGCCAGCCTACTGTATGACGCATCGGGGATTTTTACCAAACACCCCACTTCCCTTTCACTGTATTGTGATCCAGGTTCAAAACTCAATTGATCAGGGCGAATGAAGGTAAGCTTTCACTCACTTGACCACCTGCTTAGTGATAAGTCTAGCAAACCACAAGCATTCATTAATGGAAGATAGACCAAGCAAAATACCAGATTTAGTGCCCATTAGAATGCACATTTTATGGTATCCTTCTCATGGGGTAAGTTCTATGGGTGGTTGGCATCAGGGAAACCCCACTGACGTGTTGTGTTCCCTAGGACAACTCAAGTGCTAAAATCTCATGGAAGGTACCCTGGGTGTACATTCAGTTGTTCCCCTTGTGTTATATCACTATTAATGATGTTATTTAGACCCATTTGTTACGAACTAGGATGGTTCTGACGTATGGCCACTCGATAAGGGTGATCAGCCAAAGTCGGTTCAAGGTTTCAGCATATACCGAAGTTCAATGGTTCAATAAGACAAGGCAAGGAGAGTGTCCTTGACTTGAATCGAATTCAGACGACTTAAGAGTGGAGGTCTTAAGCGAAGGAGGTTCCAGGTAAAACCTAGTAAGATTAAAGTGAAGAACTACATAGTACAGAGATGAGTTTATATAGTTAATGAGACGGCTTTAGGGCCAGTATATATGAATCAGAATGAGTCAGAGATAAAGCTGAGTCATAGATAAGACCAAGTCAGAGATAGCAAGAATAGATCACCTAGCAACGGCCTGATAGCGATCGTGATGTAATACAATGAGTAAACAAAAAGAAAAGAAAGATAAGTCTAGTCGTGGCATCATGCGGCTCGTGACATAATACAAATGAAGAGTAAGAACGAAAGAAAATGAATAGGGGCGTACTTGACTGTAACATTACCCCGTTATTATCGTTGAAGTCACCAGCTTCAACATTCAAAGTTATGATCGTATTCGTAGTCATCGCGATCTCCTGCGCATTGACTAAACAACCTCTCGTCTTCTTCGACTGAGATTTGTTCATGCTCTGCGTCTTTATCAGCTTCCCATTTAGCGAGGGCATCGTAAAAGCCATCGTCCGTCCAAACCAAGGGTATAATCTTCTCTCTGTGAAGTTCCTTGCAAAAGGCCGACAAATGTCCTGGCGCCAAGTCGTGACATACGCGGCAGAAGTACGTGGGGCAGTTCTTGTGACGATGACCAGTTTGGTTACAGTTGCGACATATAAAGTTGTCGCAATTTTCAGTCTTTACGATGGTGACGGTAGACATCTGGGGTGGTGGGGACGGGGTCTTAGAGCGGAGGATGCGGTTTCGAGTGGTGGGGGAGACAGAGAGTTCTCTCTTAAGTTTAGATTGTTGTCGGCGGATGGGATGAATATGAGCAGGTTGTGTTGTTGTGGTACGAGGTGTAGTAGCAGCCGGTATGCTAGGTACGTAAGGAGGAACAATAGTAGTAGGCGTGTGCTAATGGGAGTTGTCTCAACCAGAGGTGGGATAGGGACTGCGACGTGGGGTGATGGTGGTCGAGCGACTGGGTTGTTTGCAATTCGTTCAGTAACGATGTGGATGGCCTCTCTAACAATTTCTTTGGTAGTGGGAGGCATGAGGCGAACTGCCGTGTTGTGAATACGAATATGAAGATGACGAAAGATTGTCTTGATACGTTCATCATCAAGGAGTTCGGAGGTACGTTCAACGAGCTTAGCTGCTCGGATAATGTTAATAAGCAGGGTGCTAGAGAGGGCTCCTCTTTCAGCGAGAAGGTTATCAATCTCTATAGCATATTGCTCGGAGAGAAGGGCAGATTCGAATATCGTGTTAGTTTCGATGTCGTCAAGGACAGCAAAGTAGTGAGACGAGGAGTCAGAGTCGTTGGTCAAGGTGGTTGAGGTTACGGTGGGGGAAGTAAGGGTATCGGTCATAGTATCTATATGAGATATGAGGACGCGGAGTTGGGCAAGGCAGATTTCGAGAGTGTGAAGATGGTTGGAACGAGTGGACATAGCGGGTTTTCTGGGGTTCTTATAATCCGTGAGCTTTCTTATAAGCGGTGAGAATTGAGGAGGCGTTATTAAGATTTTCTTGGGGGATCCATTCGTTACTGGCGGAAGAATATCCTTTCCAGGACACGAGATAGCGTCTATGTTTACCCGTTCCCTTATGCGATAAGATGGCCTCGATTTTGTATTCTTCTTCGTTATCGATGATATCAGGTGGTGGGTCGTGGAAGTTAGGACCGTGGATTTCTGTTTCATGATAGGATGATAACTCGGAAGCGTGGAACGTGGGGTGAACTTTCCATTGCGTGGGTAACTGGAGTGTGAACGTGATCGGGGATAGTACCGCGGTGATGGTAAAAGGTCTGTAACGTTTCGGGGCGAGTTTCCGCGATGGTAACTGCGTGATGAGATTCTTTCCTGATAACCAAACCTTATCTCCGATCTTCCAGGGTTGGTACTTTTTTCCATGTGACCGTTCGGCCATTCGCTGCATTGCAAGGTTGTGGCAAGAGATAGCTTCTTTGCGTATCTTCTGAAGAAGGCAGAGTCACTCTTCTGCTGCAGGGACGGTGGAGTCGGGGAGTACGTGTGGGAGAGCTCGTGGCTCGTATCCCATCATGAGGTAGAATGGGGAGGCATTTCGAGAGTCGTGTTTTCTATGATTGTGGACGAATTCAGCCATAGGGAGGTGTTCGACCCAGTCTTCTGGGTTGTTGCGGCAGTAGATGCGAAGATAGGTTTCTAGTTCTTGATTTAGTCGTTCCGTTTGTCCATCTGTCTGCGGGTGATAAGTGGTAGAAGCAGCGATGTCGTATTTCAATAGCTTGGCGAGAGCTTTAGAGAACTTGGATACGAACTGCAGACCCCGATCTGAGATTACTTTCTCGTGGAGTCCAAAACGGCGATAGACGTATTTGAAAAACTTCTTGGCTACTCCTTCCAAGGTGATGGTTTTCGTACAAGGGATAAGAATTACCCCCTTCGTAAGCCCATGGTCTACCACGACCATGATAGAATCAAAACCGTTACAGGGTGGCAGATCAGTGATGAGGTCGACGGATACCTGGGCAAAGGGAGTGGAGACCGAGGAGGGAATGGGGACGAGTGGAGGAGTCGTAGGGTGGGTATCAGATTTCATTTGTTGACAAAGGGCGCAGCCTTCAACATATTTCCGGATATAGGTGCCCATCGAAGGCCACCAGAAATCACGTTTCACCAGTTCTTCGGTTTTAAAACAACCTGGATGACCCGCGGTTGCGTGATTGTGGGTCCGTTCTAAAATAGTGTGGCGTCCTGTGGGACGGACATAGGCACGATCTTTATAGAACAAGATATCGTCCTTAATAGTCCAATCAGAAAGGGCTGATTTCATAGGGGGAAGGCAGAGTCCGTTCAGAGCATCGGAGGCGGCTTGGAAGATAGGGTCGGCGTCATCGGGATCAGGGTTTGCAAGAGTCGTCATTAATTCTTGATCAAGAAGGCGAATGAAGAGGGAGTCAGGGAGGAGGGTAACATCTTCATTATCGTTTTCGGTCGGGGTATGATCAGCGCGACGAGACAGGGCATCAGGTGCGACAAGCTTGGTACCGGCGACGTGGTGGAGTTCAAGGTCGTAGCAGGAAAGAATCAATTGCCAGCGAGCTTGACAACAAGTGAGCTTCTGTGCGGTTCGGAAGTAGAGAAGATTCATATGATCAGTAAATACGATGACCGGATGGGGGTTTCCTTCCAAATAATGACGCCATTCGGTCAAAGCTCAGATAACGGCGAGCAGTTCCCGATCAAAGATCTAATAATTCCGTTCTGCCGGGTTCAAGGATTGCGAAAGATATCCACATGGGTGATAGACGCCGTTTTTCGTCGGTTTGAAGGAGGACAGCTCCGGTAGCCACCAATGATGCATCAGTTGCGACTGCAAATTGTCGTGATGGGTCGGGGTTACGAAGGACCGGTTGTTTCAGGAAGCATTCTTTCAGCGTAGTGAAGGCATCTTGACATGGAGTCGACCAGGAGAAAACATTATTTTTCTTTGTCAAATCGATGAGTGGTCGCGCAATATTGGAGTAATGAGGAATAAAGTTTCGATAGAAATTGCAGAAACCGAGGAATGACCGTGTTTCTTTGACGGTGGTAGGAATTGGCCAATCGCGGATCCCATCAGTTTTAGTGGTGTCCATGGCAACACATCCGGGACGAATTATCATTCCGAGGTACTCAACTTCTTGTGCATTGAAGGTGCATTTCTCCGGCTTCAAGAAGAGTTTTTCAGCCCGTATCTTTGTCAAAATGCGGCAAGTTCATTTATGGTGTTCATCGAGGTCGTTTGAGAAGATGAGGATATCGTCCATGTATATTACTAACCATCCCTCGTTTATTTCTTGTTGGAAGGTTCGGTTCATGTAGGCTTGGAATGTAGCCGGGGAGTTGCAAAGACCAAAGAACATGATGTTCGGCTCATAGAGCCTGAACTCAGTAGTGAACGCCGCTTTCCATCTATCATCGGGATGAATATGGATGTTATTGTATCCGGACCGGACGTCCATCTTGGTAAAGTACTTGGCTCCATGTAACCATGCAACCAGGGATAATGGAAGTGGCAATGGATATGCGTTCTTTATCGTCCAATCATTGATGTACCAGTAATCTTGGCATGGCCTTAGGTCTCCGCTTTTCTTTCCTACAAAGAAGAATCCGCTAGCTTGCAGCGACTTCGATTCTGAAATAAAACCTTTCTGCACGTTCTCATTGATGAATGCTTTGACGGCAGTTCATTCGGTAATGGAGAGAGGGTAGATTTTCGACGTCTTTGGGATGAATCCAGGTTTCGTCTCGATACAATGGTCAATGCTGGGTCGTTCAGGAGGGAGACTATTAAGTCCATCCTTTGTGAAGATATCGGCAAAATCGTGGAGATAGGAGGGTACAAGTTCTTTGAAAGTTTTCTTCTTCTGTTCTAACCCCGCAGCTAGAGTGAACTGTTGGGCTTTGTTACTAACTTTCGTGTATTCGTTAGGCCATGACAGGGGTGTGATCGTGGGTTTCTGTTCCGAACGGCTGGTCCCATCGGAAGTGAGAGGGGTATCCATAGAAACGTTCGTGATTACCCGGAGTTCAGATGCGTTGGAGGAATATTCTACCAAGAATTCGTCGTCATTAAGGTCGTATAGAGAGACTTCTCGCACTGGTGCGGCAAAGTTCTCTTGCGTCCATACGTCTTCTTTAGTATCGAAAGTTTCATCATCATCGTCTGGGATGGGGAGTAGATCAGGGATAGGAGCTTCTTCATCAATCACTTCTTCAATAGATGCTTTCGGATAGCAAAGAGGGGGATTTGTTATGGTGGGTTCTTCTTTACGAAGCTTGGAGATCTTCCATGTGCAGTCAATGGGTTCATGTTGAAATAGAAGAGGAAGGGCGCCTTTCTTCCTTTCTTTGTCAACTTCTTCTTCAACCTGGCTACTCTTTTCCGTTCGCGAGAGGGTGAGGGTTTCAGCGGCCCAGTCAATGGCTGGGTTCATCGCTTTCAACCAAGGGATGCCTAGAAGGATCTGATCTCTTCTTCCCAAGCGAGTGACGTTGAATTTCCTGATCATGGTACGTTCATTGATTTTGATGGTGAGGACGCAATAGCGGCGAATGGCTCCGCTCTTGGAGTAACTTCCATCGGCGGTAGTAACTTTGAAAGGTTTACTGAGTGCGTGGGTTTGAATCTTGTGCTTCTTTACGAAATCTTCGGAAATAAATGTTCCGGCTGCTCCGGAGTCGACGACTGCGGTTGTTTCAACGGTTTTCAGACGAGTTTTTGAAATGAGAGAAATGGGAACTCGAAGTTCCTTTCGTTCACCAACTTTTCGTACAAGTCTAATGGGTACATCGGAAGATACTGACATTGATCCAGTCTTCCACATTAAAAATCCTTGTTGAGGCGGCGGACTTCTGTTTCTTCCTCTTCTTCGTCATCGCTACTTTCGACTTCTTTGCGACGAACCGGGGTCTTTCCGTTCTTCTTCTTCTGGGGACACGCTCTGGACAGTTGTCCTACCACATGACAGGTAAAACACTTTCCGGTTCGGTAGTGTTCGGTACGTTCTTCTTCGGTAAGTCAATTGACCACCATAGCATTGGGGTCTCTGGAGGGCGTGTACCGACTGGATCCGAAGTTTTTCTTCTTCTGGGGTTGGTTATGTGCTCTGATGGCATTCAATTGGAGATGGGAGTTGTCGAGGTTGATACAGGTGGTTAGGACTACCTCAAAATCATCAGAGACGTCACCGGTGCCGAAGAGGCGGGCGGTTAATCCTGGGTGTAATCCGTCTAAGAAGAACTGCTTCTTCGAGACGTCATCGTGGATTCCAGAGCGTTGGGCAAGCATGAGGAATTCTGAAATATAGTCCTGGAGCTCTGCCCCTTGCTTCAGGTTTCAGAGTCTAGCTAGAGCGGTCCCTGCAGGGTCAAGCGGTTTAAACGCTTTGTTAAAATCGGCAAGGAACTCCGCCCAAGTCCCATAACCTTTAATGGTTCCATCTGTTCTTTTGTAGAGTGGGTCTTGTGCGTGGGAGAGGAAATCCTCTTTCCAATAGCGGGCGTTTCCTTCGTTCATGAAGGAGGCGACAAAAATAATTTTCTGCTTGTCGTCTACATAGATCTTCTCGTTGATGTCGAGGTAGGAATTACACGACATGAGAAAGCCTCTAGACTTATCTCTATCGCCATCGAAGATGGGGGGAGTCCCAATCTTGATTTCAACGGGCTTGGAGGACATCTTGGGGTTCAAGGGTGGTAATGGTGGTAAAGCGCCTAGGTTTAGTGCACTGATCAGTGGGGTTAATGCGGTCGTCAGTTTGGACCTGGAGTTCTATCTGTTGTGATGACCAGGGTTTATTGTCTTTCTTGGTTTCAGGTATGCGTTACGCGATGGTGGCGCAAGGGATCAGTGAGACTTTAATCTTTTGTTACGAACTAGGATGGTTCTGACGTATGGCCACTCGATAAGGGTGATCAGCCAAAGTCGGTTCAAGGTTTCAGCATATACCGAAGTTCAATGGTTCAATAAGACAAGGCAAGGAGAGTGTCCTTGACTTGAATCGAATTCAGACGACTTAAGAGTGGAGGTCTTAAGCGAAGGAGGTTCCAGGTAAAACCTAGTAAGATTAAAGTGAAGAACTACATAGTACAGAGATGAGTTTATATAGTTAATGAGACGGTTTTAGGGCCGGTATATATGAATCAGAATGAGTCAGAGATAAAGCCGAGTCATAGATAAGACCAAGTCAGAGATAGCAAGAATAGATCACCTAGCGACGGCCTGATAGCGATCGTGATGTAATACAATGAGTAAACAAAAAGAAAAGAAAGATAAGTCTAGCGGCGGCATCATGCGGCTCGTGACGTAATACAAATGAAGAGTAAGAACGAAAGAAAATGAATAGGGGCAGTACTTGACTGTAACACCATTACTTCACTTGTGTGATACATTAGCCTAATTATTAGGTGACTCAGTACTGGGGCTTCCCTGTTGTTTCTCCAGGATGAAGGTTTATAAAGACTCTGTATTTGTATCTTCACCATTATGGTCACTTGAACATGCCTCCTTGTTGATGAGGGTAGAAGTCCCAGGTTACCATTACTTCCGCTCTCACTCTCTTGATTTCTTCTCGCTGTCGCTAGTCGGACGTTCACATAGCGCTATCGCATAAAACAACTTGCATAGCGCTTCTCACTTATACGCACATTTCTCTGTCGGAACTCACTTGTCGCTGATCACTATAGTGCTACTCTTTGGTTTTGGGTCTTAGGTCGCTATAGGTAGCAAGTCCTTCGCACTATCGCTCCCCTTGCATATTAGCAGGGAGTTGCTTCATCAGCAGTCCTCTTGGGTCGAATACTACACTCGCGCCTATTTGGATAAGTAGCACTAGTTTCTAGCAGCCTAGTCGCTATTTCTCTTTCACACCATGTTCATTGGCGTCATCCATACAAAGATCCTCCATATCATCAATGAAGGGGCCATCATCAAATGGCACCTCATTGTCATGGTAAGTGTTGTGTTCTGGAGGGGCCAGAGAATAGCCGTCATGGCCAAACAATTGGCCAGTTGGAGGAAGGTGCAGATAGCCGAAGTGGAGGGGGGAGCCACTGGTGCTCCCAGCATGGTTGCCTGTAGGAACTTGAGAGAAGTTCCATTCTGAGGAGCCAGGGGCGCTGGCTCCTTAAGGATAATGAGGGTGATTGAATTGGGGGGGAAGAGGCGTATAGCCTGTTTGAATGGGGGAGTCCGTCGAGCTGCCTCCAACACTTGGAGGAGGGTGGATATAGCGGCCTGCGGCAGGATTAGGAATAGAAACACTGAGCCACAGATGGGCATCTGAACTGCCTGCAGGAGGTTCACGGGAACCTCCTGCAGGACGAGTCAGAGTGAATAAATCACCGGCGTGGTCAGTGCCCAGTTTCGACAAGCTCATCTTAGCAGAAAATGAGGGGTTAGAGCCCCATATTTTGTAGAGATCATTGTACCATGGAAATTCTTTATCGATTTTACCTACAAATTTTATTAGTAGCTTTGATGAGATGTGAGTGGGACACTTACAATGCAGGTTCTCAGATGTCTCCGAATCAATCAGTACGATACCCGCACCTGTAGACTCGAACTCAGCACGAATATCACAGAATTTATTCCATAGACTTTATCATTCAATTAGCACAATAGCACAATAGGAGAGAGACACTTATGATCCGATCCAATTAGCCACTGAGTTGCGGAATTTATTGGGATTGGTGGCATACAAGGGTCCATATGTAGCATCGTCTTGAAAGACAATCTTTGCAATTACAGCGTAAATCTCCCCTTTGTCCTTGCCTGATGCGCGACCCAAGTCAGCCTAATAGTTACTGGATTTTTTGCTTTCAGTCACAAATAGAATGGCACAGTCTGGTGGATTCTCAATGAGGTGGTCAATGAGTATGTTGGTGCACATCGGTGCATTGTGCCATGAGATAGTCACTGGTGTTGAGTCTTGGCTATTTGCCCTTCCTCCTCCCCTTCCTCCTCCCCTTCCCCTTCTCCCCCTTCCATGAGTAACAGGAGCAGGCGGATCCATTCGTTTCTTGCCGTCCTTGCGAGACGATGGGTTGATGTTCTGAGAGATGGTCTGCAGGTGTGCAGACCGTCAAAGTCGTGGTCGTAGCGCAGGCATTGCGTTTCACACTCTGACGACATGCCGATGTGCGCCGTACTTAACAAACCTAAACTTCAGCGAAACTTAACAAGACTTAAGCTGCTGGCAAGACACTTTAGCCGAGCTTACCAAGCTTAGCGAATTTTCAGGAAAATGCCTTGAACACCAATAATGCCTATCTGCCCAGTGTGCAGACAGAAAGAAGAATCAGTCCATCACTTCATTCTCAAATGCTCAGCATACACC
Source organism: Suillus subluteus (assembly GCA_016647755.1). NCBI lineage: Eukaryota > Fungi > Basidiomycota > Agaricomycetes > Boletales > Suillaceae > Suillus > Suillus subluteus. The sequence goes on from JABBWI010000081.1 coordinate 69,866, forward strand.
TGCCACTGCAACACAATGAGAGTGTCCCTAGACACAAGAGCTTGCGACCTGAAGAGCTTACTAATAGGGATGGACAGGGGTAAACCCATGGGTACCAGAGGTCCTACCCACACCCCTACCCATGAGGGGTATGGTACCCCTGAGGGTTATTGTGGCGCACGCGCCTTCCAAAAGAGAATGTTTCAGAGGATCAATGATAGACTGGTCTAGGCCTGGTAACTCATCGTTCCCGGGCCCATTGTGGTGTTCAAACTCAGGCTAGCCTCACAGAACCCCTTTTTGCTATAGAAGTCAAGCAGTCTAGGAGTCCACATCGCATCCATACATCACTTCCTTGCAAAGTCTCGACTCACCCGACTCTTCCATGTCACACTGGCCTATGTCTGACTTGGCTGATATGGACCCGTTGCCTCGGTCGCTTGCAGGAAACCAGGGTCATTGGTACCATCCCTTACTTGTCGTTTTGGTCATCGCGCACCTCAGCCGAACATCCCGTCCCATCAGTATCGAATCCTCCCATGTCCTGCCCATGTCCACCTATCTCCATTGGTGTGTTTTAAGCTTATTTTATGGTTACTGAATGAACAGCAGGCGTTATTACATGTATTCCCATGGCCGCAGTACTCGCAAGCTTTATTACATATTGACCCGAATACCCTGTGTTTCACTACTACTCTTCGCCTGTGCAATTCTGGACGTTCATGTACTTAGATAAATAGGACTCAATTTCATATTATCTTGCACTTCCCTTCTCTGGACATACTTGCTACCGTTGTAGGAGTCACCTTAGTGTTAGACCTTGATTGTGCAATTTGATCCCTTTGCTTTTCATCTCGGGCATGCCTTGACAGCTCTAAGTGCACTCTACCTAAGGTTTCTTTACCTAGGCCTTGTGAGATCTGGACCACTACCAGTAGTCTTGCCTTGGCAACCTATACCTAGTCATACCTCGTCATACCTAGTTATACCTAGACTCTCTTTACCTCGGCCTAGACTTACCTGTCGCTCCCTCAGCATTGGACTCCTCACCTTGGTGTTCTTCACCGGTACCTCGCATTGGTGTCCCTCATTGGCATCTCGCATCGGGTGTACCATTGGTATCGCATATTGTGTCGGACATCCTCAGACTCAGACCTTCGCTTGGTCGGAATATCTTTGGTCGCAGATCATAACTCCTTCCTTTCTCTTCCCTTGCACTATTAGAAGGAAGTGCTTCAATAGCAGTCCCCTTGGGTCGATGTATTGCACTCGCACCCATTAGGATTTAGTAGGTTTGTTGGTATAGCTAGCTGACTACTATTTCTTTCACCACACCGTATGTTAAGTTTTCTGTATAATAAGTTTTTCCTTTATTTTCAGGCTTGGTACACTTTGACGGTATTTGAGGTTGTGTTATTGTACTTAGCCCTCATATTTTCTCCCAATCACAACCACGATTGTATCTGGTTAACATTGCGCAAGATTGTATTCTACTTGTGCCACCATCTAAAGCCTAACCAACTTCTACCTGCCGTCACATATTTTTTAACCTTCACCAATCCTATCTTGACCAGTTCCTAAACCGACCTTTTTCTGCTTCTCTTGTCACCACTCTTGACTGGTCTGGCCCACCACGTCTTTGAACCGTGACGATAATAAAAAACTCTATCCATGATGACATATAATCTTCGCTCACACACTCGTGCTAAAGCCAGCTCAGTTTCTACCCCTGCAAGTGAAAAGAATAGACCGGTGAGAGACAACTTTGGACAACTAATCATTAACCTACTGTCTAGCGCCCATAAGCAGAGCAAAGATCCTGGCCCAACAGCCAGGGTTAATGACTCTGTGGAATCCCTGTTGACCTCAGCGGTGGGTTCCCCAAAAACAATAACTGAGAGTTCTCCCGCCTGCGACCCATCTGCTTGTATAGTGATGTGGTCCGGGCGAGTAGCCCTGTCAGTGACCTTCAGGTCGCCCAGGAGAGTAATGGGGTGAACAGCCCAGTAGTGGGCTTAGAGGGAGACCCCAATAAAAATTTCGTTGGCATTAATGATGAGTTAGACAGTCCAGGAATGGCTGATAAACCAGAACTCACCAGTAGTGACGAGGATGATGACGATTGCCCTTGGATAAGAATCTTCCGAAAGGGAAGGAACCGGGCCAAGACACCTGAAGCGCTCTCGAATGAACAATGAGAGACAGTTGGAAAGGCTGAGCAAAGGCTCACCCCCGCCAAAAGGCAGAAGCTAGCAAGGAGAGACCTTAGCATCAGCACTGCAGGAATAGCACTTGTGAGGGACACTGACCTCAGCAAAGGACCTTCAAAAGGACAAAGGAGCAGACCCCAGAAACTGGGGTGCTGCTGCAATAGATGACAAGGATTTGGACCTTGAAGAGCAGCGAGCTGCCCTAGAATCCTTCAGAACCGCAAAGGAGTTAGCTAGTCAGGATGAATCTGCCTCTACAGAAGAGGAAACGACCAACCAACGTGAAACAAGGCCTAAAGTGATAAGAAAAGAGCCTGATATCTTTGCTCAGGCTGTTTCACAGCAGAAGGCAATTAATGCCGCTGTTGCAAGGGCAGAAAAACATATTCAGCTGGAATACGAAGAAAAATTTGAGAAACTTGTCGCCAAGACAAAGAGGAAGGACTTACCCAATGAGGCCCCCAGGAAAATAAATGATCCTGTTAAAACCCTGGTGGATAAGGTGGTGAGACCCACCATGGACCGGAGAGAGATCAGAGCCACCCCTCAGGCAATGGAGCTGGTGCAGCAGGTGGTATTGAAGTCATATATTGGCCAGGCACTGGGATGCATTGGCCATAAAGTAAGGGTTGAAAACAACCCCATTTTGTCCTCATCAAATTCAGAGTCCATGACCAGCGAATCTGATACCACCAGCTCCTCAGAATCAAGTTCAAGTGATGACACTCCTAGGAGGAAAGGGAACAAGAGTAAGCGCTCCAAAAGGTGCTCTAAGAAACACAGGAGAAAGACTACCTTAAATCCAATCCCACCCACAGTGTACAATGGTGAGGTAGACTCACACACATTCCATCGGTTCATAACTGAAGGAACAGCCTATGTCAGTGATGGCAAGGTGAAATCGAGGAAGAAGGTATTTGTTCTGTCCTACTTCCTCAAGGGTAAAGCACATGAGTTTTACATAAGGGAAGTGTCGGGGGACCCTTACCATTGGCACCTCTACAAATTCTTCACGGAATTGTTTAACTACTGTTTCCCTATCAACTTCTGAATGGAGCAGTGCGCTAAGTTGAAATGCTGCTTCCAGAATGCTAAGACAGTCCGAGACTATATCTATGAGCTCAATAAGCTCTGGAATATGATTGGGGACATGGAAGAAAGGGATAGGGTGACTTGCCTTTGGACAGGCCTGAATGCTGAGATTCAGCGTGAGCTCTGGAAAAAGGAACTAAACCCAGAGGTCTCCTCCTTCAAGGAAGTTCAAACCACTGCGGAGATAATTGAAATAGCCCACTCTGTCCCCACGGGACGAGAGAGGCATGCTACCCAGAAGGACAAGAACCTCACAGTAGAGGTCTCCAGTGCGTCTATGTCGGCTAAAACAGCCCAAAAAAAGGACTGGCCTAGTAAAAGTGGAAATGTCAGGCGAGAAACCCGGCAAAACTCACGTCCAGACCCGCATGGATCTACCAGGCGGGGTACCTGGAGTACTCCACAGCGTGATCCAGGTGGAAAGGACCCCAGACAAGGGGATAATCAACCTAAGGACACGCTCAGTCAAGCCGAGCAGGACCGAAGGAAGGCAGAAGGCAGATGCTTCATCTGCAGAGAGTTGGGACATGTGTCAAGACAATGTCTGAAAAACACACATAAAATCTGACTCACCAAACCGCCTGCCAGGAATCCCTAGCTTTGGGATACATGTGGCATTGGACAAGGATGAGCACCTGTGAAAGCTGGCAGAGGTAATGGAGTCACAAGACGACATGTTCCTAGGATCAGTTGGACTGTTTATGGAGGAAATGTTTGACATACCATCTATAGATCCTAAAGAGGATGAGTCAAGCGACTGATTCAGAGATCCAGTGGCCCGAAGGGCTGAGGACCGGCTGCAAGGGCTAAAATTCTCCTGGGACAGGTCTGATGAGAGACTTCATGATGTACCATGGGATGACCCAGATTGATTCTGGATTGCAAAAGACAAGGAAGAAGATACCTATGTCATAGCGGACTACCACCATAATAGAGGCGGGCCAGAGAGAATAGACAAAGCATACTGACTCCACCTGGGAAACTTCTTTGGGATGCTGCAGAAGGGGAATTGGCATCGGATGCTCAATCAAGAAAGAAGACACACCGACAAAAGAGCTCCCATGGGCACCCCAATCGAAGACTGTGTGAAGTGGTGGCTGGAACAGCATATAGTCCACCCAGAGGACTACTGGTCTTCGACAATGGACCATTGTTTCATCTGTGAGCAAATTAGCAAGCACACCTACTGAGTAACCGATAACGCCCTGGCACTCACCACCTACCTGCCAAGGGATACCATGCTACAGTGGCACTGGAACCCTGCAAGGTGGTACCGTCGCCGTCTAGGAAAGGCTGCCCTACAGTTACATAATGATCTGTTAGCAACTGACGATGATGTATACAAGGGACTTACCGAGTTGTTCAAAATGACCCCAATTTGGCCTTATACACCTGACCTGGCACTATGCCCATTGCTGGATGATGAGGAACTGGGCCTCTTGGAGAGGACAGCAGACTCAGTTAGTGCATTCCAGGAGATAGGGATGTATGGGGCACAAGTGACCCAAGGAACATACCCTGCCCTGGAGAGAAACTCAGCCACAACTCGGTGTGAAAAACACAACCTGACTAGGCACTTGTAAAGGTACTTAGCCAGTATATGTATAAGCTCTGCCTATGCTGCTATACTTGCAAACAATAAAGCAAGAACATTCAACCCGAGGGAATAGCTACTAAGAACAACTTAAGATAGAAAGACCCGAAAGTGCGCTATAGCACAGGAAAGCGTGTCGCAAGATACTGCGCTAGTGCGCGGGAAAGTATGTTGCAACTATAGAGCGCTATGGCGCGAGAAAAGCGGAAGTGTGGGTCACTAGATGGTCGCTATCGGGTCACTAATGTGTTGGTAGCGGAGTGCTAATGCATTGGTATAGGAGCGCTAATGTGTCGGTATAGGATAGGGAGTGTAAAGAGTGTAGTGGGTAGTGAGTGAGATCAAAGGTATTGATTGCAAGGGTAAGGAAAGTCAAATAGGGGCCATAGAGCGCAACTAAAGGGTGACTACTTCTAAGTAAAACCTAAGGGGAAGGAAATACAGTCGAAGGGAAGTAGTGTTGAAGTCATCACCATAGGCTTCTTATACTAGTAAACTATACCATCTCGGACTCGGAAGGGATAGGATGTACATGTAATAAGACTGTAGCACTTGTTACAAACTTGAGGCAAGGCAAATTACATACCAATGAAGTAGGATGGACAATGGATGGACTCTGATGTTCCAAAGGGATCCTAGAGTGTGAGAACAGCGCGCTGGATAAGCGCTAAGCGCAGGAACAAGTGCTAGATAGAGCAGACAAGCGTTAATGCATCTATAGACACATTTCTGGTAGTTCTGATAGCGCTATAAGCGTGGGAATAGCGCAGGATAAGTCGCAGGAACATGGATAGTGCTGCGGGAACGCACGTGCATAGTGTGGGAAAGTGCGGACTAGCATTGGACAAGGGTTATGGCTGAGACAAGTGCAGACTGCTGATAGGGGAGTAGTGAATAATATGAGGGATAACTTTGGTCCACCTAATTAAGGCTTATGCAGGTATACATGCCTAGCACCAATATGATTGTCACACCAGGACGTCGCCAGAGCGATCCCAAGACCCGTGGTCGTGGTAGTACACGTCAATAGCCACCCAGCGCGAGCCCTGATTGACACTGGTTCATTAGCAGACTTCATATCGCTAACCACGGCTGAACAGCTGAAATGCAGACTCACCATTCTGGGCAAACCACTAACCATACAACTGGCCATGCAAGGATCCAGGTCAAAAGTGAACTATGGGACCACTGTGAAGTTTCAATATCAGGGGACCGATTATCAGCGGTACTTTGATGTGATCAACTTACAGAACTACGACCTAATCCTGGGCACCCCATTCTTGTACCAGCATGGGGTTACAGTGGGCCTAAATCCTCCGAGGGTGATACTGGAGTATGCCAGACCCTTGCCCCTGAAAGGGGAAGGGGTCACAACATTGGAATCCCGGGCTACCGAAATAGTTAGGGAAGGGGTGGAGCAAACCAGGGAGATCCTGAAGGAGTTGGCTCGCCCACTGTGCGCCAAGGCGTCAGAAACTGCCTTGCCACCTTTGCGGGCCATAAACCACACGGTCCTGCTGATTGACGAGGCCAAGATCTATCCTTGGTGCCCATCTAGATGTCCCAAGCCCATGCAACCCCAATGGGCTGAGAAAAGAAGAGCATACCTTGCGTCGGGCCAGTGGGAAATGACCAGTGTGGGTAACACAGTCCCCATGCTCTTCATCCGAAAACCAGGGACTGATCAACTGCGCACTATCATGGACCTGCATGAGCGAAATAAAAACACACAAAGACTTACCTCGCCCCTGCCTGACATGGAGGGCATCTTGAGGCGCGTTGCCCATAGACCATTCCAGTCCCTGATGGATGGACAGGATGCCTATGAACAGATCAGGGTGGTACCAGAACATGTACCACGCACTGCTATGACCACCCCAGATTGAAACATGGTCAGTCATGTCCTACAACAGGGTGATTGTAATGTGCCAGCGACTTACCAGGCTGTCATGAACCACCTGTTTGGGGAACACATTGGAATATTCATGGATGTGTACCTGGATGACATTATTATATATTCTGATACCCTGGAGGAACACATTGAACAGGTACGCACCATAATCAACATCCTTGACCGGGAGCAGCTGTATTTGAGTGAGAAGAAACTCAAATTTCTGGAACCGGTAATGCAGATCCTGGGAACAGTGGTGAGTGATGATGGTATCAGCATGGACCAGGACAAAGTAGACAAAGTGCTCACCTGGAAGACGCCCATCAACCGGGACTTATGTCGCGGCTTCATCAGCACAGTAGGTTACCTGGCAGATGACATCTACCGGGTGTGAATCCTGTTAGGGGTCTTATCTGCGGTATGCGGTGACAGTGTGCCTTTCCAATGGACTGAAACTGAACAGCGAGCCTTCGACAAAGTGAAGACTTATGTATTGGCATGCTCAGCTCACAATCGGGTACCTCTGGTATACGGGCCTGGAACCCCACAAGTGTGGATGATGATGGACGCTTGCCCAACTGGCGTGGGGGGCATCATCACGGAGGGCAACAACTGGTGAAAGGCAAAGATAGCGGCCTTTTACTCTGCCAAAATGAACTCAGCCCAGCGTAACTATGCTGTGCACGAGCAGGAGCTGCTGTCCAGAGTTGAAACCATGCTGAGGCACTGGGACATCCTTCAAGGGTGCCCGTTTGTGTGGCTCACTGATCACAAGAGCCTGATCTACATCCTGAACCAAAAGAACCTCTCTGGACATCAGGTGTGCTGAATGGATGGAGAAGATTGGTGAATTTGACTTCACCAAAGAATATGTGCCTGGGGCCCACAACGTGCTGCCAAATGTACTATCCAGAATGTACAACTTCAACGTCACAGGAACTGTGCATGCAGCTAGTGAGTACATAGCTCATGATGAAGGTGCACCTCCTACTGATGTATCGGACATAGTCAGCATGCCGGTGCTAGTAGGGGATGAAGCCCAGGCCATTGGGCCCAGGAGAAGCTTCAGGGTCACTGCCAGGGAAGGCGGGAGACCCAAGGAGCCTGAATCACCTTGCCAAAAGTGACACCTGCTGGCAGGAAAACCCCAGGAAGAAAGGTTGCCGCCAGCCAAAGCAGTGATGCAAGCCAGGCAGGAGGAAACCTGGCAGATGATGGGTGACGTGGCAAATGCATTAGGACAGGAACTGGTCACGACACCTGGGTATGCACCAAAGGAGCCTCAAAAATGCAGGAGCAGGAAGACAGTTGCCCCTGTGGAAATGGGTCAGCCTGAGACAAGCGCTGAGTTTGTGCAAAGGTTGTGCGATAGATTTGTGTTGCGTGGTCCTCAGGGTGAACCCCCTGCCTCACAAATGGAGGGGAGGGAGCAGAATGCAACAGATGTTGCAGACAAGGAGACAGAAACCCTAGATGAGAAGGCAGAACCCACAGAAACAGAAAAACAAATCCCCATGACTTACCCTCATGAAACTGGCCTGATGGACCAAATGAGACATCGATATGATGAAGATGCCATGTTCAGAAAGATCTCGGAGTCACCTAAGGAATTCAGGAACTTCGAAGTAGAAGATGGCCTAATCAGCATCAAACTAAAGGATAGAACTGCATTGTGCATACCAGATATCAAAATAAACGACAGAAGGCTGGTTGAAGTCATCATCGACCAAGCCCACTCTCTGTTAGCACACCTGGGCGCGGACAAAACCCTATCCTACCTAAGAGAGCATGTCTGGTGGAAGATGATGGTTGCGGATGTACAGGCATTCTGCAAATCCTGCAAAACTTGTCAGTGAAGCAAGCCCTCAAATCAGAAGCCATATGGACTATTAAACTCACCAGTAGTCCCATCCCAACCTTGGGAGGCCATTGGTGTCGACTTTATGGGGCCTTTGCCCACATCCCAAGACCAAAACAGTGAGTTTGATTTGATAACTGTTGCCAGTCCTCGATTAACACGGTCTACGACTTTTCTTCTTTCGTGGTAGATAACGTGTGAGTTCTTGGGAGGCTCGCTAAACCAATCAATTAGATTAACTTAGCCAGAGCTTTACTATCTCTGATTGAAACTATAAACTTTGTCTAGGAAATACCGTCTAGACACTTGAACTGGTTTCCTGGATATACAATAAACTATTGAGAAGCTGGTCTCAAATGTGACTATGATGACCAAAGCTCGTGTTGGTCAATATACAAATACCTGGTGAGAACGCTGGTCTCACAAATAACAACAATGACAAATAAGAAACAAACAATGACCAAAGCTCGTGTTGGCCAATATACAAATACCTGGTGAGAATACTGGTCTCACAAATGACAACGATGACCAAAGCTTGTGTTGGTCAGTAAACAATACGTGGTGAGAACACTGGTCTCACAAAACTGGGTTTCTATTGTGAGAAACTTAGGTAATCTCAAGGGAAACACTTTCCCTGCACTTGCCTGGACAGTTCTTACAAAGGAAATGGGCTTTGTAAGCAGCAATTTGTTCAGACTGAAGCTTCTTAGGTGAGAGTTCAATTGGTTCAAGTGGGAGATTCTTGAAAGCCACAAGTGGGAGATCTATTTTTTTGGAGGAGAATGGGCTCTCCTTATATACATTTTGTGTGGGAATATTATGTAAGCAAAAAGGTGATGTAATGACTTCAGAATGTGAGAAGAATATTCCAAAAACTTGTTAAGACCGTACTCAAGGGGTATCGGATCCGAAGGGCTTTGGCCTCAGCTCGTGCGCTGTGCCCCTTTCCCGAGTATTGCCCCTTATTTCAGAGCACCAAGATATCGCGTTTGGAGGGACGGATAAGTATCGTAACGGATCCGGTAAGACTTCTGGATATCAGACGGATAGGGTAACGGCTAATCCGGATTGGATCCGAACTAGAAACTAACGAGTAAGACTGTCCGAAGACAGAGGCAGAAGTATAGACTATCGGATTCAATCCTAAGTCTCGGAGTAGACAAGAGTATCGTACTCAAGTCTGGACGGATAGCGGAAGGACTTAGAGTCCAGACAGGATGAGTGCAATCTAAGATGATATTCGAACTGATCTTCTACAGCGCAAGTACAAGGGTTTATATACTACGGATAACTAACGGAATGATCAATAAGCAAAGGTATGAGGCTATGTACGAAGTATGAGCAAAGTATACATAAAGTGTATTGGTAAGTCGGAACGGGTAAATCATGAACCGGAAATGAAGTACAAGTTAAAGCGGATCAGTAAGAACAGCGGAAGTAAGGATAACCGGATTACCGGTGTACAGGAATACCGAAAGGAGATGAACGATAGTTAGAGTTATATGAACAGGAGATGAAATGAGAATCGGATCGGATCTGTGGACCGGACGACGGATGTGTCCAGCGGATCTGGATCGGATCTGAGATCCGGATCTTCGGATCTGTAACCGGGTATATGGTATATGACAAACTGGAGCAGAATGTTCTAGCAGGTGCAAAAGAACATTCCAGAATATTCATGGTGGGATAATGACATCATTCTGAGTCACTCTGAGTCATTATGAGTCATTGGAATGTTCTAGCAAATTCCATGGAACATTCTGGAATTGATGACATCATTATGACATCACTATGATATCATATCTTTCAACAGAATACCTGCAGGAGTGTGTGTGAAGTCCTATGACATCATTATGACATCATACCCTGTAGGTACAATTTTGTGAAGCATCTGATTAGTCAGAGCATTCTAATAGAAAAGTAAAGTAAAGAAACACTAGAGAAAACTACTCAGAAATAATAGAACAAATAATAGTACACAATACGCAGGCTTTTTAGATAGGTTTTTGTTAGGCTTTGAACTTTTCTCTATGGGTTTCTCTAGCCAAAGTGAATAAGCCAAAGGAAAGGCAATACCTTAACCTTCAAATTGCTTCTCCTATCAACTAGGTCATTATGTGATTCCCATCTCACATATGACTTTTCTTCAAAACATGGTAGATTCATGAATCACTGAGGGAAAACTGAAAATATTGGACCAAGGTTTGATACCAAGGTATGGGTTGACTAGTCTGAGGACTAAGCTAACAGACTTTGTCTTTTAGGGGGATACCTAGTAGTCATGTCCATGCATGATTCCCAATTCATGCAGGACAATGGCTAAGGATATAGTGGAGCTAATATTCGCAGAAGTCTACAAGTACCATGGGATCCCTAAAGCAATCATCAGCGACCAGGACATCCTGTTTACCAGCAACTTTTGGACTCACCTTAACAAACTCATTGGAGTACAGCTAAAGATGTCCAGCGCCTACCATCCACAAACGGACAGCGCCACAGAATGAGCGAACCGAACAATAGGCCAAATGCTTAGGTCATGCGTCAGCCCTAACCAGCACAACTGGGTGGCTAAACTACCTGCTATAGAGTTCACAATCAACCTTGCCAAATCAGAATCCACTGACACCTCGCCTTTCCAAGCCAACAGCACATTGCCCAGAGCCATGGTCTGGGAGACAGCCAAACAGGACGAGTACCCTGGCGTATGAGCTTTCGCACAGAAAATGAAAACAGCAGTTATGTCAGTGCATGATGCCATGCTAGGTGCAAGAGTTAAGCAGATGTACGAGGCTAACAAGCATTGTAGGCCATGCCCCTTGGTCATGGGTGACCTTGTGTATGTGTCCACCAAGAACATATCCCTACCAAAAGGTATGACCAGGAAACTAACACCAAAGTTCGTAGGACCGTACAAAATCCTTGAGAATTTCCGCAACAACTCGTTCAGGCTTGAGCTGCCAAACCGCCTTAAGCAGCACGGAGTGCACCTGGTCTTCCACTCATCTTACCTTCAGATCCACATCCCCAACGATGATAGACTGTTTCCAGGCTGAATGGAAACCCAGATCACGGACTTCGACAAACCAGAGTCAGAATGGGCTATTGACAGAATCCGGAGCCACGCTGGGAAACAAGCTGATGCCCTGTTCGAAATTGGCTGGAAAAGCGGAGACATCACCTGGATGTGCTACGACCAGGTAGAAGATTTAGACATACTAAAAGAATACTTTACAGTACTAGGTATCAAGAGCATCTCGGAACTGGAGGAAGGGACCAGGGACCCCCCAACAGGAGGTCCCCAGCTGTCTATTGGACACCTATCCCCCGAACACCCAGCTTATAAAGATCTGGGCATCGTCCCTTTTCCCTCACCACTAACAACTCACTACTGCTCCTGTCCTGCAACTTCGTTGAATCCACTATGACCCCCATTCTCACCCACACCGGAGCACGCTGCTTCACCCTACCCAGCAGCCTGGGGGACGGTGACATACTGGTCACCCTGGACATGATATGTGCCTACCTTAAACATGATGCTCGCCTGCAGTCTGGAACAGCTGCAGATTGGGCTAATCCTGGCTGGATACGGGGACTTTGCCCTGTCGTTCAACATGGCGCAGACTACCAGCAGACTCACCTCTCACCTGGCAGAGGAATCCTCTGAGGGACCCTGCATTGGTGGCCCCTCCCCCTCTCTAAACAACCTGGTTGGGGAAGATGCCTCCTCTCCCCCCCAAGTCAGCACCAGCAACCTACCACCACTTGAAGGTGGGCGTTGGATCAATCCACGCTGCACTGAGTTGCTGGAAGAGGCACTTTGGATGAACCTCGAGACCACCAAGCGACAAAGGGAATGGCGTGACCACAGCATATCAGAGCGCAAAGCTGCTAAACATGCCCATCACACAGCCAGTGTCCCCCCAGCAGACCATACCACAAGCCAAGGTGACGGACCTAATGGCACTCATACCACTCCTCACACCCCTCACGAATCATCTCCTCTCACCTCGACTACCCCTCGAAACCTAACCCGCATGGAGATCAATGGAGATGTAGAACCTGAACCCAGGTGAACCAAGGGCACCAGGGACACCACTGGAAAGGAAGCCTTGAAGAAGAAGAGGTGAAGGATGTCATACATCCTGCAGGGGAGTATGTGGTGCACGCGCCTTCCAAAAGAGAATGTTTCAGAGGATCGATGATAGATTGGTCTAGGCCTGGTAACTCATCGTTCCCAGGCCCGTATGTTAAGTTTTCTGTATAATAAGTTTTTCCTTTATTTTCAGGCTTGGTACTCTTCAATGGTATTTAAGGTCATGTTATTGTACTTAGCCCTCAGATTTTCTCCCAATCACAACCACGATTGTATCTGGTTAACATTGCGCGAGATTGTAGTCTACTTGTGCCACCATCTAAAGCCTAACCAACTTCTACCTGCTGTCACAGTTATACCCTTGATACCCTTGGTACCCTTGATAATATTCTTCCTCTTTGTTGAATATAAAAGTTGACATTGTAATAAATATTGTACTAAGTTGCAGACTGCAGTGGACTCAAGCTCAAGTGTTACCTCACCAATTGGTTATCCTTTATATGAATAACAAGCTCTGCATACCTCCATATTAATTCTCCTTCTAATTCTACTGAGCCTAAGTATGTACTAAGATAATCAATCCTTTCATGACCATGAATATATATTAGCAGTATTCAAACCTAATACTGAACCAATTGAATCAAACTGGTACACCAACATAATTATGATGGCTCATGATATGAGACATCCACAAATATTTGACACCAAGTATAAATTACTGAATGTAGATTGCTATAGCTTTCTTATCACATATTTGACAAGTAGTAGTCATATTATTGAATAGGATTCAATGGTCACATCATGTCCAGAGGTCTAGGGGTCCATGGACCTTCAGTGCCCAACCCAAACCTCTACCCTTTGGTACCCCTTGGTACCCTTCCCAAGGCTTACTCATACCCCTGAGGGGTCTGTGGGTCTTGAATGCCCAACCCCTATCCCTACCCCTTGGTACCACTACCCATGACCCCCAGGGGTTACCCATACCCCCGTCCATCCCTACCTACTAAACAACCACAAAGCAATCAAGAAGCTCCTCACCTTCATCGCAAAAACCAAACACTTCGAACCATCCTTTGGTGATGTCAACCTCCCTACCAGCCCAAAAAGAAGTAGATAAGCTCACAGGTTGGCCCCACCCTTGCCAATCATTCTCGGACGCTGTTAGCAGGCTCCAATGTCCTCGCCCAGGCCGGAACCTTTATTATAGTATATCATGTAACAAACAGACTCTAGAAACAATGCAGTAGATAGCACGCATGTAATGTCCATCATAGGGCTCCGCCCCAACGGACAATAATCAAGGATAAATATATATAAAAAGGAGAATGAGAGAATTGGGAAATTAGGAGATAAGAGAGTGGCAGAAGATGGGAGTTGGGAGTTGGGAGTTGGGAGTTGGGAGTTGGGAGTTGGGAGTTGGGAGTTGGGAGGATGGGAATCAGGGAACATGGCCTCAATGAAAAACTGACACCATGTATGCCCAAGTGGTTTGATGACATCTCAGAAGACATGTTGTCTGAGCTGAATACATTCATTGATGCTTTCTGCAACATATATTATGAAATTGAAGTGCTGCATGTGCCCGTCAACAAAGCACTCCTCCCCACTACCAGCATCAACTCCAATATTTGCCATTTTAATTTCTGACCATGTCTCCCTGCAAATAGTAAAATAGCAAAATAAATAGATTTATTTATTTGTGTACTTTTGTGTTGTCTATGATTGTTGGGAGGCAGCCAAGGCCAGGAAGTCAAACTAACTGATATGTTGTGTTGTGTACTTTTAGTCGGACGGTGCAGAGTTCGACGAAAAACTATTCTCTGCTGGGCACTGCAAGCCAGGTTGGGCGTATGAGGCCACCATGCGAGGAAATATGCTATCTTGCGACAATGGCAGATAGTTTCCTATGTGGGAGTATAGGTTAGATTCTGGAGCGAAATGGTATTTGTTGGACGGGGACGTCGTGTTACGGGCGTGGGGTGTGAGGGATTGTGTTCAAAGTTGTTCTGGACATGCATTACTTTTTGGATGGTGGGTATACTGGGCTTGCGGCTTGCTATGGAAGGCTCCATGGGACCTAGATAGGTGTTGGCGCTAGTTTCAGTTTGGAGAGGATTGTATCCAAATGAAGCCTCGCTCGTTCACAGACCCGAAGGGCCAGGGTCCTTGCCATACCCAGGGTGCGGACTTCCAGCAGGCGAAACAGATGAAGACGCGGCATTTAAGTGAGCCTCGTTGAGTGATCCCTGGCTGGACCGCATGTTCAGACCGGACATACGCGTCCCAAGGTTGGATGCACAAGACCCTCTCCTGCCGTTCGGATCGAAATGATCAACGGCCACACAGCTGCTGACGTCTGAATAAATCGCACTGGTCGCACTGGTATCGCTCCCACAGAAGCTAGCAATTGGACCGAATCTAGATAATCCAATGGAGCTGTACGAGTCTTCCGTATCCTGATCTGCCTCGTTGCGGGGAAACGCCCATGCGTGCATGTTCCTGGGAGATTCGGCATCCGGTGAGACATGCAGAGGCGAAGCAGATATCGGAGCGTCAAACTAGAAATCAGGCTTTAGCAGGGGTCCAGGAACAGGTGATGGGAGTGCTCTAGAGCTCATTGTAAAGCGGTTGTTCATGAGCCGGCGTGGCACGTGCGAGGAAGGAAACGGTGGACGAATATCCGGTACAAGGGAAGAGCGAGAAGGCGTAAAGACGTGAGGCTCTGACGCTCTATGTGCCAAAGGACGAGGGTAAGGGCTGTAGGAAGCAGAAGAACCGTAACTTGTTGCACATGTGCTTGACCCACTGAGGCCGGACGGTGGACAGGCCATGACCTGACCTGACCCTGCAGGAGGTATGGGCGGGCTGAGAAATATTGCATCATTCTTCTCCTTTGCAACGCGTGCGAAGGTATGATGCATAAGCTTAATGAGACCGACATCCATAGACTTGCGTCTATCTGGGAAATGGGCAGATGGCTGGTTGGCATCTGTACTTGGCGTGAACATGGTGATTGGCAGCGACCCTCGGCGTGCGTTTGGAAGGTCATTATTGTCCTGGCAAGTCAAGTCTGCTGGTACAGGGTGAATATGAGGGAGAATTTCGGTAGGGGTGGCCGGGTTACTGTGCCAAGCTTGTGCGTGGGGCGTAAGGAGAGAAAAGGAAAACATCATAGGAGGACTTTCAACTGTGGGCGATCGCTCCACTGGGGGTGGCTCTAGTGAAGGTGGTTGATCGTCTTCTGCAGGGTGCGTGGGTTTGGGGGGCGGAAGAACTGGAAGAGTCGATGGGAGAGGTGACCCTGGAAGACTGAGACTTTCGAGGAGAGTGAGCAGAAGGGGAATCCTGCTGAGTCGAGTCCTGAACTCTTACGAAGCGCCTTATCCATTGCACATCTATTTTGAAATCACACCAGGACCGCACGTGGAAGCATATCGAGCTCTGCCGCTAACTTTTTACGGAGGGTTGCATAGGACCTTGAGTTGTGTACGAGATGTGCGCACGCGGAAAGAGGATTGGTGTGGGAGGGAGAGAAACAAGAGTAAGTGTCAACATTGGTGACGGAGGCAGGGGTACGGAAAGGATCCGCGAGTCAAGCGGTGACAAAGGTCTACGTTGTTCCAGTCCGGGAAGAATTGGAAGGCTCAAATGCCAGGCGAAGAATAATGGCAGTCCTAGTCTGAGCCAGGGCTCGTAACCTCTCAAGAATCAGAGAGGCTCGGACTAGGAACAAGGAACGAGAACGAAGACTTGAGATTGGGTCAAAGACTCCAGAACGATATTCGACGGGGAGTGGTATTAATACGCTGATTGAGACGGAGAATCAAAGGAGAACGTGTCTGAGGCATATAAGAAGAGTGATTGCGTATGTAAAAGAAAGGGATGAGTACGTACGGGAGTAACGTCGATAGTGATATCTAAGTATCTTGACAAAAGCAGCTACTCAAATAATCAGCCGAAAATCGAACACATCCAAAAAAACCTTACTTTTAACCAAGCGATTTCAAAGTCAATCATGCCCAGCTCCAGCGGTGTATCGAGCCTTGATATCTTTGATAGCCACAACATACATATAGTGTAGTATGGACTCCATGGTCAGGAGACTAACAAGGAAACGAACCAAGTAATGGCTTTGGACGCGTCCGCGAATATCTATTGGGTGGCGCCACTGCATAGTTAACGTAAATGAAAGCAAATGAAACAGGAGGGAATTGACATGTACCTGCCACACTGAATTATTAAACGTCAGAATAGGGCCAGCGATGTAGAGCGGAGGATGGAGGATAGCGGTTCCGATATGTATGATCTTCTAAAGGGAGTGGCGTGTTGGTCCTCTGCTTTTCAGTAGAAATAGAGCTCAAGTTCTTCGATGTGCATAAGTATCGTTTGTGGAACCGGACCTGGGTTCAGTCCAGAGTTCGATGTTGCATGTAAATTAACTGGACCGCGGCAACACTACCAACTTGCTATCACCCATCACTAAAAACCAAAAAGCATGATATGGCTATATTTATCTTATAAGGTTGGGCAAATATGTTTTACCAATATATGTCTATGCGGTGGCTTGTGAAACGGCCAGATTTGTGATCTCTTTTGTCTTTTGCTTTGCCCTTTGGTGAACCCCATATAAGCCATTATCAGCTCTCTAGCTAGTGTTCGTAATTCTACACTCCACCCTCCCAACCACAAATCATATTACTGAGGTATAATCCTAAGGGATCTGCGAAATCATGGTCAGAATAGCCTGTTGCCAAACGTCGTACTCACGTTTCTCGAGTGCACCGTTCAAAAGAGACTCCGGGTTGGAATCAATGATGATGCGCTCCTTCCTCACTTTAAAAGTAGCCATGAACGGCGCCTTCAGTGAAAATGTAGTGAGCAAAAACTACATACCTTAGCGTGACTCTGAAGTGGTCGACCGGACTTCTTATCAATGTCAATAACCCTACCGTCTGGGTTGCTGGGAAGGTAGACGCCGATATCAACAACTATCTCAGCCATTTCTGCGTCAATCTTTGCCTGTAAATGAACGTCAAATCATATCCTAAAACAATCTTCGAGGATCTCGCCTTTTTCTCAGGTTTCGACTTTTTGATGAAAGGCTTCAGTTTCCCAGAGATCGAGGTTACCTTGTTGATTCTTGAAGAATCCGAATTCCTGATCGTAAAAGGCACGGGCATCACCAGACAACGAGTCCACCACCATATCAGTCATCCGATCTAGCGCTGGTTTCATAGGATCTTCCTACTCTTGTGTCAGTGAAGCAGAAACGAAAACATGCATCGAACTCACGATCTCGGCAGCATCGTCCTTGTAGCAATTGGCTTTCATGTTCCATATAATCTGGTGGCAAAAGAGTTGAGACACCTTTGCGGTTTCGAAGATGAACCGCGCAATATATCCTAAAGCATCCATTCAGAAACCATAACAGCAGGAAGCTACAATCCACACAAAGGTCATCAAACCAAAGGGCCTGAATGACTTGAGGAACCAAAAAGAATGTTAGGTCTACAGGATGCTGCTTCAGGACTCGATGGGCGTACTGTAGTAAGAGCGGATCATTGCCTTGTCGTCGCTCGAAGACTACAATCAATCAGTTCAGTGCGAAGAAATGTTCACCGTGCTCACGGGACGTCTTTGCCGCAAACTGATGAGGAGCAAGGCTCGAAAGAGATGTCATATTCCTGATCGAGTAACCCTGGATGTGGACAAGAAATTCGGACATGACTTTGATATCAGTGTTAACTTACACTCGATTGGGTCCAACAGACCACCTGGACAGCATAAGCGTTCGTACAAACACTGATATCTAGGAAATATACTAACTGCGGCCGAACAGCAAACCACGTTGGTGCTCTGATGGTGGTTAAGGTAAGCGTTGAAACGGCTATTTCCGGCGTCAAACGATTGGTAATCCTTACATACCCACAGCGACCGCGGGGCGGGTGAAAACCTCAAACGGTAGAGCTACTAGAAAATGTACCAAAGTGTAATCGCACTAAAAATCGTTAGTAACGATACCAGAAACACATATAGCTTGGTCTAACCTTCTCCAGCGATATAAGAATCGCTACACAACGGGATAATAGACGCCGGAGATCTTGAACAGTTAAAGAACTACGTTTATTCCGAATTTCGTTCATCGCATCGGTCATCCTCAGGCTGTCCATGAAAGGCTGGACACAAGTGTATTGCATCTGAGGAGTTACTCTATCTAGCAAATCTTGATCTTGCAAACATTAAAGCACCCGACTGTATCAAGTAGATCAACTTACTTTCACAAGCTGCAAGTCGCAAACCAGCAACCTCCCCTTGTTTTCTCGCAAGTCGACTAGCAAGAGCGCGTGCACGATCAGACTTCCAGTTTGATAGGCTACACAGATAAGCTACAGTCTAAAATGATCAGAATACTTGTACGTGATTCAAGACCGAGCACTTACAAAGTTGTCGGTGCACAGGACCAAGTGCCTCAGCAAACGTTTCGGCAACAGAAGCCCCTGACTCACCAGCGTCAGCACCGATCAGCGCTTGCGTAGTTTTGAGATATTTCTGTACAGAAGACATGAATGGAAAGAGCTGCAGATGGCAATAACAAAATGGACCTGAAGCATCCGCTGAAGCTCAATGGGAACCCGGCTAAGCGCGAGTTCACACCCCGCATTGGCATTGCGCTGCAGCTGTCCAAGGATATCATTTCGTACTTTGTAGTCGTTTGTAACTGCAGCGTGATACCGGTGCACTCAGAGTGTAATTCGTACACCGGGTTGTACTGCAATTGAATTAAACGTCAGTTACTCGACCGACCGGCTTATATTTCGGTCACCTCGTTCGCAAATTCATTCTGCGTGACGGGGAAGAGTAAGGCACTCAAGGATTGCATACACCAGTGGCGGGTCGCACATGAGAGAAGGAAACGAGGTGATCAGATTAAATAGGTATTTGACTGCGACGTCCCGACCACGAGATATGCGACGAGTGCTGGCTACAAGCAGCTTGTGAAGTTCCTCTGATAGATGGGTTGGTAGTGCCTGTTTGTGACGTCAGCCTTCGGACTGCCTCGTATCGAAGAGTCGGGACAGTCCGGGCCTAGACTCCCCAGTTGCGCAATCTGAAACATTTATCCTATCAGTTGATTATTCTGAAGAATCACAAGCCTCGCGCTTTACTGCAGACATGAGCCACGTGGAAGTGCTGCACATCACATAGCCTAACAAACCTTCGCATTAGCACCGATTCCTGAACAAGATTGTCCAGGATGGGTGCGCTGTCGCTTAATGGTTGCGCGAGGCGAGTATGAAGGTTCTCATCTACATCACCTACCGAATCTGTGTTTTCAATCGTATCTCGCATTCACTGGTCCATACACGAATGAATCAAAATAGACTGTGTTAGCGAGAGTAGTATGTACAGCGTCGGGGTTGTACCCATCAAAATAGACGAGTGAAAAACTCCAGAGGAGAACAAGTAGAATAGCGGTGCAGACGGGTACTGAGAAGGAAATTAAAACTTGAGTCTAGGACTGACTACAACGTTGGAAGTTAGACAATAAAATATAGAGGCAAATAACTTACTGAGACTCTAAGGGTCGCTTTTCCCTTTCGCATTCGCAAACTGAATGTCCGCACCCTTTGAGCTTTTCGTCCGCTTTGAACACCTCCTGTGCCTCAAGGAACCAATGTGGAGCGTCCTTGAACCAGTCCTCTGTCTGTCCATCTATTTTGGATGGCACGTCTTGGACCTGTTGGAACATACGTCAATGAAAGATAAAGTGAATTATTAAAGAGCTTACTACCTTTTTGACAGGCCACGCCTCCGGGTTCTCCCACTTCGTCCAGTCTACAATCCAAGGTTTGCATTCAGACTCTTCCAAGCTTGAATCCTCCTTAGACAATTGACTGCATGGTATCGAGATGTTTGAAAAGTGCTGATGAGGGTGAAAAGATGTGAGGAAGGTGAGAAACTGGGAAAGTTTAAGTATTACAGGGTGCGGGAAAATTCTTAATGGCACAAATAACAACACTGTCCCTTCTCGCATTCACGACTACGAACCAGGACCTCTGGCACTCCCGACCTGATCTGCTTTAGACAAACGCCCCACCACGCAGGGCATTCGTGCACTTGGAGATGGGATAAGGACACTAGGGGTCTTTTAGACTAGATTGTAGTTAAAATTCTGACAATGAATATCATACCGGTCACATTCCCGACAATGCGATCCAATGTAACCAGTCGGCGTCTAACCAGTCAATGCATATGTGTAACCAGTTAGTTGTATAACCAGCACTCAGATGACGTAAACTTGTTGCTGAAATTATGTAACCAGTTGTTGGATGAATGTGTAACCAGTCATTATGTGCCAACAAGGCTGAATTTAATAACTCAACCCCAGTCCACCGGCCACTGCGAAGTACATTGTGGTGATACATACAGAGCCGGTAAGTTTTTTGGCCCTTCTTCCTGATCTAAGCTTATCTATCTTAGATGCATGGCACAGTTCCAACCGAATATGAGCATCTTTTCAGGGAGATGCGCGCCCCAATTCCACAAAAGATTGGAAGTTTCATTACGCAGGCTCGTAACTTTGTCCTTGTATTTCAGATCGAAGATAGCTTTCAGCAAGATGATCCAGCAGGTCCCTCATTCCATCAGTACCTTTTTTCACACTTCGAGACGGCTGGCCTTGCCTTTTCTGGATCCAGTTCGCCTTCATCGTCAACCAGCCAACGAACGCCAGCCCCTCAGCTTCCATGGTCATTCTTGATGACTGGTAAAGGACAGCGCTCCACGCGTGGTGCCAAACTTCTTCCTTTAAGATTGTCGCCTGAGCATGTGACACATCGTGAAATCCAAAGGAATGGGACTAGGCTTCCTGCGCCATCTGCACCATACCATGATCATACCCTCGTATTCATTCGTAAGTCATTTCTTGCTTACCTGTCATCCCACTGACGTCGATCATATTGGTAGTCCCTTTGTGGGATATAATTGCAGGACCGATTGATGGCCATGGCATGCATTGTTGCCTTGCTCCGCGACTATGGAATGGTCATTTTGAGTCGGCACTTCACGAAGAGCTTGAGGAGATTCAGTGCTCCGCCATGTGTATTACCGAGGTACGCAGCCAAATTTTACATCAGAAATGATGCTCACAACAGCGTTTTATAGTCAGTTCCAGATGCTGATGTGGCGGCTGCCATTCAGACGGGTCAGTTGAGTCTTTTAGAAGTACTCACCACTAGTGGAATAAGCAGTACTACCACCACCCTGGCATCTACATCCGAGTCTCAGTCACCACGTCCTAGTGCTCCTGTATCTCCATCTTCTCCATCTGCTTCTGCGTCTTCTGCATCGTCTGCAAATTCTGTGTCCGCATTGTCTTCTTCTTCGTCTCTGTTTGCTTCTGCATCACCTTCTGGTTCTTCTGCGTCTATATTGCCTACTTCTGCATCGTCTTCATCTCTGTTCGCTTCTGCATCCTTACCTGCCTCCGCGTCTTTTTCTGCATCTCCCTCTGCTTCTGTGTCTGTACCAGCATCTACTACTCCTCGCTCTTCACGTGTAGCATTGCACGAATGGCACAGCCGACTCGAACGTGATCTTGAGTTACTTAGAGGTGCTGCTGGACAAGGAGATCATGTCATTCATATCACCGCCCCTGATGCTATGCAGGCTGCCGAAAGCTTCCTGGCACTATGCAAGGTTTGGTACCAGAGCAGCGGCCAGCTAGTCTTCCCAGACGATATAGAGATAATCAACGGCACGCCCTTGAATCTCATTATAGGCTCTATAGATGCGGCTATGTGGGTTAAAACACGCTATTATTGACATATTGCAACTGACTCGCATTTTTACAAGTGGTTATGGTGTAAGAGATGGCCCTATGCGAAGCGTTTGGGCCGCCTTGATCACAATGATCACCCAGTATTCTGGCCATTGGCAGCTGATGTCCGAAGGATACTACATGCCCATAGTCACGTCTCTTCCTCCTTGCGACGAAGACATTATTTCTTTTAGTGCTTATAGTCTCATCATCCGTACTGGTCTCATCCTCGGTATGGAGCTGCTTCCCATTGCAATATCCTCGCAATACCTTTGTCAATAGTTAAAATTCATACTTAGAACTATATACAATTAAATTTGACACGAGCCGTTAATAGATACAAATAAATCAGCAGTAGAGAAAACTGGCCCCAACAATTTAATCTTCATCTGCCTCTGAATCCCGCGTCCTCAAACCAGCAAGTGTTCCCCACTCAAACTGAACCAAGCGGAAAGGCGATGGGGGGGGAGTAGCGCCCTTCAGCTCCACAGCGGTAGAGTCGCATGCACTAACAGGTGGAATAAAAGACGTCGCAGTACGTGTTGGGGAGGGCGTGAAGAGGGGAGTAGCGCCCCTCGGCTCCACAGCAGTAGAATCGCATACACTAACGGGTGACATAAAAGGCGTAGCGATATATGGGGAGGGCGGGAAGAGGGGAGATGTCGGACGTTCTGGGGTTGAAGGGGGCGACGGGGTGCCCAAGAAGAGACGAGGCATTCGTAGGACTACCCTCTTGATGCTGGTGGGGCGGGGACGTTTTGGGACTGACGGAGGTGAGGGGTTTGAAGGGGGTGCGGGGTTCGACACTCGTAAAATTACCCTCTTAACGCGGACTGGGGGAGGCGCGCGTGGTTTCACGAATATAACTGGGAGGGGCTGGAAAGTGTTAAGTGACGAGAGGTGCAGAAAGGTAATGACATACCTCTTCAACATTGAGTTCCGCTCCGTCCATAAGCTGCTTGTGTTTTGGTATTTGCGACCGTGATAAGGGACCAGGTTTGGGGCGGATCGCAGCCTTGGGACGAGAAGAGTTTTTTCGAGAATTGGCAGACTTGCGGCGAGAAGAAGTGACCATTGCAAAGGCGTAGTAGCTGAGGATGAAGTAGAGAGCAAACGTCCAAACCTCACAATTTATATAACCAAGTTGTGGATCACGTGAACCTAGTCCACTGAGGACTTTGTACAACAATCGACTTGCGTTCACCGAACTTGGAATACGAATGGTCGCGTGGGAATGATAATGACTGGCAGGTAGTGGCTTTAGGTGAAGCGCTTCTATAAGTTCTCGAAGAACGGCATTGAGAGTCGGATTATGAAAGTCCGGTGCCAGAGTGCTGAGATCTGCTGACATATGGCCACCACCCTCAGTCATTAATCCTTCTACAGGTCGCATCATAGTAATGTGGATCGTCTCACACGGCACTCATCATCAGGAGGGCAGTGGCCTTCCATCAGGACGCGAGCCAAACGACAACGTGCGAGAGCAACCTTCTCGATAGCTTCTGCAAACCGCTTACTAACAGCGACGCACTGCTTGAACGCTGCGCTCTCGAAGAAGAGTTTCGTCGACAGAGGTACAGGTGGCCATCGAACATGTCTTCGTCGGTCTGTTGGAGGATGAGTGAGGGATATGAAAGGAGGGAGAGGGATGTAACAGACCTTATCGTCACTAGGTAAATATTGGTACTTGCTTTGTGCGTTCTGGCGAGTTCACCCAGCTGGTTGGTACTCTCGATCCGGAACGTCTTCACTGCAACCTGTACCAGCCAGATGAGTCTCAAAACAGCTCAGCGAGAGCCAAAACGAACCACTCTTGCCTTCTCCATTGACTCCCTGAGCTCTTGACCCCGCCAGGTACTCTCATCCTCCATGAAGCTGCGTGTGATAGGAGCGAAGGCGTCAATATCACTCCAAGATTTGTCATCAGGTGTATTGGGTACCGGCAAACTTGAAAGATCTGAGTGATCAGGGGACAAGTGTACAGCGTTGGCACCAGCAATGGGCGGCTGCAAGGTGTTGGAGGCCTCTGTTGGTGCGTCACCAGGCAGCGCATTCGATGATCGTGCAAGATATTGCACTCTTGCCTTCTCCACTGCCTTTGTATGAAATGGGGATCATACACGGCAAACCACGTAATTCTTGGACCCGAGAAGGGTACAGGTCTGGCTCTGTTTCATCATTACATGCCTCTAGCAAAGAAAAACACTGATCAACATATCTAACAATGAGGTTAGCTACCATCCTTGTAATAACTCGGACACATTGACTTCAGGATACTCTGTCCGCTCCTCAACTGGCACATCTGGATGTAACAACCTCTTGACAAGCGCAGCTGATGAGCGAGGATCATCGCTAGAAGGCAGGTCTGATTTCAACACCTCCTGCTTGGAGCTTGATGCCTTCTTGGAAAACCCGTGCTGAGAGGAAGGATATGTGCCGATCCAACGACGAACTCCACCCATGAGCCTGTATGATAATACCATAGATTAATTGGAAGACGTACCGTGGATGGTGTACTGGATAGGTGCTGTGAGGGAGAAATGGACTGTAAGCGATGTCCTTCATGGTCTTCCTATGGATGATAACCGAATTAGAAAAAGTTCGCAGCTGTACAACACTACTTACCCTGGTAGCTTCAGTATGCTGTTCATGGAGTATGCAAAGTGCTTTCATAGTGAATTAAATAAGAGCGGCCTGTAGTACTCCGCCCAAAACTCTCCGCGGACGTTGACAAAATCACATAACGCTGAAGAGCACTCCGTCACTTCGTACATCATCTGAAGATGCTGCTTCTGGAACCATTGCTGGTACCGACCACGTTTCGGAGGAAGCGCCAAGCTGCGTTCAGCTGCCACGCCAAGAAAGAGGTTGATTGCTGCTTGCTTGTCTGCGTCTAAAAGGAACTTGTCAGTTCTGAGTGGGCCAAGTACAAGACGACTGGGTACCGAGAAGAGAATTGGCATGAAAACGGCGTATGTTTTCGATGATGTCCCTCGAGTGGCTATTCCAGTGGGGCATCCTGCGATATGTTTCTACCCGATTCACAAGTGCACTGCCGGTATACTGCAGCGCGATGGCTAAATCAAATATCAGCGATGCCCAGCACAAGTTGCACTGCACACTCAACTATCTCCATGGTCATGATACATTCAGTGAGCATATTCACCGCATCTGAATCAGATCAGACAAAAGGATCCACCAAACTCCAATTACGTGCCTGTAGGTGTTCCCTCTTAAGAATGGGAATGGGTGGTCAGGAAAAATGTCCTCCGAAAGGGAGTGATCCTCACCACACAATACAGATAACAGGCTCCTCTTCTGATTCATCCACCGGAATTTTTTGAAACACGCTGTATCCATGATGGGGAGGGGGAAGGCGGTGCTCCCTACTTAGCTTGGGGCGAGACGTGCCAAACCAGGGAGGGGAGGGAGGAACCACGTAAAAAGAAGAAAAAGACACACCAGAGCGTTCATCTTGGGGTGCAGAACAGCTTTAAAACAAACGGGGTGCTAGCACGCCGACCGGCACCTCACAAAGCGTGTAGTTGAGCGTCTTAATGAGCTGCACGCCTCGAGAGGATTCTCCAGTGCACACGAGTGCGGGAGAATCCGGTGAAATTGAACCTAAAAACCTAAGTACAATGGCGGATGGCAGGAGACGGAATCCGAGCCAGACCCAGCGAGAATACGTGCGTGGAGATAACTACCATGGAGGGTGTAGACCATAGGGTGGGTAGCGAAAATACAACGCTATCGAAACGACGAGTGAATGAGAAGAGGAACTACGCCAATAGTAACAACATACCTCACGCAACGACGAGTGTAAGAGAAGAGGCAAGGGAACCCCTAATACACACGTCTGCGTTAGGTAGAGGAAAAATTCCAGCTGCAAGAGCCCAGAAATTGCTCGGCATGGACGTCATGCCAAGAGTGCCCGGAGCGCGTGTCACGATGACAAAGGGATTGACCCTGGAGGTGGCCCGCACCAGAAACTAGAACGTATCGATCAATTAGACTTGTGTAAAACGAATTAAATTCGATAAAACAAACACCACATCACGGGTGCTAGCGCGCCGACCAGCACCTCACAAAGTGTGTAGTTGGGCGTCTTAATGAGCTGCACACCTTGGAGAGCACCGGCGGGGATGATATGCGTACCGTGTCCCAGCTTTGTACACCAGGCGACTTCCTGGCCTTCAGTGTCACCAATGGTAGAGTTGGGTTATGGTAACCGCTGTCGTGCTTTTTTCCCACGGTGGGAATGTTGGCACTGAATCTCTGGTTATTTGCATTCAGTGACAACTGGTGACATTGAATTTCAGTATTGAGAATGTTAATGGTATGAGGTTCCTTGTCAAAATTTTAACGACACTGAATTATAACCTTCCTGACAGTCTCATGATGTGGCGTGCCTGACGACAGGCAATTGCCAAGTCACTCATGTCACCGTCCTCCGTTCTGGTCGACTCTGAAGTGTATAAGTAACCATTGTTGAGATACACAAGAATATAGAGGAGCTACGGGAGCCAAAGATACCGGTAGGGCGATGTATGGTGTCGATGGTGCAAGATACGATGAGGTAACAGGAAGGGGGAAAGACGCCTGTGTCCTTACTTCTGGATGATGCAGGTACTCCCTCCACACTACCCTCGTGTCCATCCTGGCCTTTTCCTGACTTTACTATGTTTCGTCAATGCCTCCTGGTCATCGGCATCGAACGAGGCAAGGTGCGCCTCCACTTCCGCCTTCTCGTAATGCGAAAATTCGCCACAAGGGCAAACAAACTTGAAGTCTGGTCCACGGTATATGCGAACCTTGGACCCCAATAGCGCTTCACTGGCAGTAGCTGTGAAGCAGAATATGTGCCAACGGCCATCGTCAGAGTTCTTTTCCAGTGACCTTGCGTTCGTAAAATGATCGTGTCGCTCAGAATCGGAGCCGAAGATGTTGACATCACACTTTGGACAGTACGCTCGGCGGACGTTGTCTTGGTGTGCCTGGTGATAGGAGACGTACATAAATGGATGTTAGTTAGATAGTAGGATTCGCGGAGAATAGCGCAGGATACCTCAGATTCAGCAGGCCCACCATTAGAGTGGAATTTTAAACCAGCGACGTCTTCTGGGCCGTCCGAGTCATCTAGACTGCTTGCCACCTTCATCCTTTTCAAACGGCGTTCTTCGGAAAGCCCTCTATTGGAGTGGAATGTCAAACTATCAAGATCTCCTGGGCAATCCGAGTCATCAAGACTGCCTGTTGATGCGACGCGCCTCGCCCTCTTCAAAGGGCGTTCCTCAGCATGGTCCTATGCAATGGTTATTGAGACAACCTAGCTGGAACTGGAGTTTGAGACGATGTACCTTGTAGTCTGTAAGATTTCTGTGTGAAGCTGCCGTCTGCTGTTGCTTGCCGCCGTATGTGAGACTACTGAACCTAATGATGCCACACTTCCACGTACCTTTGGTTCAATGGTTTGAGCAGTCGATGCACCGCCACAGATTTGCCTTTCTCGATCGCCTTGGCTAGTACATGACTCAACCCTAAGACCGACATCCGAGTTAAAAGGTTGTTGCAGTTGAGGTAGGACCTCCTGAGGAGCAGCTGTTGACGGCAGTAATGCTTGCGCAATTGATGTCACGGTGTTGTTTAGCTGGGTTAAGGAACGCTCCATGCTGACAAGACGATCCTGAAAATCTTGACAGCTATGTGGAGGTAGCGGGTCAGAAATGGCGACTACGGAAGGCGTCTTCCACAGCAATAAAAGGGTCTTCTTAGAGGAAGACCGCTGTTGAGAGTATGATTCCTGGAGGGAGAGGGCCGCTTCTTCCTTAGGAACTTCCCCTCCAAAGCCCAGTAGTTCCTGCCAGAGGTCGCAAAATAACATGGTTCGGTGGGCCATTGAGTTAGTTAATTGAGGGTGATCTTGGTGTGCTCGGGCATACATGCGGTCACCGGTTTCTTGACTATGGCCAAGCTGGGCATGTAGGATGTCATCGGTTCTTGGTGACAGAACGTCAGAGATCCGATAATGCTCTGCAATGCCGGGAAGAATGTGTCGCAACGAGCTCATGTTGAGGCTGATCTTTCCAGGAAGGTGTTTGGCAGTTAGCTGCTGGAGTATACGCGAAAGTCGTTCCGACGTCCATCGTTGACCCATGCTAGATAGGAGGTAGCAGTGATGATGAGGGTCGACGTCCTCGGGAGCAAGAACCCAGTCAATAGCCCAAGCGCTGATGCTAGCAACAGATGCTTGAAATCGTCTCAGGACGGTTTCTAAAGGTCGAGCCAAGAAATGCAAAGTCAACTTGTCATTACCGGAGTTCCGAGAGGACTTGTTATAATCTCCAATGCATGCGAGGCGATGGAAGAGATACATGATGTTCCGCCCTCGAAAGCTGGTATCGACGATCTTGGCCCGAACTTCTTCTGAACCTCGTTTTGGCATCCCTGGGATTTGATGGAATAGGAAGTAAAAGCGCTCCTTAAACTCTTCAACCTTCCACAGGTATCCTTCCCATGCCTCCTTGCGCGGCACAGGATTTCCACTGGAGTCGATACTGAAGTACTTTTTGCAGAGTTTATCGTTGCCCATCAGAAATTTCACCGGATTCCAGGCGGCCTGCATCTCTGAAGCCAGGACTCCACGGCCTATTACATGCTCGTGAGGCTGATCTACAACGTCCTCCGGATTTTTTAGATGCTGCAGTACAGCATCACCGGCGCCAAATAGAAGGTATTCATCAAGTATGTGGGTCATCTCTCGGTAGACACTATGGTACATTCTGGTCATGGAGGTGACGGAGAGGGGCTTCCCATCAAATGTGAAATCAGGGCCGTCAACTGTGGTAAACTGAAGTCGAGGAAGAGCAATGTGACTTCTGCATAGGGCATAGCACAGGCGTGAATATCGTCGGACAGAGCAAAACGGGGTTCGCATGCCAGGCTCCATCCACTGCTTCATGGAGCTCATGAACGCTCTAGGTATATAACATATTCAGCGATCGCTCGTGTCAGATAACAATGTACCTTACTGATATGGGTCGGAAGTCTTCATAACCTCAGTCAGGATAGAAAACATGGCGGCATAGACTAACTTGGCCAGGTGACTGGAGATGAGATGTGGCGGAACAAAACGTCCTTGCATATCGATGCTGGTAGACATGATGAAGGAGTCTATCAAAGAATGAAGAGGACCGTGTAGGTCATGGTTGGTGTTAGTAGTGAAGATGGACAGGACAACAGAATGATAGGCGTCCATAAGCCAGGCTTCGGACGAATTCGGATCGGTACAATACTCCCTCAGCGTCTTAGCACGCTGGATCTGAACGCTGTTCAATACTATGGGATAAGCAGCTTGATCGTCCGATAAACCCAGATTTTCCGACTCCTCAGGGTCCTCTTCTTCCACAGGTGGATCGCCTTCCGACCATGAGGCATCCTCATCCGCTTCATCAACAAAGTCCATATCCCCCCAATCCTGAGGGGGATACATGACATCACCATCTTCGCCATTATCATCTAACTCTTCCTCAGCATCTTCATCCATGGGGCGAGCGCCTATGACATCCGAGTTACCTACGGTCCCATCTATAGATGCTGATTGAGAGGACACAGCGCGCAAGATCATCATAACCAGCCGATCACAATGGAGCCCATAAGTCTCAACGGAATCTTTTTCCTGCAATATTTGAAACGGGCGGCTAAACATCCTGTTAGTCATTCTGGGTGCTGTATGGCTAGCGTAAAATCTTACTATCGAGGCCGCCAGCTGGTGAGAGCATCCAAGAGAGTAGGTTCAATATCTGACGTAGAGGAAATGGTGGAAAGATATCTTTTGCCCAACCCCTTGATACGAGCCAGGCGATGGATGTCCGGTATTTCAACCTTGGAGTTGGACATAGCACGTACTCCAGGCATGGAGTATCCTTCAGTTGCCTGAGCCCATCCAGCAGCGGTCAAAAATGGTGAAAGGTCACCAGGATCTGACGTTTTCGATATGTCTCCATCTATAAAAGCTCCGTCGATGTACCGGGCTGGCAGAGTTGAGTAGAACTTGGCAAAGAGGTGGTCCGGGGCGACGCTCTGTAGCATTGCGTGTACTACAAAGTACTGTGCCTTGGAAAAGAGACGCTGAACCAAAACACGTTGGTCATGCTTACTAGCACCGTGCCCCTTACCAGGATGTGTCCCCCTGCTATGGATTAAAATTGTCCCAATGGACGCAGCCACGTAGGGACAATGGCGACATCTGTAACCTTGTACAGGATCAAGCAGCCACGGTAACGGAGGAAGCAGGCGCTGTGGTAGGACTACCTTCAGCTCATGTGACTGCGCAGCCTGAAGTCTGTCACGTGCTTGAGTCACTGCGGCGTCAACCAAGGGCCGTTTGATGGATTGTGGGAGAAGTGATCTATGGTTATTAAATACGTGTCCTGTGAGATGATCTGCCCAGACCGCGAACCGACATCGCTCGCAGACAAAAAGCTTGAGGTCGGGTTGAAAGCTTGTCATCAGGGACATCCCTGCCAGCTCCTGAACATGGACGACGTAGCACAAGGGGTCATCACTATCGACCTGCAGAGTTGCTATTTCGGTCGATATACTTGAAGGAAGGACGGATGAGCTTGGCAGGGTAGTGCGCTGCCGCAGGGCCAGCCCCTGGTTAGATTCAGACCCCTCAAAGTCGCTAGGAAGATCCAAATCGTAGGTCCCATATAGGGGGATACCATCCATCTCGTTGTTAGCCGTGCAATTCGACAGAGATCGAAGGCTGGATTCGACTCCCATGCCATGTTGCAAACGGCGCTCAGATCCAGCCTCAATGTTGCTATGATGGAGCAGGCTTGTCATCTGTGTTGTCGTCGATATCAGCGTCATTGGCATCACGGTCATTGTTGTCATTGTTGTCGGTAGTGCTGGTGCTGGTGCTGGCGTTGGTGCCAGTGCGGTGGCATAGTCCTTAGACTGCATTTCCTGTGGTGCATTATCTTGAGCACTAGTCCGTTCTATTTCGCCCTGGGCCACATTAAACACACCATTCCAGGCACGGGTATAAAAGGGCGTAGGACTTACCGCATCTTCACCACTTGTTGAGCTCACAGCAGCAGGTTGGGCACCAAGAGCGTTTACCTGGGTCAGACAAGAGGGTATGTTATCCAAATGCACACCCGCAGACTTCATACCCTAAAGAGAAGATATATTTTAGAACTTGGATGGTGGAGGTGATTGGAACATACCGACGGAACGCCAGCTACCTTGTGAGCACCATGCAGATAGTGGATCTCTATGTATCGACCCAACTCAACTGGCCTCAAAGAAGCTGCATCTCCATAAACCGTCTGGGGTGTATGACCTGGAACGGGTCCAAAGCTACATTGGTGCTTTCGAACAGGATCAATCTTTGCAGAAAAAAGACACCCGTTATATCTAAAGGGACAGCAAAACTTCCCGTCCACAAATGCGACTGGGAAACCTCTGCATTTTTTGACGGCGAAAGCACACTGCTTCGAGTGATCGTCCTTGACTTTCCTGACTGCTTTCGGGTCGGTTGGGATGCTGTACGTAGAATTGCAACTGCGGCACGTCGTCTCTGACATGGCCTGTAAAATAATTTTTAACACGCAGTAAAGAAGTTTAGCGCTGATGAGCACCTTAGATAACGGTAGAGGATTTGTGTTGAAGTTACAGCCACGAGACTTGCAAAACTTGCAGTCAGAATGCAGGGCGTTGGTGATGGTGGTTCACCACACTGCGGTGCTGTAATTGTAATATCCCAGGCTATTTTTCACCTTCAAAAGCTTAGCCGACCCCATTGATAGCGAAGTTAGGGTTGACCTTCCGAAGTGTTGAGCATAGCACTTACCATATTGTCCTCTTTCTTTACTTGCCGTATATAGCATCACGATTGTTCCCGGCATGCTCACTTAATACTCAGACGTATCTTCATCATTTTTCCTCAGTCCTCTATTCCTACTCATTTTTGAACGTTTCAAGATCATGCTGTCTATAGCCGAAAGCTTCCCTGTAAAAATTGTCACCAGACATCGTCGTGTCGAGCTGCCTTCTGAGTCAACCACCGGTTTAACTATCGCATTTAGTGCAGTTTAAATACCCATTATGCATATAGAGGGACTTGGTGGCCGTACGGATGCTGTCTAGGGCCACATGCCTATTGTCACCAGTGACGCGGAAAATGTCACCAGTATCATTCAGGCCGCTGGACAATGGTGGTTGAAAGGAACACAGTCCGTACCCTTGATCTGTTTTACTCACGCCTGTATATTAAATTCGAGAAGGCTTACAATTATGGCATGCGGATCGATACGAACTAGTAATCAATTGCAACTAAACGACAACACATAAGGTCATGGTATTAAAAGTGAGATGTGCATGGCATGCTGGTGACTTCAAATGGCCTGAAATAAGAGAGCGACACCAGTGATTCGGTGAAAGGTTCTTCCGGTCAAAAACCTCCCGAACACAGGTACCGAGGTGAGTTGTGAAGGCCGGTGGGTCCCATCGACCTATCGTGATCACCGATATTAAGGGAACGGTCACTTTGCGGAGACAAAATGTTATCCAGCTTGCGAGCAATTTTACGTAGTTTGTAATTTTTTAGATGTACTATTTGTCTGTGCTTTGATGGAGGATTGGATGTGGATAAATTCTGCGCCAGACTTCGTTCCTCGGCTAGCTTAGAAAGGAAAAAACTTCTTTCAAACCTCCAACCAATGTCTGCAAACTCTGCACAGAAATTTTCTCGACGCGTTCCTACCAACAGAGGCCGTATGATTCCTTCTCAACCTCCCCGCCCGACACCTAATCTCCCAATGTGCGACTCCTGCATTCTAGGAGACATAGAATGTATAGGGTTGAAGGGGGGTGCATGCTACAGTTGTATAGAAGCAGAGGGGCGCTGCACTTTGATAAGTGAGCATGACTTCAATTCTACCTCATAGGAAGTTACCAATCCACCCTCACTTTTCACAGTCTATTCTGACTCAGAATCCGACTCTAATACAGAGACTGCTATAGTTGGGTCAGAAAAACGCAAACAGGATCCCGACTCCGATTCAGATGCTTGAGGTATTTGAAGCTATCTCGAGAAAGAAGATCAAACTCGAGGATGTGAAGGAGACTGAAGGAGTAACGAGAGAGTTGAGCTCGGCAGGTGATGAAGAAAGCATCTGAGAAAATTTTCTAGAGACTTGTCCGCGCGATTGGTTGCATCCCCCGTCGCCTTTTTCACTACTGCTCAAAAATTTGTTACAATTGTGTCACCAGCTCTACAAAATGTCACCAGTATAGTGTGAACGCTGTCAATCTCTTTTCTGTCTCACTGTCTCTTTCGTAAAATCGCACTCTCGTTCTGTCAAACTCGTGTCCTCACACATTTGCCTTGGTGTCTGCCTTGTTTTCGAAGGCCCACGCTGTGCCATGCTTACTGCGCTTGATCGAGCGCGCCTTTCGTCGTCTGTGCACGCCAAAATTCATTGTTTCATTAACTAGAGGTGGGGCCGTAATTATTAGTGCGTATGATATCGAAATCTACCTAACGGTCTGCTACTTGCGGAGGATGATCTCTCCACGGTCTTTCTTGGCACGTTTGACGGCGGCGAGCACGGCTGTGTGACCTTCTTCGTACTCTGGATATGCAGCAAGGAACGCCGACTCATTTCCTTGGTACCTTCAAATGGTGAGTGGCTTTGAGCACTATTTGGGAGGCAGGTGACTCACTGTTCAAGGAACTCCAGCGCGATCAGAGCACGCTGGTGGTACTTCGAGCCGAAGATGGCTTTGTTCTTTCCCTTGAGCCATTCAGCTGACCAGTCTCGGAGGGCTACATGCAAACCACGTCTAGGATCGGCTTCTGTCCAGTGCTAGACGACGTACCTCCAGGAGTCCTTCCTGGGAGCATAGCTCCCATCAGCGCACCGTACAGGAAGGTTTGGAATGTCCAGGCCCTTCTCGGGGAGTGGACGAGAGCTGAAGTTCGTGGTACTAGTGTTGTCTGACGGACTGACCTGGTGTAACTGGTGGCAAATTGCGTCACCAGCAGGCATCAAAATCGCTGAACAGATTGACCTGGTGTAACTATTGACAGGTTGACGTCATTAGGCATGAAGGTTGCTGAACGCATTAACCTGGTATAACTGTTGACGATTTGGTGTCACCAGCAGGTATCAAAGTTGCTGAACAGACTGACCATTTCACCCTGGTCAAAAACGTTTGTCACATTCTTTGCAGATGTCTCCAGGAAAGGTCGACTGAGCTGTCAAGATGTTAAAATATGTTCAAACAAAATATTCTAACCCAATACCTACCTTTGCCACGCTAATACAAGCCTGGCCCTGTGAAATGATGGAAGCAAACACTGTAACAAGCATCCATCAGTAAAGTTTAGAAACCAGTAAAGTGGCACATACATTTTTGCGCACCCTTGAACAGTGCCCAGTCATCCTTCAAGCTGAAGTCGGCCTCGATTAAATTTGTGCCGGTCTACAGTTGCATAGTCGTTCCAAATGTAATAATAGGGCTTATACCAAGTTCCATGAGGGTTCCACGGTTGGAAGGGAGGATGACACGCGTCCAGACATGCGTCTGATAAAGAGGATCAGAAAAATCTGAAGACATGATATCAGCAAGATGCGCTGTGGCAAGGTAATCGACTGAGGTCGGCTTCTCACTATGGGGCTAGCAATAGAGGCGTGAACAAACTCAGAAAGTGAAGGAAAGATAGCTAAAGACTCACCAGAGCCGGTACTTATAGGCTCAGGTAGGTGAATGGTGGTGTAGTATGAGGTGGCTGAAGTGTGTACTACAGTACAGTAAGCCGTGTGTTACCTAAGTTCGAGCTAAGTCAGCTAAGTGAGGATTTTGGGTGAGCTAAGTCGGTGCTAAGTGTAGGACTCACCAGGTAAAGGCGGTAAACCTGGTAAATGGATAAATTTGTGAATCTGTAAATTTCGGGGCGGCGGGCGACAGCAGCCAATAACTACTACTAGATGTACCCACGAGTTCGTGCTCACCTAGTGTTCGTGCTTTTGAGCTAGCACATGCAAATCATCATTAATCGTTTTGGTCTATTGTAATTAAATAGTCCTGCATTGTTAACGAGTAGTTCTATGTCTTTTATTTTTTATATGATTGTGTTGTGCAAGTGTTATGATACAATATATGCCGTTTGGAGACAATTTGGCACACTGATCAGTGACCTTTTACAGAATTGTGCACCCTCGCGATATCCTTAACCTTGTCCAAAATTTCCGGCTCGCTAGTGCGACTCGCCTTTCCCCAAAAGATCTTGGCTACCATCCCATCCTGGAGAATTTCTTCGCAAGCACTTCGCTGGTGACAGGGACCACATTGGTGGCCCGCCCTTGCAGTCCGTAGTGCGTCACTCTTTCGTCGTGGTTGGTGTGAAGCAGCAGATCCACCTCTCCAAGTTCTACTTCGTTGATTTTAAATTCGTGACATTGTTTCCCTTCAGCTTGAACTGGGAGGAAGTCCTTGTTTCTGCCCCAATCGTGAAGATCGAGTCGTTGTAGAGCATACAACAGCACCATGAATCGTGGGAGATCTTGAATGAAGTTGATACCTGATCATTGAACGATCCCTTGCCGATCATAATACCAGATCCACATTATATCATCTGAAAAAACTTTGGTAAGAGCACGACCAATCTTGACAGACGAACGAACCCACTGATGATGATAATATTCAGCAGATAATTGACTCCAAGATTGGATGCAAACATTTCGGCGGTGTACAGACCCGTCTGCACGGTCACGTCTAGATCGGTGTCCGTGTCGGCTTCCATATCGTCGTGCTTCATCTTGGATTTTTTTGCGCCAGATTCCCAAGTGTCCGTGGCCTTGCGCTTGGAGCTGGACCCGCGCTTGGAAGGCTGGGCAGCACTAAGACCGGAAGATAGAACTGCAGCTTGGCCGATTTAATTTGATCCTGGAATAAAAATATAATCGCTTACGTGCAGTGTCAGACGCAGGTTGTGTTGCTGGGGTCTGCGAAGGGCCTAGCGTCGGGTCTTCAGCCGTGAGATGATCCACCGGTAGATATTCTGGCTTGGTAGGGACCTAACCTGTCACTGTATACGAGGGGGGAGGTGGGTTAATCCCTTTCGTCCTCCCTGGCGTCTTTCTCTTGAACTCGATGCAAGTCAGAATATCTTTCCAGGGGAGATTTTTCGGCTTTGCCGTTGCATTCGTGTCCATGTGAGCCTTGCGCTTCTTCTTGCGCTTCTTCTTGCGCTTCTTCTTGCGCTTCTTGCTTCTTGCGCTTCTCGTCGTCCTTCTCGTCGTCGTCGTTCTGTTTGTCCTTCTCATCCTCGAAGGGAGCACATGCACTATTAATAGGAAGAATGACGAGGTCGGGCTTCCGAGTTGATTTCGCAGTCTTTTGTTTGGGCGCGGGATATAATAGGCCCACATTTAAAAACTTCAAGACATTATATATATATTGAATTCACCTTAGCATCCGGAGCTACTATGAGTATTATGTTTATTTATTTTGAATATCTACATACCATACCTCCATACCATTTGCTATCCAATACCTCGCACAGATATATTGTCCATCACCATACCTAGATAACGGGCTCGGTAGGTTGTTGTTACATCTGGTGAAATATATTGGTCAGGTGCTGGCTCTCATAGTACGTTCGGTTCGAGTATAAGCAGCAGATAACAAAAAATTGCATTATTGTTGGACTAGATACAAACACGATCATCTAAACGAATGGTATGGGTATTGGACGGAGTGCGCGAATGATGTATTAGTAGAGCACAAATAAGAAATGGCGATATTCATGTCGTCCAGAACAGCTTTGTCTGAATCGTCGTCTGCCACTGGGGACTGTAAGTGGAAAGGAGTTTTGGAACGCTCCTCCTCCCAGGGTATTCAGCAAGGTCTTACTGAAAATACTCGACAAGGATGCTATGCAACAATGAGCAATGATACAAAGAGTCGAACAGTGAGAAACTTACTTCCGAGTAGCGTTCTCGTATGCTGTGTCATAATCCCCCCCGGCGTCAACTTTTACCTTGGCCTCTTCCTTCGCCATGTTGCGAAGGGCCCCGAGCGAATCATCCACGAAGTTCCAAAACTTGGTAGAAGTGTACTTAGGACGCTTTCCATTACCTCCGAATCCTGAGCCCTCGGTATCAATTTCCCCTTCGTCTGTCCCGCTCTCTAGCCCGTTGTCCCGGTTCTCTCATCCTCGTCTCCATCAAGACTGACATTATGGCTGTGATTGGGTACATTAGTATCAGCTGCTGCATCATCTCCATCATCCAAACCGCCTTCACAGTTCTCGCGGACTTCATCAGCATTTTCCTGGACTGTAGGCGTGTCGTCCAGTTCTATGTCGATGCCCAGCGTCTCTCTCACTTTGAGGCGAAGATATTTTTCAGTGGTATACTCTTGTAGTCGCCCCTGCCAATAAGGAAGATGCGCAAGCAGCGCCGGTGAAGGCCCGTCGTTAAGAAAATTATGATCCTGTAGGTTAAGACTCGGAGAATACATACCAAAAAAGCATATCTGTTCCAATGGGATGCGTCGACCTCAATGCAGCTGTGAGCAAGAGATTTTGCAGTATCCATGATACTGAAGTGTTTTGAGATCGATAGAACCAGCTAAAAGAGTTCAGAACGGTTCTGCATTCCGATATGTATATGACATGAACCTTGGTCTTGAGATTGCCACGGATACAGGCAAGTAGGTCGCTGACGAATATTTCTTGATAAAATCCTAGCGTAGTTTTCAGCCGTCAGTGCTTTATAAAAATCAAATAAAAGATACCATTATGTGCGCATGTGTGTCAGTGACATATGCGGTGAGATTGGGTGATAGCATACATGCTGTCAAGCGGTTCTGAAGCCCTGACTGTGTTGTAAATGATCAGGTCCAACACACATCGCAAGACGATACTGACGAAAATACCTTGAAATCTTTAGATTCCAGTAGCTCTTTCAATTCATTGAGTATGGTTTCCCTGTTCGCGACGCTAGTAAGCAACATGCAGACTTTAAGATCAATGAGCATGTAGTAGATTCCTCCGGTCTAAAAATGTGTCAGAAAGAATTCATAATAGCAACAAGCAAGATCTTACATCGATAAAATCATGAAGGAGAGTCTCAGAGACACCCTTCTCCTCAGCGACCCTTGTAGCGTATGTCTTCAGTCGTTTCGACTCTCTGGGTGTAAGCAGAAGTGGGCTACTACCGTCAGCACTAGATGAACTTCGACGACGCATGCCTGCACTGATAGGCTCATCCAGCGAGTCAGCAGGTGAATGGGAACGTAAGGAACCATGAGTATGAATGGTGCCATCAGCAACTTGACTTTGAGAAGCTGCATTCATTGGCCTCGTTGTTGTCTGGACTAACGGCGAACGTGCACGACTGATGTTTCTTGAGGACCCGCATGCTGGAGCTTGATCAGCATTTTGGACAGAGGCTGAACGACTCCTCCCTCGAGGCCCCACAGCAGCGTGTGGTACCAAAAGACTGCGTGGCCCGTGAATTGCCTGCAGATTGAGAGCTTGTTCTAGACCGCACAGGAAAATGTTGCAGCATCATCTTGAGAACAGTGAAGGCAGGAGGCGTGTGCCGTTCACCGAAGTTGACTGACGGAATGAAGCGGTGGCTGATGCAGACTGTATTGATCGCTTTCTTCGGTTTCGGTTCGGTTTCGGTTTCGGTTTCGGTGTTTCAATTGTCTGTATTAAATTTCACAAACAGTTCGTAAATTGTGCTGAGGGCGAGCGGCGAGCAGGGATCGTTTATAAAAGCATTAAAAGTATATATGAGGGTCACTCTCTCAAAAATCAAACCGAAAGGGAGAAAGGCAGCGGCAGGAAGGGAGAGAATGGCTGAATATATATTTTGCAATGGTTTTTCAAAGGGGAATCCAACATGATGGGGAAAGGCCGCACCCATGCGCATCATTCTCTTCCGCGGTGGCATTTCAAATGAGAATACAGCATGGTGGGGAAACCCATGAGCATCATTCCTTCCATGTCAACCAGGGGCGATCAATGACATCTAGCGGGACAAGAACGGCAGAATTCATTGCCAATCTCCATGGTGGGGAAAGGCTGCACCCATGCACATCTGGTGGGACAAGAACCAGAGGCAATCGATGACATCTAGCGGGACAAGAACCGCAAGATTCGTTGCTGATCTCCAAGGCGGAGAAAGGCCGCACCCATGCGCATCATTTTCTTCCTGCATCCAGGGGTAATCAATGACATCTGGCAGGACAAAAACTGCAAAATTCGTCGCCAATCTCACGATCCTCGAGGGTGTGTCATACCGAATTGTGGGAGGGGGTACTGACTTGGTGGGTTGAAGTCCTGAGCATGCTGGGATTGTTGATGATAAGGCGGGCGAGGCAAAGACATGTAGGCCTGTGCTGCAGGAAGTGGATGCATCGCGGCCATATACATATCTTGATGAGTCGGACGAGTATAAGATTGAGACGGAAAATGTGAGTACGGTGAAGGAAGATGTAGTGGGGGCGAGTGCAAGGGGCGAAGAGGAGGAACTGGCTGTAAGGAAGGAAAGGATTGAGGAGGAGGTGCATAAAGGTGTTGTGCAGGAGGTACGAAGTGGGCTTGATGTTGCTGGACCGAGGCTAAATCACTGAAGGTCCTTGAATCCTGCTGAGTGGACGCTGTTTGGGCAGAAGGGCCAGCTATGGCATTTGGGACCTCTGGCTTCTTTCTTCCTCGTGTGCTTGGACCATTTGCCTTCGTCTTTGCCTTGGACGCAGGCTTTCGCGTTTTAGTGGGAACGCGATCAAAGGCCGGAGGGGCTGGTGCTGACAAGATCCGAGTGTCGCCGCCTTCGCCTTCATCTTCGCCTGCTGGCTTGGACACATCTCCACCAGCCTTCTTTGCTGCTCTCTTGTCTCGTAGTTGGCGCAAGGCCACTGCACGAACTTCAGCCACATTGACAACCCAAAGTGGGGTTTCGCGAAGTGTATCCGGGATGACGAGTAGGATATGTTCGTAGTTATGAATAGAGTAGACATTGAGAAAAAACTTCGGAGTTGGCTTATGTTGAATTAGAGCCTTTGTTTGAGAGGTTTCGGTCCGTTCTTGACGTATGGGCTTTTGATCGAAGTCCGTGCACCGTGAATCGACGCAATTGTGCTGGAGGTTGACTATGCAGATAAGATCCTGCGAGGCGGTGGCGTAAACACCAAGCCTACATGTAAAAAATATAACTTACAATGCCGGCCGAAACAACTTCATTATCTGCGAGAGTGAGACATGGCAGATGAAGCGAAGGGTGCAACGTATCTGCGAATGTGAAGACCTGGAGGGCAATATGTTCCGCTGTTTGGTGATCATCGGACGTCCGATATATGGCTGAGTGTAGCATCGTCATCAATTAGCGCGCACTATGAAAGTTGGAAAAATTAGCCCACCTTTCCATCTGCTGGATGTCGGAAGATGACACGACTGTCCAAGTGCGCGTGTTCTCCTTGACGCGTCACCACAGATTTTCCAGGATGATGGATGACATCAGGCCGATCAGTTCGAAGAATTCTCGCACACCGAGTAGTTTTCCATGGGACCGCGTCCTTTCGTGCAGTCTTGCCTGCTGCAGTGAGAGTAGTTTCGATTTTTCCAGATCCTATGTGTAAATTAGTAGTGGTATAATGATACAGTGCATCATCGGACTCACCGGATATTGGCACACTGCAACCAGAGTTTGGTATCCCGAGGAGTCTTGCTTGTTCCGGATGCTCGTCGAAGTAACCTAGAATCATCTCCCCCCCTCGAACCCATTTCCTGACTGTTGGATCATACCAATATCCGCCTGTGGTGATGTGCTTCATGATATCTTGTCGAGCGAAAGTCTTGCATGTGTCCCTACTGAGGGCCTGACGGTTACTGTAGATGCACGATAGACGAAAGACATGATTGAACGACTCATATCTCTCAGTATAAAAAACGATCGCAGGGCCGAAACGACGAATGAATGCTGGAAGGTGAACCAGAAAGTGAAATTTCGGCTTGCTGATTAGGATACTCGGTGCGCGTTGTGACGTGATGTTGAGGAAATCTTCAATTTTTCGAGACAGGTTTGCCTATCTCACAAATGTTAAAGGCGAAAGCTTCCAAAGGTAAAAACTTACAAGATATACTTCCGTATCCACGATTCTAGTGTGCCATATTAGTACAACAAGCTCTCCAATAACTGTCCAGGCATTGAGGACAGTTGGAGGAATGAGGTCGTGAGTAATGATAGGCATCACCTGCGCCAAGCTTTTAAAGTGCTTGCCTATTAAGCCGCCTTTGTAGCGGCAAATGTAGTCTGCATTGAGACACGGAGAGTTCAGTCCATCCTTGTCGATGGACTCGAGCCGATCCTGAAAAACATGGAGGAGCTTTGCTTTCTCGAGGAGAAAGGCAGTTTGCCCCCAGAAATATTTGACGACACCAAGAAGTATCGTATGAAGAATTTCGGTGGGTGTATCCATATGAATATCTAACGCCGCAGATAGCTGAGTGTGACATCATTATCAACAAAAAAAAAACGAACTGTCCATTCCGAAAAGCGGATTAATGGCGTCGTCGAGTTCTCTGCCTTTCAAGAGGTCTTCAAACTCTTTCTGAAAGGTGGCCTCAATCACAGTTTCGGACAGTGCTTGAGACCCTGCAGTACGCTTTCGGAGCCTCTTGCCAAGCTCGACTAGAGCGTGGAGAATTGAATTCGAAGCTGAGTCTCGGATGCCAGTCGTCGAAACCGAATGCTGGAGTTTCGTAGTGGCACCTGACTTGAAGGCGGTCTCAAATTGTCATCGGGTCTCTTGAGCGGTGTCCTCTGGGGTCCGTATATTGCCTGACTGCAAGCATATGAGTCGTAGAATTGAAGGTACTACTACAAGAATATTCCTACCACAAAGATACTTTCATAGCCGGCTGCAGATTCCTTGTATTCCTTTGTTCCGCCGACATCACAAGTCCTGCAAAAATAGTTGCAATTGAGCCCTGCATGACTGCACTCTTCGGCCTGCATTGGGTTGTCTCCGGCAAGAAATAGCCCATATGGGATAAGCATCACCTCCTCGTTATCTTTGCAGTCCCATGCGACGACCCCAGATTTGGCCGCAGCGCTACATGTACTTAGCGATACTATGTGACAAATAAATGAATAAACCATACCATATCGATTCTTTCATTGCACGCATCAATTCCATAAGCGGAGCATGAGGAGATGACGCGACAAACCGCACAAGAAACTCTTTTTCGAGCATCTCCCGAGGCAGATTGGCATTGGACATATATATGGCGTGATGTTTGTTCCACTGTTTCGAGATATTGCCCGACACGTCGTCCATGAAAATGATTAAGGGAACGGTATATACCATTCGACCTTTCGACCTTTCGCGCAGTGGATTCGGTGAGAGTGATCCATATTTGACTAAAGAAGCTTTGATATATTTCAATCTCGAGTTGCCAACAAAATTGATCTCGAACATACCTGTGAGACCACAATCAAGTTCGCCATAATTTGCAGCAATATCTGCGAACGATCGAATGAACATAGACGTGGGGATAATCTCCTGGTCCTCGCTGATAATGAACCCGGCCTATCACACATTTGAGCATAAGCGATTGTACATAGAGAGCCAGAGACGACACACATCAGTCCGTTCAACAACTCGACCCAACGCATATAACACTTTGTCAGAGTGCTCGCAGGTTTCGGTGTCGTCCATGGAAGTGTCCGCAGCACCCAAAAAGAACCGCTGTGGAATGAAGTAGCCTCCCGTACAATCCTGCAACAACTCATCCGTAAAATAAACAGCCCCATGCACCCGAACTGCTGGTGGCGATGGCATATCAAGCAGCATTTTCTTGCCGTTAAATACTTGCGACATGCCTTTCCCGCTGTCCTCAGGATAGTCTTGCATTGCAAGTCGAGTGAGAGGGTTTGC
The DNA here is from genome assembly GCA_016647755.1 of Suillus subluteus. Taxonomy (NCBI): domain Eukaryota; kingdom Fungi; phylum Basidiomycota; class Agaricomycetes; order Boletales; family Suillaceae; genus Suillus; species Suillus subluteus. Next base: position 113,373 of record JABBWI010000081.1, read on the forward strand.
GTAGTCCTTGGAATGATGTTAGCATACTGTCATCACGAAGAAGCATCCGACAAACCTTTGCGATCGCTTTCGCAACGCTATTTATATAGAATACATTCCCGGATTGAGAGGTGACCTTCTCGGTCGGATCACCCACCAGATCTTCCAGGCCTGTGTGAAGCTTTTTGATTGCCCCAAGTGTAGGAAGGTCTCGGGCGCCGAGTTCCTTGACCCAGTTGAGGACTGCCTTCTTCTGAGCTTCGGAAAATGGAAGACGCGGAGAGCTGAATAGGAGCGAAGTGATGAAATGCTTGACATGACTGTGAGCATCAGGTATATTGACACAACGAACGACTCACTGCTTTCGACGGGAAGGGATACGTTGGACTATCTGGAGAGACGGTACAGACGGTACTTGGAATGGGTCATCTACACATGCCGCTAAGTATGGGAGTACCAAAGCATAGGACTAAACGGTTGACTCACCAGGTATTTCGATACCGAAATCCGATGCACTATCGTCAGCAAGCTCTCGCTCCTGGTTGGTAGGGATAAGGGGCGTTGTGAAGGGAATATTCCCTGAGTTGAGAGATGACTGGAGTTCGGCAAAGAGGTCCGGAGATGGTCCATCGAACTGGAGTGTCCGACTGCCTTTGATGTCATCCCACAGATTGAGTAGAGGATACTCAGAATCCGCTTCATCCGGCACTGTGTTGGAAACCGCAGGTGACTGTCCATTGATAGGTGTATCGGGTGCATCAAGGTCCATACCGAAGTCGTTGCAGTCAATGGGGGAAATTGGAGGATCGGGATCACCGGTAGGTGCAGATGTAGAAATGTTCGTCCTAATACCGCCAAGGCGCTGCTTCATGCCAGGCGGATGTGAAAGTCTTGCCAGTTTAAAATTACGAATGTGTATATCCTGCTTCAAATGTTTGGCAGCATTGCGGCTCTCCATCGTACGATAGGTGCCACATTTCTTGGGGCAAACCGTGCAAAAGACACGGTTTGAAAAGTCATCGCAGAATTTCAGAACTATGAGTATCGTTAGCTCAGTAAAAGATCGGCTAAGAAAAAAAACGCACTTTGACCATCAATAACATCGTCCTTCATACTGGGCAATAAGTTCGGCCGATCATCTGATGTGCGTTGAGCACAGTGCAATGGCCAATCACGTGACTTCACACACTCGAAATCTGACAAGTCTGCAGTCCCACGTCCTGCTGCTGCCGAGCTGCTCACCGTTCAAGGTTTAAGCACTATCGATAATGAATTCTGCATCACTCACCAACATTTCCATCATCTATCCTCACGTTCAACAAGAAGACATGAACAATGTATCGCTTCAGCCGATGTTTGTTACTATCTTCTTTCCAGGTAGCTTTCCAAGACAGGCGATTCAAGGAGATATTGTCAGTATGCGCATTTTATAATCTTTGAAGCTCGCTCACAAATTATATATCAGCCGATTAGAATATCAGTTTCTATTGCCGAAGAGTACGGATCATTCACCACGCCCATCATAGAGGTGGCACCGATGGATTCACGCTATCGTGGTAGTTCAATACACTGTTCAGATGATGTGAGTACCGCAAAAATTGTCCCGAAATACTTACATGCCGAGTTGGAGAAGTTCTCTCAAGATATGTTCTATGATGACGAAGTCTCCATCCCGTTCCTTCCGCTCCCACCTACATTCAACCATTTCAATCGAAGCGACTGGCAGATAGTCTCACAGAAGATTCAGGAATGGCTCACCAGCGAAGTCGACACAAAGTCCTCATTGTGGACATGGGGACGTGTCGCATTCTGGCTAGCGTTTGTCGCAGCATATCCATCCTTCCCAACCGGCCAGTGGCCCATGTGGGACCCTCGCATTCCTTTGTATCCATATGAGGTATGCGGATTCCGATATTAGTATCTTCATGAGTCTCGATACTCTTTTGCTTTTGCTTTGTTTTGTTGGTTTTTTGTGTCGTTCTCGTCGTTCTTTGGGGGTAGGGAGATTGCTCCGCTCCCTAAATTAGACCTATCGTTATGTTAGGCCAGGGGCCGAATTCTTCTGGCCAGGTTTGTTCTGCTAATTTCCATATAGTTTCTCTCGTAGAGTTGTTACATTCGGTGAGTATGTGTTCCATAGATTCAGTGTCTTCGTTACATTGAGTGCATTTTGCTCTTTGTTCGTAATTAGGTATGCTCCTCCAGAAATCGCCGATTCGGTGTGTATTGTGTAAGGTTTTATATATAAAAATCTGGATCTTTTTTGATGTCTTTTGATGCGCAGCTTTTCCATATTGTTTGGTCGTTTTCAAGAGTGTTGTTTATTTCCTGGAGGGCGAATCTTGTTAGGTCGAGATTTGTGAGCGTCGTGCGTTTGTATGTGGCGTTCGTTCGTTCTCTGACTCATTGTTTGACTTTCAGCTGGGTATATATTAACGGGGAGGTTTTCCTTGTGATGCGACGCTCATGCATGCTCAAATAGCCTCTTTTGCTCTGTTATGGAATGTTCACCCCCGAATGTTTACAGTAAAGCGTCACCACGTTGTTCCACTGGGTAAAACGTCGCGACGAGGACAACCGGTCAATGCTATCTGCGGCGGCGACAAAGCGTGGCCCTTGCCTCCACACGGGCAACACTGTTCTTACGCGACCATCGGAACTCGTTGGTAAGCAAAAAGTAGCTTTTCATAGGACATGCGTCCGCCAAAGCGGGAGGCCTCGAGCACGCGCGAACGGTCTTCTTTTGTTGAGTGGTCTACAATATAGCATGACAAAGCCTGTATTCCATTTCGCACCCATGCTTTCACCCAAGAAGAACCTTGCAACGCCACTACCACATCTACCATGTCATCAACACCATCCAGTCAGGTGTCAAAATCAATCTGAACGGCATGTCAGAGTGGCGATACGAACGTAAAGCGATCAATGGTCTTCGAGAAGGTACGATCACAGGAAGGGTGCTCATCGCAAAGCTGCCCAGACACGAACTGTTGGCCACACATACAGAACGCATACATGGTTTTCTTGCGCAAGTGCCACTTGTGCAGAATGATGCGCAGTGGGATTGCCGAGCGTGGATGACCCATGTACTTGCTGCACCATGAGCCAAGGGGAGCGACTTCAGCACAATACTGGATGTCACGAATGGAGTTCAGGCGGGCGACGAATTAAAAGCGTTCGGCGACATGGCCAAGGATCACGTTTTGAAGAGGCGACATAGCCGCTGTGTTAGCGATATGCAGCATATCGACACGAGAATTGGTCGAAAATGAGGTGTACCTGATATTGAAGATTACTTCTGTTTGTACCTATAATCCTTGTAATATCAAGATCTATTGTTGACATGAACTTATCGATCGTATCCACTTATTCTTGTTATAGTTTCACGTATCTCGTACTTAAGCACCTGACGATCGCCTCTATGACCACTCAACATTCTCGCATCTCTTCGCCTTAAGTGCGAAGTCACGGAGCACATAGTAAACTTGATAAACATGAATTTAACTTCAACTCTACCAGCTCCTTCCTGAACTCAGCTCGAGTACTCGGAACTTACACGCTTACGAGACTGCAAGTGAGTCATGAAATATATTGTCCACTTCAGAACACCAAGTAAGTGCTAATAACTCATGGATACCTAAAAAAGATTACCCGCTCTCTGCAGACTGTGCCCGAAGTGATAATCATGCCGAGCATTTTTTGTCATACACGCGCTCCTGGAAAACAATTGAAGTCATGCCGGTTGCTGCATCTGAGTCGGCCACAAGCTTGGCATGATACTCTCGAACACCAAGGATCAAGCGTGGCCCCAGGACAAACATTCCCGCCAGTGCGAAATTTTGAAGGAAACCAACATAAATGTGCCATTTCACGGAATATGGTTCCTATAGGATGGTGAATCGTGCACAAATATAGAATTTAGTGGAAGATTGGCATACCACTGAGGTTGTCGGCGACAGATAAGCAAGGTTGAAGCAAGAAATAGGAACAAAGCTAGCATCCGCAAAATTTCAGAGGTCAAGAGAATCATATTCACATTATGAACTCACTTCGCAAAGTAAAGCACGTGATTTTTTATCAATACCGTGAAACAGTCCCCCTGCCGATGAGCGTCGTAATTCACGGAAGTGCTTTGTAGCGATCCAGACCGCGAAACACAATGTGACGACCTCCCATATAGTGGCAAGTATCCAAGTCATGGAACCCAGGAGCACGCTATTTCCCCAGAAGCTAACAGTGCACTGATACGTGCCTGAGAGAACGGATACCTCTGATATTCGTCAATGAGCCTGGTGGACCTGTATTTCACCACAATTAACCTTACCTCCTGAAATATCCTTCATTATTATTCCCGCGAGCACTGCGCAGGCGATGTTTACAGCCAGGAAGATGACAACAAGAAATATCAGCACGTTTCTTGATCGCTGGTACATGGCATGTAACCGAGAAATCATGATGACTTGTGTAACGTTTCAATCAATTTAATACCACGGAAGTGTTGCAACAGCGCAGCTCACCGCCCAGCATAGCATTTATGGTGATACACATCCAATCTAGTGCGACGTACCCACCAGGGCCTGACAAATTCAGTAACGTTATGGAGGATCGTACGCCCGGAACAAACTCACAGCTGTGACAATCATTACGTTGAACTAAGAAGTCGGTCAAGAATCTCACTCATCCCTGCATGGGAGATGATTGGTCAGGAATGCAGGCATAGAAACAGAATACGTACTGCAGCTGTCACTGGAATAAATACTGTATGTCACCGGTCAGAAAAAATGGAAACAATGTGTGCGAGGAGACATACGCAACACACTGATGCTGATTGTGAGAGATGGCAGATTGGTACAACACCGATTGGTTAAGCTTCCCAACATACACAGAATATATTATTCCAACATAGCGCACCCAGGATCATTTCAAGTCAGCACAACTTGCCCACCACTCTGATAACACAAACTACATACACTCAGATACAACGCCGTCATGAGGGACCAGCGCTTCTTCTGCCGTGAGTAAGTTGCATATTCACGTTCTTTTGATGCGGAAGTCCGCTCACCCAGATCAGTTCAATCTGTGAAGGCATTCTTAACGAGATGGCTGCTTCAGTACTAGTAATATCATCAACCTACCTCTTGACCGAACGTAAGTGCTGGAAATACCGTGAGGATGTCAGCGGTTCTTCCGTACTCAGTCTTCCTCACCCCAATCATATATCAACCCAACGGCGGAGGCGACTACAAAACTGCAGCCAAGGTTAGATCGACACATCACCATCATCATTAGACTCGCTCTCCACGAACCTGCAAAATAGCTGGCAATACGACTCGCCTTGATGAACAGCCCCAAAAAGATACCATTTGAGGGAAAAGTTATACTATGGAAGAGTAAACTGGAGCGGCGACGTTGGTAAACGTATGGTGATACCATGCTAGATATACTAATATCATTATCCGGCGCTTACCGTGATCGAGAAAAGGGATGTCGAACGCCGGATATCAACATTGATGATGGTCGTTGTGCCGCACGTGAAGCTGTTGTTGTGTTAGGCAAACAAAGAGCTTGCTGGCCGGATATGCGCTGGAATGTTCGATATGTTGTCATCTTAGTAAAATGCTCATGCAATGACGGGCAATTAGTTAACTTGCTGATTCAAGTATCCATCGGCGTGCATGAACTCGAACACCTTCATCCCAGTACTGAGTGATCCAGTCAAAGTATTGTGTAGCCTTGCATTGGCTTGCGGGCGGGAATCCTCCGAAACTGATGTAGTGTATAGGTTCGAATTTACAGATATTCAAGTTGTCATTGAAGTGATAGTCAGTAGATGAGAAATGACCACCGGAGGCTGGCGCCTCATGCAAGTATAGCGCTCAAGATAAGAAACTATCTACTCCATCATGGCGCGTGATTAGACAAATTGGGTTGTTGTATCGCCTCATTTACGAAAATGTTTGATCGAAGTGTAGCGAACAGAGTTCAGTTCACCAGCAACACTAGGGCCAGGGCATTCAACAAATTAAGTAAAGAAAATTGAAGTCGTTTAAGGAAGAAAAAACTTGATATTACTATCAAGTTATATGATAGGTTACATGGAATAAGAACTCAAAACAGGAGATCAGCAATACGAGACCTACTGGTACAGCTTAAAAACAGATGCGATAAGTGTTACATATTACTACATGTGTGATGTGATATAGACCAGTAGTACCTGCCAAAAAGTACGGAAGTGTATGAGAAGCAACCTAAAATACATATACGAGCTGGTTGTACATGGTCTGGTCAATATTTGGAAAGGTATTGTCGGAGACGGGCGAGCAAGCTGCAAGGCAGGGGGTGTGAACTTTGGTTGGGCTCATGGATCAATTGACCGATGTCAAATGTGTACCGTGTGGAGCTGATGCGCGCACGCCAGTGTCGCCTCGACGCGAGTACTTGCATGGTGCATGATGCGAGGTATTTGCGAGGGCGTAAGTGGTGCCGCAGCGCTGCAGGTGGAGTTCAAGTAACAGAGTTGAACGTTATAACGTTGAACGTTGAACACTGAACGCATCTGTGACCAGCCATGACTGTGACCTTTCCCACGTGACGGTTGGTTGAAACATTGCGCAGTGCGCACATACTTCATAAGTTCTACTATTCATCTTTTTACTTTGATATATCTTACAATTCACTTACAGATGCTGGTCTCATTCCTACCTCCATGACACTACCTGTCGCCGCAAAGAAACTGGGTTTTTCACTGATGCAGGAAGATGGTTCCCTCCAGATCGCTTTCACCTCTTCTTGCCCTGCCACCGCTTGCCTTCTCGCTGTCAGCAAGCGCTTTGCCTCATCCTCGGACGGCGTCAAACACAGCTGCTCTCAAGCTCGCCATTGGAATCAATTTGTACGGGACCAGGAACACCGCGGCTGCAGATTGAGCTCGAGCCCAAGCCTTACAAGCTGGCGGCAGCTCTTCCGTCGATGCATCCAATGCTGGGACGATATACGCTACTAACATTGGCGTGGGGAGTCCAGTAACATACTGTAAGCTGCTCGTGCTCTTGCAATTTCTTTATCTGACGCATTGTCAACTTCATACAGACACTCGTGCTAGACACCAGAAGCTCAATTACCTGGATCGGGGCCAACAAGGCATACGAGCAGACTACCATGAGCCATAACACAGGTGATCAATTTGTGAGTATTTGTTTCTATGTGGCACATACATTTTGTCAAACTGTTTCCAGTCTGTTACATATGGCGATGGGAATTGTGCTTCTGGACGTGTGCTGCTCATTTGTTCTACTACTATGCTATCATCATTTGCCTCGTCGCTCGTTTTTTTATCTCATTGTATCGTGCATGGTCTTGAGTCTACACTAGTACCTCCGCCTGCTCTCTAGCTACTTTTTACAACGCTAGATTTCAGTTTGTTACTTAATTTCCGCTTTTTCACTCGGGCGGTCCGCCTTCTTTTGCTTTCCCGCCTGCTTTTAGTGTTCTTGACACCGAATGAGAAATTGCGTTGCATGAAATAAAAAGTAGAAATCCAGATAAGGGGTGGCCTTTTTCATGATCAACTGCCCGTCTACTTATTTTGACCGTTGCTTATTTCTGCTTATTTCTGCTCAGTGCACCAGAAAAGTTAAAAATAGGTGAGGTAAGGAAAGTACTGGGTCCCCCGCCGTCCCCGACACCCACTTTAGTGGGTAGATAGAGGGTTCTGTAGAAAATAAATGTCATGCCGTCTGTCATTTGATGCGTGGAAAAATCGTGCTTAATTCTTTCTGACATTTGATGCGTGGTATTGTCCTGTGTCCTACCTTGCGCGGTGAGTCGATCTCGCCATTGAGGAAGCTGAAACCATTCGTGGCGTTCAGCAAGCAGAGTGGCCTATCTGTCCGCCCCAGGATGTCATCCTCAACTGTCTAAATGATTATATGACAGGGTCTGCTTGGACTGAGCCCTCTGTGTGCGCCGTCTGTTTGTGCTATGACCGTGGTTTCCGTCAGCCTTTCAGATAATTTGGCCCCTTACCACCTTGAGCTGCTGCGTGTCCCAGAAGACATTCCCTCAGGCTGTTTCTTGTCGTGGTGAGCATGTCGGCTGGCCGAGGGACGAGGCCGAGCCGATATGCTCACCGTGTGCCTGCTATGATTGGCGGTCCCGTAAGATGCTGAATGATAGTAGACACGATGTTATGCCTGCTCTGTTTTCACCTGTACTAGTAGAGACTGTATGTAGAAATATAACTCATAATTGTAAGCCTGACGCTTACTACTACGTCACAGCTACGTCACAGACGCATCCTGTGATTGGACACCGCGCGCTTATTTGTTCACTGTTAGGACCCTGCTCGTATATATAGCTCGACGAACAGAATTTGTATCTATCTCTCTCTTTCCGTACCGTCAATCATACGCTCTTCCATGTATCTGTTTGTCTAGTGTTTGCCGTCGACGTGACGGTGTTTCACTTTTTTTTTACGTTCAGCTGAGCGTATAAAGCCTAGCACCCCTGTTACGTCCCTCTGTTATATCTGTTTCCCACGCCGTCCTTTTACTGTATTAGCCCATTTTTGGATCTGACCTAGGTCAAACCCTCGCCACGTAATAGACAAGCTGCCTCCCCGCCGTTACCGTACCGTCCCTCCTACGACCATTATCACACGTTCCCATCCGCACAATGTCGGCTCCGCCAAAGATCATCACTCCAGGCATGGCCCCACTACAGACTCCCCATCTTCGCTGGAACTGTCTTGTTGATGGGCCTGCGGTTCCTTCTCCTGTTCCTGTGTCTGCGCTTATTGACCATGGTTCTTCCTTAGTTCTGATTAGTGAAGACCTTGTCAGCAAGCTCGGACTGCACCGGCGCAAACTATCGAAACCGCTACCAATTTCCCTTGCATTGTCTCAAGACAAACCATTTCTCCTTTCGCACTACGTCAAATTATCATGTACCTCTCTCGACCAAGCTTATACGTCTCGAACTGTACGCGCAATCATCGCGCCTAATCTGTGTACGCCCCTGTTACTACTAGGAGGACCCTTTCTCAAGCATAATCGTATTGTTATTGATCATGAGCTGCGTACTTGCATCGCGAAGGATACTAACTATGACTTGTTACAAGCACCAACAGTGCTGTCAACAACAGCAACTAAATCGCCGAGCACGCCTGCATTCGGTCCTGACTTGTTTTGGATGAAGCGTAATGTTGTAAACGAACTCAAGCATGTACTCCCGGAGCTCAAAGACATCGTGGACAACGAGTGCGAACCGGTCAAGGATATCGACGTGGTCGCAGCTGTGCAATCAAAAATCGACAATCTATTGTACCAAGCCGAATTGAAGGAGCTCGACGTGCGAATGAAGAGCGAATTCAAGGATCGTTTCCCTGCAGATATTCCTCACAATGATACCATGCCTAAAGACGTTTTGTTTCGAATCAACTTAAAAGACGCTAACAAAATTGTACAGCTTCGCTCGTACGATTGCCCGAAGAAGTATCGTGCCGCTTGGAAGACGCTTTGGATTCGCACCTTGAAAGCGGACGTCTCAGACACTCAGAGAGTGAATGGTCTTCACCATCGTTTATTATACCCAAGCCCGATCCGACTGTTCTACCTCGCTGGGTAAACGACTTCCGGCGTCTAAACTTGAACACGGTAGCAGACAACCACCCCTTGCCCCGAATCGACGAGATATTGAAGGGTTGCGCCAAAGGGAAGTTTTTTTTGGCAAAATAGACATGTCTAATGCGTTCTTTCAGATGCGTGTACACCCGGACGATATGAAATACCTCGCGGTACACACACCTTTCGGTAAATATGAATGGACAGTAATGCCGATGGGCGTCCGCAATGCGCCAGCGGTACACCAACGTCGAATGACAACAGCGTTACGCCACTTAATCGGAAAGATCTGTCATGTATACCTCGACGACATTATCATCTGGTCGCAGACACTTGAGGAACACACAATTAACGTCCGTCGGGTACTTAATACCTTGCAAGACGCCCACCTGTATTGTTCGTTGAGGAAAACGTCCCTCTTCCACACCGAAATCGATTTCTTGGGTCATCGTATTTCGGCACGAGGTGTTGAAGCAGACAGTTCAAAAGTCGCTCGCATTTTGGACTGGCCCCAACCACGCAAGGCGTCTGATGTTCGGTCATTCTTGGGTATGGTTTGCTATCTGTCAAATCATTTACCTGGCGTTGCCAAACATACTTGCGTGCTGACGGCACTAACCACTAAGGCTGCAGAGCGTCAATTCCCAGCTTGGACAAGCGAACATGAACGAGCCTTCGCTGCCATCAAAAATCTCGTCATCAGCCCACAATGTCTCACAACTATCGACCATGATAACCCGGGTGACAACAAGATCTTTGTTACCTGCGATGCATCAGACTACGCAACTGGTGCGGTCTTGTCGTGGGGAACGTCTCAAGAATCAGCAAGACCGGTAGCTTTCGATTCAACCCAGTTGCGTGGGGCAGAATTGAACTACCCCGTCCACGACAAAGAGTTCCTGGCGATTATGCGAGCCTTGAAGAAGTGGCAGTCGGACCTGCTGGGTACGCATATAGAGGTGTATACTGACCACCGAACGTTACAAAACTTCAACACTCAGCGCGACCTCTCGCGGCGACAAGCTCGCTGGGCGGAATACATGTCAAAATATGACGTCGACATTCACTATATTAAGGGTGAATTAAACGCTGCGGCTGATGCACTTTCTAGAAGAACAGACACTGCATCTATGGCGGTCCAAATGCAACTTAATTAAATCACGTGCACGCACAACTTTCACGCACGCACAGCAGAATCCCGCGCACGCACACAAAAAAATCGCGCGCAGAGACTCGACCATTGTTTTCGACAATCGCAAGTTGCTCCTTATCACATTATAAGTACTAATTGTGCAGTATTGTAGTACTAGCTGAATGGGAAACAATTTAATTTAGCGAGACATCAACCAGACTCTCAGCCCCTCGAGCTTGTCCTCTACGAATCCATCTTCCATCAAGAGACACCCTGTTTCCTTCACGTTTGCGACGGAAGATTCCCGGCAATCACTGCAAGCCTCGACCGAATCAAGTTGTGCAAGAATATCCCAGCCAGAATAGAAGACATCAGGGTGTCGCAACATCTCGGCAGGGCCAGCTTTCCAACCTGTTTCCCACCCGTTGGCACATGTCAATGGTGTATGACAAAGCATCCCAGCCATAGCAGGGGGAGCAACAGCCGTCAGGGTGAGCCGGTGTGTAGAAATCTGATGTTTAACTTGAATTAGTGCATGTAAGATGTAGGTGGGAATTTTTGCTAAGCCTGTTGGTCCGAGGCTTTCAATGGGGAGCAAAACAAGTTCTCTGAATGCGAGAGTCAGCCACGGAAGGATTTTGAACTGGTGACAGAGCTGGAGCTTCGTTGGCAAGTCCAGATCAGGGTGTGCCTCCAGTTGATTGACGGCATATGACTTCCCGACGCGACGGCACTCATAGTCAGAAGTGACACAAGGGTAGACACGGATTCTGGTGGTGTGTTGTTGACTTGTTCTGTATCGCTTTCGCTGTCTGTATCCTGAAGCCTAGTATGAAACACAGAAATCAGTAGTGATACTAGAATTGAATAAAATATCCAATGCACTTTCCCAAAAGGTGATCGAGAAGACAGTCGAAATCCATGCTGGAATGCCCATGAAGCATGATGGGTGTATTATTGGTAAGACCCTTGTCGCTGCGGATGCCAGTGCGGGGTAAGGAAAACAAGTCCGCAAATATTGGGGAACATTGTTTGAGAAGGTCGATGGGTAGGCGGTAGAGTTGGTTCTGAACCTACAGAGCAATAGAGTCATTTAACTGGTTCTGTTTCAAAATGCAAGTCTAGTAACTCACTTGAATGACAATAAATTCGCTGTCATAATAATGAGCAGCTGAGCATTGGGCATGGGGAGTAGCAAAGTGCAGATTGTTGAGGTTACTGTAATGAATTAGTCCGAGTCTGATCAGTCGAGTTATGAAATAGTTCAATTTTCACCGGACACCGACGATAATCAACCAAATAGTCACCAATTTTCAGATCAGCCGAAAATCGTCGGAATGAGCCCTTATCCAACGCATTCCGATGGCAAAAAAGATGAAATTCCCGCAGTGATTATTTATATACCTAATACTACTGAATACCCTCGCCCCAGGGCTCCCGCTCCTCCACACTGGCAGTACTTGTACCTCCCGCTCGTACATTAACTTGATCCTCATTGAAGGCCCTGGCAGATCAGGATGTATCACAGGGATGGTGCGCGAGAAAGTGAAGGTCACTGAAGGACATAGGGGCTGGTAACTCGACTGTCCATATTTGATGAAGGAGCTGTCGATGTGTCGAGATGCGGGGAATGGAGTCACATATGCCGGGGGAGTGGTTCGTCAATCCATCGATGGTCTGTATCTGAGTCAGCACATCCTACTATAGCTAAGGCAGCTCAATAACTCACTTAATTCTCGGGAGTCCATCCTCTTGTCCACCCGAGGTATCTGATGCCAACAATTGCAAGGTTCAGTTTCATCAACACTATCGATATTAAGATCTTCACTGACCTTCGTCGTTGATGCTGTCGTCATAGTTGGTGGTGGTGGTTCGAGAACAAGGGGTGCGCAGGGTTTAGGGTTTCATGCGTGGGACTTTATCTCAGTCAGGCGGCGCTGGACTTAGAGAAAAAAGGCAGCTGCGGAAATATAAGAAAAAAACTAGAAATTGTGTTTTTTGCCGTCGTGAATTTTTCAGAAGGAAAAACAGCTAGTTTTCTCTGCATTTCTGCCAGGGATTATTTGACTGTAAGTTTCCACCGAATATTAATGGGAAATATGAATCACACTTTTTTCTGAGGTGAATTTCGTCGGATTTATGAATTTTCACTCATTCTCACCGGGGACTATTTTAGCTCAAAGTCTGGTGTTTGGTGCCACTGCCCGCAGCAATTCACCTTTGTTTGGAGAAATGTCCGATTCTGACATCGAGTTTGTTGGCCAGCGACTGAGTCCGAGTCCCGAGACAACACCGGAGCTCGTGGAGGAACCCAAGAGAAAGCGACGTCGAGGTATGCCGTGGCCTTTTAATAATATCCCTGGCAATAAAACGATTTTGACTCTACCAGTTGTGACCACTGGTGCTACAGACTCATTTGCGACACTACATCAGTGAATTGATGAGTCCGTGATATTGTAGCCGTGGGAGATGTAAGATGATCTAATTCTGCTCCTGCTGAATATGCCTATGTATACTGCGAGAAATATGAGTGATTGGTACATAGCCATGGATGTCTGAAAATCCGTTTTACCATGAGGAGTTCGCGACAAGATCGCGACATTGCACCGTCGTAGCGATCAATGTGCAATAGCATGATTAAGTCACACTTGTTGACTCATATCATTAGATTGTTGTGATGCTCGATAATATATTGCTTTAAATACTATTGTCATCTGTTCACCAGTCCACTGATGTAAATATGAATGACGACTCAGAGGTTGGGACAGAAGCAATAGCGAAAGTTGAAACAGGATTGCTGAAGGAATTTCATAGCATGACGAAGGAGGACGACATCGGAAAGACAGATACTGCGGTGACCGCGGGAATACTTTCATATGATTTCGACGGGCCATACGACTCTATACGACTTCGACATTCAAGTTGTCAAGCCATCCCCTGCGTCGTCCATATTGACGGATTCCTCGGTAATGAATGTTGCATCATTGATAGCCAATTCTTGCAAGGAATGGGTTCTGACCATCCACAGGGTAGTAGGGCACATCATGGTAAGACTCAAGCATCTTCGTCCCGCCCGAATGCATTTGATATGCTTCTCAAGCCCAAGAATAGTAACCCTTGGCTTAGGAAATGAATACATTTTATGATAAGTACTACTTTTGCACGAGTCTTTGGTACTACAATTTCTTCTTTATACTACACTTTCCTCTTTATCTAGTACTTCGAGTTTCTTAATACAGTGTGCGCGCGATTTTTTTTGTGTGCGTGCGCGGGATTCTGCTGTGCGTGCGTGAAAGTTGTGCGTGCACGTGATTTAATTAAGTTGCGTTTGGACCGCCATACTGCATCAACGTCACAGTTGTGCGCGACATTACTTACACTTCAGGCGGATGCAGATATACAGTGTCGCATCGTCAACGGGTACGTCTTGGATCCCTGGTGTAAGAAACTGAGCAGGCTTTTAGGATCACTCTGGTCTAACACGAGACGAGCATGGTTTGTTCTATATTGCGGGTCGCCTGGTCGTTCCAAGAGTGGACAATCTCCGGGAACAACTCTTCCACGCTGCTCATGACGCTGCAGGTCACTTCGGCGCTGACAAGTCTTATGCCCTGTTGCGTGCTTCTTATTATTGGCCGAACATGTGTAAGGACCTGATAGACGCTTACATTCCCTCCTGTATGGATTGCATGAGGAACAAATCCAAGACGACAGCCACAGCCGGGCCATTACATCCTCTGCCTATACCGGACGCTCGTGGTGACTCTGTCGCAATCGACTTTATCGGATCATTACCCGAGGACAACGGCTACAACATGTTGGTATCGATGACGGATCGTCTGAACTCAGATATTCGCCTGGTCCCTTGCAAAGAGAATATCACAGCAGAACACTCCGCGACGTTGTTCTTCGACCATTGGTTCTGTGAGAACGGTCTACCACAAGAGATTATATCAGATCGCGATAAGATTTTTCTTTCGAAGTTTTGGCGAGCATTGCACAAGCTGACTGGCATTAAGCTCAAGATGTCGTCAGCGTATCACCCAGAAACGGATGGTGCAAGCGAACGTACTAATAAAACGGTGAGCCAAAGCTTGCGTTGCTACGTGGATCGCAATCACAAAGGCTGGGTCCGTGCTCTCCCCCGCGTACGTTTCCACATTATGAACACTGAACGCGAGTACTGGTTTTTCGCCGTTCCAGTTGCATCTTGGACGTTCACCACGCATGCTACCGACCTTGATCCCAACCAGCACTTCGGTTGAAGAACCTGAACATCAACGTGCAGAAAGAATGCTGTCACAGCTCAAACATGACGTTATGGAGGCACAGGACAACTTACTCGCCGCGAAGGCAGCACAAGCAGCCAGTGTTAACAACCATCGTGCCCCCCTCTCTCGTCCTGCAAGCAGGTGGTGTGTTGCTCGCTACAAAATACAGAAGACGTGAATACATGCAAAAGGGAGACAAACGCGTGGCAAAGTTCATGCCAAGATACGACGGACCGTACATCGTCCTTGAGGCTCACCCCGAAACGTCAACTTACACTCTCGACCTTCCTAACTCTCTCAATATCTTCCCCACGTTCCATGCAAGTCAACTGCGGCCCTATCACGCCAATGACGGCACACTCTTCCCATCGCGGGAGCATCCACGTCTGGGTCCTGTGGTCACAGAAGACGGCCAGCTAGAAAACTTCATCGACAAGATCATAGACGAGCGCAAGATCGGCCGAGGAAAACAATACCTAGTTCGTTGGGTTGGTTTCGGCGAAGAAGACGACCAGTGGCTGCCGAGAAGAGAGTTGGAAGATTGCGAGGCGTTGCATGTCTGGGAGAAGAAAGGTTCTCAACGACAGTGGGAAGGGGTGTAAGCCTGACGCTTACTACTACGTCACAGCTACGTCACTAGACGCATCCTGTGATTGGACACCGCGCGCTTATTTGTTCACTGTTTGGACCCTGCTCGTATATATATATAGCTCGACGAACAGAACTTGTATCTATCTCTCTCTTTCCGTACCGTCAATCATACGCTCTTCCATGTATCTGTTTGTCTAGTGTTTGCCGTCGACGTGACGGTGTTTCAATAATGCATGTGTCGGGGACTGGCGCGGCCGAGCGCCGTTACGATGTTTTACTGCCAATTGTACTTTCATATAACATGTGTATCGACATCATCCTGTATTTTTCAATAGTACATTCACAATAAAATGGAAGTGCAGAAAATAAAGCTGCGTGCCATGGAGCAAGGTGAAAGTCGGCAGGGCCGAACCCAAATCGCACAATTAAAAGTTATATGTGGAGATAGTACTGAATGACGTGACTCTCAAGTGAAGTGTGCTCCGTGGCACTCCGATGGAGTATTAGCGGGTACATTTGGTGGGTCATTTGCCTCAAGTTTCTCGCTTACAACCCACCATGCCAGTCAAGCAAAAGCAAACATCACGCTGGACGCTGAAAGTGGGTGGGAAAAAGGAGGCCCCGTTAGCAATCGCAACACAAGTGAGCGCAAGGTCAAATATATTGAACACACGATTCGTTACTTACAAGTGCCGGCAGCATCCGACTTCCACTACCCCGCCCCGTTCACAGGCCTCCGGCTCCTTTCACAACCAACTGTCCAAGGTGAGATCCATACACGCCTTATGCGCACAGAATGACAGCTCCGCCCAGATTGGTGGAGCCACTAACTGCAGCAAGACATCCTCATTTTCTGTGGCCTTTGGACTTGCATTGAAATGGATCAAGCAAACTATAACAGTACGTCCAAAATTCGATTTTTGTGCCAGATCTTCAACTTGTACTTTCCTCTACCCTTTGCCAACGATGTTAACTTTGACTTGGCTGTGCAATGACAGGATCCGCCAAGTTCTAGCAAGGTAGAAACTGTAGCAGCAGGTGGCAAGTTGGGCATTGTTAATGTTGACCTTCCACATGCACTACCCCCATCAGCCTCAACATCTCGCTGCTTGTTGTACCCACCTGAAGAGTTGGTTGAATGTATGTATCCAGACACCCTTTTGTTCCACACATTACCCCTCCAGGCCGTCACAACTTCGCCAACTGCCTCCATGCCACATACTTCGACCCCTCCTATCTCCAGTCATTTGACTCACCCCGCCTTCGGTCCTTTCCCCTCCCCTAAGTCTACAGCAGCTTTCCAACCCCCCTCATTGGTCACCGTCAACGATATTTTCCACAGATTCTGTCATCTGGGGTTGTACCTGCCGGGAGAGAAAGGAATGCCAGGAAGGTGGATGGAACGATCGCACGTACCGGATTTTCACGCAGGGCATGGCAACGCCACGGAAACCAATGTTGTCAAATTCCTCAATATCCTCATCGAGGAGGCGGTGGGGGCGGTAATGGAAAGGACTGGCATGAGGCCTTTGGTGGTTCGTAAATGGACTACAGACACTACTTTGGTGAACATACCTGGGTATCCTATGGATCGAAAACCAGATATTGTGATCATCAGCGACGCTAGCCCAAAGGACTGGCGGACTGTGGACTGTATTATCGAAGTTGCTTGCAGCGAGGTTGTTGAGGAAGGAACCCTTCATGGCCAGCTCCCTGAACGCGCTAAAACTTTGTTTAGTGTTCAGGATGACCGAAGGTGAGTACCGGAATGCTGAGAGGTAACCTACATCCAATAAATTATTCACGACAGGTTTGCAATATTGATCCGCTTGAGACAGGATGAATTCAGCTACGTGGTATTCGATCGGGGAGGTTCAATAGTGACGCCATTCCTGAAGGTACACGCCTTCCCAAAAATCTTCCTGCGCCTCATCCTTGGCATTGCCTTTGCGGATCGTCGCTTTATCGGCTATGACACCAGCATATATGGGCAGGGAGCATCTCGTCGGGTCAAGCTAGACTTGGCAAGCCATGAGCAAGGCCTACGGGACCTAGAATTGCAGCTTGTGCTGCATATGACAGCCAAAGTCAACAGCCGTGGCTCCACCATTCGGCTGCTGAAGGTCGCAGGCGACCAAGTGGCTGATTTCTATGGCCATAGCGGTGATGGGTGCAAGAGTCCCCCAGGTATGAAGCTAGGGAAACCGTTTGGCATTGTCTGCAAGGATACATGGGAGGAACCACACGACGAGTTGAGCGAAGGATGCATCTTACAGCTCTTACATGCCAAAGGTGTCCATGGCGTCCTTTGGTGTTTGGATGAGAAACCAGTGATCGTTCCTGATGCTCCTCCCCTCCCATCTGGAGTCGAAACAACAGAGTCTTACATGCCACAATCCTTTTTCGATAACACTCTGTACAGCCGCTCCAGATGGGGAATCCGAGCACTACAGGTGTCAAGTACAGCAAATCCAACCTTTCGGAGACTGAAGCAGAAGAAGCTTGCGCTGGCACTTTCGCCTCCACACGTTCAAGCGCCAGCAGACGTTCTGCCCACATTGAGGGTGGCCCTATCGGGCAACAGGACCGCAAGCGAGAAGAACGTCATAGGAAAGGGCAAGGTCACAGGGGAGGGAGCACCGCCTCCTCTTGCACTCTCATCGTCTTGTTTGGTACAGACATCAGCTTCAACCCAGGGGCCATTCTCATACCAATCCATATCAGCCTCTGAGGCCTACATTCCTCACGATGCTACCGATCCTGAGCTTGGTGATCAGTTCACCATGCGCTGTCACATCAGGAGCTATATGTACCCAGTAGGCACCCCAATTTTCTGGTTTGGAAGTGTTTTGGAGTTGCTTTGTGTTCTGAGGGACCTGATTCGCAGTGAGTGATACAGTGTGTTAGTAGAGATGATGACGCTCACTAATTGGACTTCTCAGCACACCAGGAAGCCTGTAACACCGTCATGGGTGGCAAGATGGCGAAGTTACAAATGCTGCATCGCGACCTCAGCATCTGGAACTTGATGATGGTCAGCCAAGCACGGTCCGATTGGCCTGTTGACAGGCAATGGGGTTCCACCGAGCTTCAAAAACTCTGGGACAATCTACCTTATACCACTCGCTCCCAGATACGCCGCGGGTTACTCATCGATTGGGGTTTCGCTGCAGTTGATAAGGTGGATAGCCACTTGGTATTGACGGAGGCCGACGTTAGAGTTTATCGGGAACCTGAGCGAGTGACCCCATCGGCGTATGTTAACGTTGTATCGTACGAGGATGGTGCCATACGTCACTGCATCGCAGGAGAATATGAGGACCTTGGCGAGGATGGGTACGCAATTCCCCCTCTGTGGATGCTAGAGAATGGGCGGATTGGTGGAATGTACACCCAGATATCCCCCGTCAGTGCCACTGACGGTCTTGTCCCCACTGATTGGACCAATGAGGTTCTGGGAAAGGGCGAAAAAAACCATACAAATGCCATGGTGAGATACTCAGATTATGTAGGATGCTGTAGCTCACCCGTCAGTGTCAAGGGAACTTGGCCATTCGTATGCATGGATGTCATGACAGCCTGGATGCTGGGCAAACATATGGTCATTCAACCCCTGCATGACTTAGAGACGCTATCCATATCGTTTACTGCCCTCTGCATCTGGTTTAGCGCCCCATATTGTGCAAAGGAGGTGGACGCAGGCGGTAGTCTTGCCTGGATTTTCGAGCCTCACAAGGAATCCGACATGGAGGCGGCATATCGCAAGTGGAACAGATTCCGAAATGGTTACAAGGATGAGATCCTTGGGAAGCTGTCCGGCCAGCTCGACTGCCCTGCCATCATCAACCTCCTGACCAGCTTACGCAACATGTGCTTCCCTATCTCGTGGGGAGATGAGAACAACAGGTCACCGTCAGGTTTCATATGGCCGATGGATACCCCTCGAATTACACACGAGAAGATGTTGCACGCTGTAGAAGCAGCAATACTCACCCTCCTGAAAGACCCGCCAAGCCCAGAGCACCTCAGCCGCAACAACGCGCCGCCTCTGTGGAAATCCTGCCATGCAGACGTTGACGACGATGGAATATTTCATCCTCCTCCGGAAATGCAAAAAACCACACCCCCTGTGGTGGTAGATGGAGTCAATTCCGGGCGTGCATTAGGAACGATAGGCATCTTTGATCGCGTTCGGTCCGTCTCCCCAAACCAAGAGCCAAGTGGGTCACTTTCAGCTCAGCATTTAAGCGCAACGGCCTCCAGCACATCAAAAGATCACCAGCAGTGGCTGCTTCGATTTAAAGAGAACATCAAACAGCCCAAACGCAAATGCAGTGCGCGAGGCGCTGAGCAGATTTGGAGGCCGTCTCAAGCAGGGACCTCGGATTCTGACAAGAAGCGCAGACTGGACTGACGGATGGATATGCTTGGATAGAGTACTCTTGATTCAAGATGCTTTAGCGTGCCTTATGCTCCAGTGGGCGCTGTACGAGAGGGTGGTGGGCGCAGGTTCTCTCAGGGAGTGCCAGGGGTCAGGAGTCTTGCCTTGTACATGCTGTATGTTCTCGATAGATAGAGCCACTGCCTCCCGCCTTGGAGGCAGGTAAAGAAATTCAGTGAGGAAAGGGGGGTGACTCAGCGACAAGCAACGGATCCAACGACAGCTCGAAAAATCATGCACATGGTTGAAATGCGTGAACGAACCCAGGGAGATCAATAGCCAAAATATGCCTCTAGTGACAGCAGTACGGGATCAAAAAGATATTACACACGTTCTCCTGACCGCAACTTCCGAATGATGTGTGATTGTCTTTTGATGTCTCGTCCATGAAGAAAAGGTAGTCAGATGTGATCTGCTGCATGAAATACGTTCCAATATTCTTGTCATTCCGCCTTTTCACAACATTGTGGAGCTTCTTGAGAGTGATAGACACATAGTGAAGTTCACAGTGAGTTGTTGTATAACAGTGTGGAATGATGCGCAAGGCCAGACAGCTCATCAAGAGAACAGTATGGGACATATTTGAGCCGGTGGAGCGGGGCGCTCTGGTAGGACAGTCAGGAGTGCCAAGGGTCCTGGCGCAGGAGCAGGAGTCCTGGCTCGTAATCAGTCCTCAATAGATAGCTCTAAGCCTCATCCTCCCGCCATAGATGTTTGGCCCTTGGTTTCTCTTGCAGTCCATGTCCGTTCCACCGGGTAGGTCCTATGCAGAGAGCTGAATTTTCGTTATTTAGATCAAATTTATCGTCCTTTGGGGTCGAAGACCCTCAGACATGTCCCTATACAAAGGGGCTCTCATTTATGTATTTCGTTTTGGTTACCTTACAGTTTATTGTTTAGTTATAATTTTTTATAATTTCGTATCAATCCGCATGCACGTGTTTTGCTACTGGTGACCAATTTTGCGCTACTGGTGACGGACTGCGGAGATTTCATTCTGCGCCCTAGATGATATCGGCACTGGGCACGTGTACTCTGACGCAACCTGAAAACGGAAATCTGCAATGTTACAAGGAGTAATCACACCCTTTTACGCCACCCTTGCTCTTGCAGATTTTGGGTGGAAGTCTCTGCTCATGTTTCTGCAAGCAAGCCTTATGTTTTCGACTGCGTAGTCTATCACACTCGTTGTCGGAGGATAAAAAATGGTGCTTGTACAAACCTGCAACATTATTAAGTTGCTGTTTAAGTGACATAGCTTCACCTAGCCTCCGTTGTGCTCTCTGTCGTGTGGTTTTCATTGGCGAATATATCACCGTCAGTATGCTGGACATGCGGTGTCTCAATCCATGTCTTGATCCACACAGGCAGCATGTGTGCCCTGCCCCTGAAAAAGTTGCACAAATTCTTTTACACGAGTTAATCACCATACCATTGGAGGTTTCAATTTATCAGGACGTAAATTGAAGTCAATGTACTGACACATACTGGTGACGAGTTGTCTAAGTTAGCCGAGGAACGAGGCTAACATAGAGGTTAGTCTACACGGAAATAAGCGAGGTGGCGCAGAAATTCTTTCTTCTGGCCACCTCGCAGTCGTCTCCCAGTTTCAGAATAGCGTCTAGTTATACTTCTTTTTGCTCCCGCCCACCACTCCCCCGATCAGGGCCGAACAGATGAAGTCAAACAACGAACGGCTGCCAACCTGATTAAACAGTAAACAGATTATCATTTGTCCAACGTATGATAGCCGCTCCCTAATTATCGCTAACAATTGTGAACTGATCGGACCCAACCCGCCCTCACAGGCATCTAGGCTCGGACCCTTGTTTCGGACCGGAAATCCCTGCGGGCCTTCGCCCAGTCACTCAACAACTATTACCGTTTGCCTTTTAGAGAGCAAGCACATCATATCGTTTTTCCTCACCATTCTTCCTCAGTAATCACCATCAGCAATATACCATAGTACCTCACCTTTGCTTTTGCTAAACTCCAGAACACATCGCATAGCAGCGCATAGATAGTATTTACAAAGCCAAACCCCTTATATCCATCAGTGTCAGCACATGTTTATAAGAAGAGTCAAAGCAACGTTATGCTGCAAATCGTGCCCCAAATGAACTGCGGCATCACGGCTCGACTTCCTAAACTGCCCTTTTTGTGTTATCCTGTTATATTTCAGCCTGTGGATAGCCATCCATTGTCATCCAGAACACCAAACTAGTCGCTGTTGAACACCAAAAATCCAGATGGGAAGGGAGTATCAAGGCAAGATTGGCCACAACCGAGTATGAAACCCCATGTCAAAGTAACGTATTACATATAGTCAGAGCCCAGACTGGTTACGAGTTAAATTGGCGAGATTTAATATCACGGCAGTTTTGATATGGAAGTACCGATATGCTTTTCTCTAAGAACAATAATATTCAATATCCTTTTGGGCCAAAACACTACATGGGACCTAATCGTGGGGGATTACTCCCGCCTAAATTATCATAACTACACATGCATGCACCTTGGTTTTTAGCAGGAAATATCTATCGCCCTGCTACATCTATAGCGTAGTCAACCAAAATCGTTCACCGTCTAACTCAACGCCTATATAATGAACTTGTCACCAGCAAAGGAACCAATGTCCCACCGGCAGAAGTTTGGGTTCAAGCCCTGGTCTGTCTGAGACTATTCCCGACAATAATTACTTTGAAAAGCAAGGTCTATCAGCATAAAAACGTTTTAAACCATTTGGGACCTCCGTTTTTGGCCCTGAACGTCTGACAGTGGGCACCATAAATTTTCTAAGGTGGCCTAGAAGCTTAATATGCTTTTACGTGGAACGAGGTAGACCGCGTCGGACACACCCAATTTGGCAACACAGAACCACCGACGTTTAATGCCGAAGCTTTCGGCATGCTTGCTGTGGACAACAGCCAGCTCAATTGTTGCATTATTATTTCAAGCTCTGGTTTCGTAGTCTTCCACGGTATTGTATAACACGAGGTTGAATGTGATCAGCATGCAGCAATGCCTATGAACCAGGAATCCAGCCACTGCATCAGGGCCCTGTCACTCCCACAGAAAATCCACTTCTGATCTCCCCGTTAGACTGGTTGAAAATGCACCATTGAGTGACGCAGATGATGCTTTATGAAGGAATGCAAAGTTAAATGGCTGGGAGTTGGGGAGGATGTTCTGGAAATTTCGGCACCAAGGGGGTAGGGGAGCAGGAGACTATACACATGTGCTGAAACATTGGGATAAATCCTTAGATGGTACCAGAGTTACATGATGCTACCAACACAAGGAGAATAGGTATAGATCACACCAGCGCCGATCGAGGATCATCGATGAGGTGCTAAGGTGGGAAACAGAGTGTGTATTATAAGTTGAGGTCCATGGATTGACAATGGTGTCTGAGGTCTGCAGCCTTTTTGTCACCAGTCTAGCAGATTCGAACCATGTCGGACAGCGGCCCTAACCCGGGCTTTCATTGCTTTGATTAAATATCCAAAACCGTAAAATTCCTTGCCGCGGTTCATTCCGCGATGAGTCGAGGAAATCATTTACTGACCTTCTAAAAGTGCATTCTAAATTCCACCCTTTCTCGCGGCGCCCAAAAGCGACACAGAGGTATGTTAATGAGTGGCTTCGGAATCAGCAGTGTTTGCTGCCTGTAATTCTGAGCATGGAAGGCAAAAAATCTGTCTGCAGGATGGGAAGTGATGAGCAAGGTGATTACACTCTGACGAAGGTGTGTAGCGCCGATCAAGTAATATATACGCAGTGCACAGTTTTCATATTGTTAACCATTGTGTAGGCATCTGGCTCATTCAACAACCAGGCGATCGAGGCCTCCGCCATACGTCCCTCCCTATCCCCACAGGATGCCACCCAGGCCCAGACTGATGAAGCTACCGTCCACTGCATCAAGCGCAAGAGCTCCCCAATTTCTGCGGTGGCTACATTGGCTGTGGAGGGTTTCAAGAAATTTATAGCAGTACGTGCCAGAATGGATTTTCATGTGAGCTATCCAACTTGTACCCTCCTCCTCCACTGTTAACGTCCGTGACAGACTCCACCCGGGTTTAAGTCCAAGGTAACGGATGCTCGCAAGCAAGCGCGAGTAGAGATTGCACCATCGACGGCTGACGCAGTCTCTCAACTAGTAAAGATGGAAAGCAAGGAAAAGAAATCCGAGATTGTGCTCCGCGGCAATGAAGCCCCCATCCAACTAGTTCCTCGCCATTTGCTCTCCCCTCCCATGGAGTTGGTAGAGTGCATGTATCCCGACACCTTTGTGTTCCCCCCCAAAACATGTGGCACCTCACCGCCTGGCGGCCCTGGCCATGTCCCCAGTATTTTGGCTGCCACCATCCCAGGACATTTGCCTTGCCTCTTCCCCTCATCTACATCAGTCACTATCGATGGTATATTCGAACTGCTCTGTGAGCAAGGGTTTTACTTGCCAGGAGAGAGTGTGTGGGCAGCACCATCAAACGTACCCAATCTCTTAGCAGAGCATCACAAGGCGACAGAATTAGACATAGAAAAGTTCCTCAACACTCTCATTGATAAAGCGGTAGATGAGGTGCAGAGGAGGACCAAACAGAAACCACCTGTGATTCGAAAGTGGACTGCGGAGAATGCGTGCAGTAGGATGCCAGGGTGTCCTGAAGATCGTAAACCCGACCTTGCCGCTATCAGCGAAGCTGGTCCGCCGGACTGGCGAGCTGTGGACTGCATCATCGAAGTTAAAAATGGCGAGACTCATAATGAGACGGCCTTTTATGGCCAGCTCTCTGAGCGCGCTAGAACTTTGTTTAGTGTTCAGGATGCTCGAAGGTGAGTATTTAAATGTCTGGTTATGGTGAAATTCATTATCCAAAATAGGTTTGCAATCTTAATCCGCATTAGAAGGGATGAATTCAGCTACACGGTATTCGATCGGGGAGGTTCAATAATGGCGCCATTCCTGAAGGTACACGCCTTCCCAAAAATCTTCCTGCGCCTCATCCTTGGCATTGCCTTTGCGGATCGTCGCTTTATCGGCTATGACACCAGCATATATGGGCAGGGAGCATCTCGTCGGGTCAAGCTAGACTTGGCAAGCCATGAGCAAGGCCTACGGGACCTAGAATTGCAGCTTGTGCTGCATATGACAGCCAAAGTCAACAGCCGTGGCTCCACCATTCGGCTGCTGAAGGTCGCAGGCGACCAAGTGGCTGATTTCTATGGCCATAGCGGTGATGGGTGCAAGAGTCCCCCAGGTATGAAGCTAGGGAAACCGTTTGGCATTGTCTGCAAGGATACATGGGAGGAACCACACGACGAGTTGAGCGAAGGATGCATCTTACAGCTCTTACATGCCAAAGGTGTCCATGGCGTCCTTTGGTGTTTGGATGAGAAACCAGTGATCGTTCCTGATGCTCCTCCCCTCCCATCTGGAGTCGAAACAACAGAGTCTTACATGCCACAATCCTTTTTCGATAACACTCTGTACAGCCGCTCCAGATGGGGGATTCGAGTACTGCGCGTGTCTCATATGGCAACATCCGCCATTTGGCAGAAGGAGAAGAAGGCACTGGCGCTGGCGCTTGCACCTGTGCTAGGTCAACCAAAACAAGGCGGCATCGTTGAACCTAAGGCAAACAACAAGGGGAACGCCGAAGGCAAGGGAAATGGAACGGGAACGGGAACGGAAAGGGGGGATCCCAATAATGGAAAGGAAACAGGAGAGGAAAAACAGCCTCACCCTCTTTCCCCACCATCTGATTCAATTCAGAGGTCGACTTCGATCCATGGATCATCCATATCGGCAACTGATTATGCTACTGTCTCCACTAAGCTTCAGCCTGATGGCCAATACACCATGCGTTGCCACCTACGGAGCTACATGTATCCAGTGGGCACCCCGATCTTCTGGTTTGGAAGCGTCTTGGAATTACTTTGCGTTCTGAGAGACCTAATTCGTAGTGAGCAAAGTCGTGTGTAAGAGATGACTTCCCTCACCTAATAGAGCTCTTCAGCGCACCAGGAAGCTTGCAGCAGCATAATGGACGGCAAGAAGACCAAGTTACGAATGTTGCATCGTGATCTCAGCATCTGGAACTTGATGATGGTCAGCCAGGCGCGGTCCGATTGGCCCGTTGACAGGCAGTGGCATTCCACTGACCTTCAGAACTGCTGGATCAAGCTCGACAGCAACACACGTTCCCATATACGCCGCGGATTACTCATTGATTGGGGTTTCGCCGCTGTTGAGAGGGTAGGTGGTGATCCCTCGTCCTTAACGTCCAAGGAACTCAAAGTTTACCGTCCCACGGAGCGCATTTCACCGTCTACCGACATCAACGTAGTACTGCATGAGGAGGACACTATACGTCACTGCCTCACCGGCCAATGGGATCCTGGCGACCGAGGATATCATATCCCCCCATTGTGGAAGCTAGAGGGACAAAGGATCAGCGAGATGAACACCCAATCTTCCCCTGTCAGCGCCATTGACGGTCTTGTGCCGACTGATTGGGTGAACGATGTCCTGAACAAGGATGTTGACGAGGCAACAAATGCCACGGTGAGTTTCCTCACATATCATCCATGACATCTTCCCTAATCTTAGCGGTCGTAAAGGGAACTTGGCCGTTCGTATGTATGGATGTCATGACAGCCTGGATGCTGGGCAAACATATGATCATTCAACCCCTGCATGACCTAGAGACGCTATCCATATCGTTTACTGCCCTCTGCATCTGGTTTAGCGCCCCATATTGTGCAAAGGAGGTGGACGCAGGCGGTAGTCTTGCCTGGATTTTCGAGCCTCACAAGGAATCCGACATGGAGGCGGCATATCGCAAGTGGAACAGATTCCGAAATGGTTACAAGGATGAGATCCTTGGGAAGCTGTCCGGCCAGCTCGACTGCCCTGCCATCATCAACCTCCTGACCAGCTTACGCAACATGTGCTTCCCTATCTCGTGGGGAGATGAGAACAACAGGTCACCGTCAGGTTTCATATGGCCGATGGATACCCCTCGAATTACACACGAGAAGATGTTGCACGCTGTAGAAGCAGCAATACTCACCCTCCTGAAAGACCCGCCAAGCCCAGAGCACCTCAGCCGCAACAACGCGCCGCCTCTGTGGAAATCCTGCCATGCAGACGTTGACGACGATGGAATATTTCATCCTCCTCCGGAAATGCAAAAAACCACACCCCCTGTGGTGGTAGATGGAGTCAATTCCGGGCGTGCATTAGGAACGATAGGCATCTTTGATCGCGTTCGGTCCGTCTCCCCAAACCAAGAGCCAAGTGGGTCACTTTCAGCTCAGCATTTAAGCGCAACGGCCTCCAGTACTTCAAAAGACCATCAGCGGTGGCTGCTTCGATTTCAAGGGGATGTCAAACAGCCTAAACGAAAGTGCAGCACGCGAGGCGCTGAGCAGATCTGGGGACTGTCTCAAGCAAGGACACCAGATTTACAAAAGAAACGCAGATTTGATTGATACAGGCAGATTGTCGTTTATGTACATGCATTACAAGTGATGCGGTTTTCTTCAGTCCCCCTCGTATGTGATGATTAGCAGTGTAGAGTAGACCTTAGCAATCCAGCGGCAACGATGTTGTAGCAAATCTAGTACTTCTGACTTGACTTAAATACGACCTGACGTAGTGCAGACACTAGCCCAACTTGATACTTGCTTTTTCACTTGCGGAGATATGCTCCAAGTATCCCACACCAGCAGGGGCATCCTACTACAATGCAAATAGGTAGTGAGACTTGCTCAATTTTAGATCATGTAATGGCCGCCGGTTCTAATTTCCATGACAGTGGACTGGCGCGGGCGACAATGTGCCTGCCTCTGGCAGACGAAGCTAGTGTGGCCTCAACCTGATGATGATGCTACCTACGATAACGCCCGAAGGCTCTACTCCTACTGACTAAGCTGCGCAAAGGGTGGCAAACACCCGCCTGCACCACCCCCCGCTGGAGGGGTACCCCACTCCAACAGTTCTCATGGACTTGGGACAGAATAAATCGCGAGTCCCTCCTTTCACAGGGATGTATGCGCCACACTGGTTTACATCTTACAAAATTCATCACCTTCCACGCCAATTTTTTTTGACTGGTTTGCGCTGCATCATGGTAGACGGTAGAAGCAAGTACGGAATAAGAACCAACAAATTTTCAATCTAGAATCGTACAAGTTCCGATACCTATCTAAAGCTCTATCGCTGGGTAGTTTATACTTGATTTGGCAGTTAGCTGATGACCATGTCTGGTGACGGCCGCCGCTGACGTTGCTGAAGCACCCCTTCGTTTCAAAGAAAAAACCCCACCACTACACCTGGGAGTGGGAGTAGTCTGGGAGGCTGATTCTATTCTACATATTCCAGACAGTCTCAAAGATCATAGACATCTGACAGTACAGTAACGACATATAGCTCTCACTGAGCATTGGGGTACAAAGTGGAGATACAATGGTGATGGCCATCCTCTTTAATTTTTGGTTAATGTGTGTGACCATTCAAACCGCCGCCTACCATCACTTGGTGATCGTCCACTCTGGTGGACAGCTGGGCCTACGTAAGGATACCATCTTACATACTGTGCTACTGCTGTTGCTCCAGGTATTCCTCTACGTACCAGAGCACCAAATCCATTCCCTTGCTGTGACGTCCTGCGCTTGGAGCCTTCATTAACCAATCGTTGAACTCATCTATCTTCGACCATACCACTCCAAAGTACTTCTGCGCTGCCTCTCTGATATGCTTCTGTTGAAAGGCCGTCAAAGCCAGGGGCAGAACCAAGTCTGGCCAGTCGCACACCGTTTTGCCCTTCTCCAAAGGCGCGTGCAGTTCATCCCTGCATGTCGGTACGTGGCATATCCAGCAAATGCCCTTGTGTTTGTGATACAGGATGGATGCCTTCCAGGCTCTGTATAGATCCCATGATACACCAAGTTGCTCCAGCGAAGGACACCGGAACATCGGATGTCCTGATCGTCCCCCTTTGTCACCAAAAGCATTACATGGTGGACATCCCCTGTCCTTCATTTTGTCCAATGCCTTTCGCATGCGCTCCACCTGCTTCATCTCATCGTCTAACCTATTGGTCCTTGACTTTTTGGCCCGTTCGTACATCTTGACAAATGGCTCACTAGAGTCAGGGACGTGGTCGATGGTACGCTTGTTGACTGAGATCGACTGCTGATAGGTGAGGGTCCTCGGAGCTGGTGCGGAGGGTCTGATGATTGGCGTAGGTGGCACATGCGTATTCTGTTTTCCTGAGGGAGTGTGAACCCGACTGGGATCGTGATCGGAGTCTGCCTTGCAGACGCAGCACCACTGGTTGCTTTCATGCCGTCTGCACTCTGTCCCCTCTCCGTCGATGTAGAGGGTCGACCCATAACGAAGACAACGATTCAAACCATAACGGTAGATATAGTCCTGCGCGTACCACAGGCCTTTGTGGTCCACCTCCGATCGCCCTATGGTGATTTTAGGGGGGGTGGACGACGGCAAGATATAGCACCTCGCTGGCCGACCATCTCTACCACCTCTTCCTTGAGCCTGAATCATCTCCGTCATTTCGAAAGGAGTCTTCAGGTGGATGACCGCTCGGACGTGCGGATAATCGTTACCCGTGCTGAACGCGCTTGTGCAGATCATGACCGGACATTTGCCTGCGAACCAGTCGCTGTAGCACCGAACTCTAGAAGCATCGCTCATCTCTTTCGATCCATTATAGAACGGCCACCCGGACTGCGATGCTGCAGTTAGTACACGTGTATGCTGATTTGCACAAGTCGCTCACCTTGTTCACGAGACTTTCTCCATCCTCTATGTAAGTCACAAATACCAGACCTCTGTCCTCAGACGTCCATCTGCGTCGCTCACTTTCCATGATCTGAATGACCATGTTCTCTTGCACAATTGATGGAGCTGGAGTCTTCATGATGTACTCTAGCTCCGGGCGGTTGCATGACTCCCTGATTTCGACGGCATTGTCTGCTAGACCGAAGGCTGCCTTGAGGGCGGCGACGTTAGATTGTGTGACCGTGCCGCTCAGCAACACCAGTTGCATCGGGAATTGTCTAATTTCATTCACATGCCGCAGAGCCTCTCTGAAGTTTCCAGACAGCAACGGAAGGTGAGCTTCATCGAAAACAAATCTGCCAACCCGCAAGACCTCGTTCAGTTCCGCCAGATGTTGTCTCCACGTCTTGAATCCTACTCTATCCGCGGATACCAGGATGAGGTTGACATCCTTGAGCAATGGGACGGTCGGACTGTAGATTTGGAAACGAACACCCATGGACTTCAGCTTTCTCTCCCAGTCAGTCATCAACGATTTCAGTGGAAGAGCAACTACCACTGCCGTTTTTGTATCCATGATGGCAGGGATTATTGCCAGCATAGATTTGCCCCCCCCAGTCTTGAGCATCGCGATGACGTCCGTCTCTTGCTTCAACACAGAGAGAACCGCATCTCGTTGCTTGGAAGACCACCAGCTGGCTCGTTCATCATTGAGAAGGACGCGCAATGTCCACAGACTTTTGTTTTCCAAAATTGAATCCTTGTCTTTCACCAACTGATTTGGAGGCGGTGGAGGCGATAGTTCTTCATCTTCATCTTTTGACTCTGGTTAGTATATTCATGCTATCACGGTCATCTACTCACCACTCAAAATCTCAATGGCTTTTGACTGGTTGCTGCCATGATCGTTGACATCTGCTAACTTCATTTAGTATGTTGTGCATATGCTACTTATCTGGGCTGCACTTACCGCTCAAAGCATTATCATGGTTCGACTTAATGCCAGCAAGCTTGTTGTTGTCTGCTGAAAGTGGACTTGGTGTGTCTAGACCGATCGCCGTGGCGCCCCGTGCAGTCTCACCGCTGGTAAAGTCGCTGGTGCCTAGAGAGCATGGTCAGCGCACCCACATGCCGTTGACTGGATGCTTACTTCTAAACTTCTGTTTTCCGTGCCAAACCTTGCTGGCGTCTTGTGGTCACAATTAGTATACATGAATGCTGGTCTGCTAGTACTTACCTGACGCTCTGGGTGACAAATACAAGCTGGGTTGGGTGGTGATTTGAGTTTCTTGACTGCTGCCCATGACGTACGCTTCCTCTTGACCCGCGTACTTTAGCCTTTCATCACTTGGCCAACAATTTTGGGAATTTGATGCAGATTGCTGAGGCATGGCCGTCGAAAGCGCGTTACGTATGATGGTATCCACTGCAGGCACCAGGGCATCTACAATGCTGGCGGCTATTCGGCATCCTATGCTTGCAACAAGCTCGGTTTCTATTTTGGCCATCATACTGTTCTGCATGGACAGCATTACCTCTGCACCTTGTGGAGGTATGGCAATGGCGGCAGCTGCCGCTGGAGGGTTGGTCCTTTGAAACTCTGGTCCGAACCTGCCCGACTCTGCCAGCTGCTTGAACTTGTGGGACCTAGCAAGCGTGTATGGCAACTGCAGGCCTCCTGGAACGGTGTGCATCACCAACTGCCAATTGGTGCTGGCTTGAAGAAACAGAGGCAGCAGATCCTCTGGTGCCCCTGCAAGCGCATCTGGACTTAGACCATATATCCTGTTTTCTGTAGATCTATTATGGCCAGCTTGAAGGGCTTCAACCGTATCTTGTTCATCATCTTCTAACAAGTCCTCTGCAAAGCGACCGAGCTTCCGCTTGAATGCAGTGCTGATGTGGCGCCATGAGTTGACACCTAGACCGAAACCAAGGAAGGGTATGCTGACCCTGGCCATGGTCGCAGTAAGCTGGTCTGTGTTGAACAGCTTGTGGTTGTTGACAAAGAGGTTCGTCTGATACATCTCTTTGATCGCTGGCCTGTCGGGGAAGCAGACGTGAGCAACGACCTCCGCAAAGGGTCTTGTCAATGCAAGGTCTTGAATGATAAGGTCGGCCGTGACGCCATCAATTGAGTGCGGGATGAGCTTGTCCATTCCGGACAGCGCGCCAGACTTGTGATAGGTCCTCAGCATCGTCAAGTTCCTGCCTAGCATGACCAGGTTGCGCTGCGAACGAGTCTGTCAATTGCATTGGAAAATGCATATATGTACTAATGACGCCGGTACATGCCTTAGTGTTCCTGTAGATCATTGCTGTGAGCTCTGTACCACGACCGGGCGCTCCACTGAGCATTTCGCATCTGATCAGAACTAGCTTTTGAAATTCAGCGTAATCTCTCAACCACCCCATCAACGCGCCCATATTCCAAATCAGCTGGCCTTCGCGTATGACAGCGAACCTACTGAAGAGCTCTTTCTCGCCAGTGAGAGCCTTGAGAAAGCGATCTCTATCGGCGAAACAAGCGTTCCGACGATCAGATAGGAATGAATAGCCCACATCGTGGTTGGTATTGTCATCCGCAATGTCCTCATAGGCCACGCGTGTGCTCAGTCCAACCAGAACTTTCTTTTCCCATAGCTCCACCATCTGCTCCTCTGTCCCAGCGAACATCTGCCTCAAGCAATCTATATGTATCTTATTGCCCCCATATAACAGCTCGTGCCATGCCTCTCTGTCCAGCCACCACACGCAAGACGGACTCATGGTCCTGTAAGCGATTGCAGAAGCTCGATGCTGAAGCGAGCGGATGCGACTGAAAGGTGAGTTGGTCTTCTCGGTGAACCAAGTTTGAATGGCGTCGCAAGCGGCCTCATCGTCACCGCCATAAAACGAGGCGCTGAGGATCTTCAGCTCCTTCAGGCAGACGAGGCGTATGCAGTACTCTAGCCTCGCTAAAGGATTGGTGACATAGACTGGCTGCTTGTGGCCTCCGTCAGCCTCCAACGTGCTCAGAGCCATAAATCGCTCTGTTGGACAGGGAATTGGGTTGCCTTCGTGCTTGGTCCACTTGACCATCCAAACCTTGGTGAGAACCGCATGAATCTTCTCCTCTACGCCTGTTTTCTCTGTCAACGCATCTTCCAGTTCTATGATTGCATCAAGGAGGTCCTCCGGTAATGGAATTGAGTAGTCCTCTTCTTCGTCCGTCCTTAGCAGCATCGCTAGCAGAGATGTCGCAATGCGCACGTAGTCCTTCTGTGTTGCTGCCTCTTGATGACGGTGAAGAGGTGTGTTGTTAATACCTCTGAAAGCGGGTGAATCAGCATGTGCTCATGCTAGTTGATTGACCTACCCTTTGAGGGGATCAGGAGAATTTAACCGTTGCAGAATCAGTTCATCAGTGACCTCCAACAGCCTCAGTGCACCGTCAAAATACATCTCGACCCCATGTGAAATATCAGGCATAATCAGATCGTCTGCCTTCGGAAATTCCACAAGCTTTCGTAGAGTCCCAACATCATGACCGGCGACGTGCTCGTGCCACTTGGTGGTCAGTAGCCAAGGGCTTACCATGCGTTTCTCCTGCGGAACTTGCTCAACTCTGATAACATCGGCCATCTCCTTCCGCATCTTGTCAATAACCTCCTGATGGTCACAGACTACATCATCATCTCCAGCTACCCTCCAAAATTTTTTGTTGGACCCATTATTCAGTTGCTGCGTCTTGCAAGGGGACCATTGTTTAGGCAAGGTAACGGTGGGATGTTTGTCTCTGTGATGCTTGGCCATCCAATCCCTGGAACCGCACGCAAATGTACATGAATCACAAGCCAACCCATCATGTATCCTCAGACCTGGGTAAGCTGTGTGATACTTACCCCCAGCCACGGAGGGTGGAAGAGCTGAGGCAATCTTCATGTCCGCAACAGCTCCACAGTACTTGTCGTCATCGACCCGAACTGCTGAATGGGCATTTCCAATATGGCTTGGCATCTGACTTGGGGGAAGAGCGACTTGGCAGGTTTGACAGCATAAGACAAGCAGATCGGGGTCAACAACAACGTTGATGGTGTCGAGATATGGATGGTGAAGCAGTTGGTCCTGATGATGTTTAGAAGTAGTTCGAGTAGTTGAAGACTGGGGCGTACCTTTAGAGCTGAGGAATTGCCAGTCTGTGAAGCCACCATCAGTCGGTTATAATTGTACAGCGAAGCTATGGTACTTACTTGAGGGTCCCCCTGCGAGAAATATGCAACGGTGTTGCCTGACTGATGCTGCCGTAAGGAATCGACGGTTGTGTATACCAGCATTATATGACCCACCTCATGCCGTTCCAAGGGGACAACAGGTATTTTTACATTTTGCACTCGATCAATCTGAGGAGGCTAAGCACCCTGTGAGCTAATTAGTGAATATTCCCATTAATTTTGGCACTCGCCCTGTCTGTTTGCGCCCGAAGAGACGTTCCTTGCTCATCTTGTTGCGCCATAACCATCGCATGGCCTCCTTGACTAGACTGTGGGCAATGACGGTTGATTAGCTTATGCGCGCAAGCCGCCAGCATGCTCTTTACCCGGGGGTCAGGTATGCTAGGTACTTTATCGATAGGCTGGTTGTCGTCATCAGAAGTAACCTCCATCCTTTCTTTCTGCGAGAGTGGTTATGAGTTGCTCGACATGTCAATTTCAACAGCTTACTTCGATCGTGTGCTGAACTGTTTCGCAGCTTGAAGAAGACTGTTTGAATTGTTGTCAACACGCGTGCATGCTGATTGTGAAGTCGACGCACCACCTCAACTGGTCCGATCCAATGAGACTCCAATCTTTTCATATGCTTTTTCAGCCCCTCGGCCGAAGTGAGGCCTTTTTTACCCGTCGCAGAACATGCTGAATGAGAGCAGTGGCAATCATACATTCCATGCTGGTTTTTTGCCACAGTGATGTCGCACCCCTCGAAATTGAAAAAGATCTTGCCATCCATGCTGCCAGCAGTACATTTTTTCTGGTGACGGCTGTGCTCTTTTGTCGTGGGGAAGATTTGGTTGCATTTATTACAAGTTTTGGACATTGCTAGATAGCACGATGAGTCCGCTGGTGCCGTCCAGGAAGTGCTTGAGGTTGTCTGAGCGACGCGCAGCAAACAACGAGACTATGTATCAAGCAATTTAAATCGTGCACTGCCACGGTGCAGGTCAGTTCTAAAAGTACTAGCCTAGTATAGAAAGTTACTTAGTCCCACTATGGATGCTCAATTCTAAAATGTTGTTGTCGTTTTGGATCCAAATAAACGCTAAGCGTCGCTAAAACCTGTCCTAAACGGGACTTGTACTACCTAACCCTTACGACGCGCAGCGCCAACACAGTTGCAGTCTTAAAACATGTCCTAAACCTCAGCAGTGCTCCTAACCCCATCATTCCTCCCCCTTGATGGGCCTAACCCTTATCTAAACCGTGTTATGTAGAAATAGTACTGGTACTGGAAATACTCTATGGAAAGGGTCGGAAAAGCTTTGTGGATATTAAGGATCAGGCATGGATTAACATGAACCACGGGTTTAGGAACACTGCTGGTGTTTACGACGTGTTTTAAGACTGCGGCAAGTGTTGGCGTAAGTCGTCATGTGTCAGTCACCAGCCAAACAATGTCATAAGCCACCAAAATAGGGTTGCCTCGGCCCTTACGGCGCGTAGCCGAAATTCTATATATTTATATACTTCGGATACAGTGTGTTGCATATGAGATTGCAGTGCGTGTTTTTCAAAACTCGGCCTCGCTACCTTTACCGGCACTTGTATACCATAATTAGATGTCACATCTTGTAATACGTCTGTGTAAGTGACTTACAGTGCTTTGACCACCATCAGCATCGACCTGCGGTCCAACACATCACATGTGAGTCTTTGCACTTTCCCTACTTACGAACGACTTTGACCTGTTATTTTTTGACTAGATGAATACTGTTAGTCGTTCTAACCTATCTGCGTTCTCGGCTCCGTGACCTGGCTAGCGAGTTGCTTGCAGTTCAATATCTTGGCGAAGCCTCCCTGTCTCTTCGTTCTATACTTTCTTTAAATTCTACTTGATCCTCTTGATATTTACATCATGTCAATTTCAAGTTAATTCCTGCCCATCCCTGCATCTTCTGATTGGTCTTGTCGTCAATACTGGACTCATCCAGCCAGACGAAGTATTCAGCTAGTATATCCCTATATGCAGCTTGCCAAGTTGCCCGCAAGAGGTCATTCCTCTCCGCAGCCGTTTTGGAAATGTCTTTGTGGGTCATTCCCAGCCTTCGAGTGGCGCGTGAAAGGGTAGCGAGAGAAATGTCTTTGTTCCGAGCAGTGAGAAGTTGTTCTTGTAGTTCATCCAAGTACATGGCAGGGTTTTCCTGGAGTAGTGCATGGATGTATTCAGTGTCGACGGTGTCAAGAATGCAGGGACGACCCCTGCGGCGTGCAAAGGGGTTGGTGACTTGACCACTCGGTGCAAGCGAAGAACTAATATTGTATACTGTATTGTCCGAGCATTGAGCAAGCTGAGATATTCCAAGAGCTGTCCTGTGCTGTTCAAACCACCAGAATACGATATCATTCTGGCGCATTTCCTGACTAGCGAATGGCCCTGGCATAACGAACTGACTGAGGTTTCGTTGCATCAAGCGGCAGTGGCTAGAGTGACATGTCACATCTCTTGACCTAGTTAGGGTATACAAGTGCCGGTAAAGGTAGCGAGGCCGAGTTTTGAAAAACACGCACTGCAATCTCATATGCAACACACTGTAATCCAATATCCGGTGTTACTGAGGAAAGGCTCTTCTGCACCGTCCAATCACTTCGCCAAAATCGTCAATGACCTCCCTATTCCAGCTCCGAACTGGCCACGTACCCCTGAACAAATATCTTTTCCGCATATCAAAGTCGCCGCATCTCCCACATGCTCAGCGTGCCATCAAAAGGAGGAATTGGTATATCGCTTCATCCTAGAATGCCCCGCTTTTACCCGACCACGCAACATCATGAAGTCGTCACTTGGCACCCGCGCCTGTACCCTCCGGAACCTCCTCAATAAGGTCCACCTTAGGCAGTACTCGTCGGAACTATTAGAGGTCTCTCAGACGGTATTGTTATGTTAGTCTAAGAGACTCAGCCTCATCGATATTCTAATTATAGCACACCTTCCTTCCTCTAGAATCTTCATACAGTACCTCCCTCGAGCCTCACAGCCCTCTGCTGACCCTCTGGATACTTTGTCTTCCTCGCCGACCTCGTCAGACGATCCTGTCCCAGGCATATAGAGCCGTGTCTTAGTGAGTATTTGTTATGTGCTAAATACTAAGTCTGCAAATATGACCAGCCGTCCTAGTTTCCACCATTCTCCACGCCATTCATGGCCATCCGTGTGGCAGCCTCCAGCTTATGCACAACTGCCGATACACGCTCGCATCCCTGTCGAGCAATTTGTGAGCATCCAGCATTCATTCGCTCCAAGTTGTTATCAACTCTACACGTCCATCTACTTCTATCCTGCAATTGCTCGTCTTGATTGACCGTTTTCCTTCCTCGCGTAGCTTGTTTCATCAACTTGTTGATTGTCTTTGACTGATGTCTCCATCGCTCTCATCCAGTCGCGAGCTACCTTAATCTACGAGTTGTTGTACTCAAACAGTGTATCGTTCATCGGCTGTTCCGCTCGCAAGGTCAATTTCTGCCTCTCAATTCTTCCTACCTTCAGCTTCTTCGAGGCAGTGCCACCGGGGGACTTCGTCAATGGCAAGGATGTGATGTCAGAGGTTCAGGTATGTGTCTTATCGCGCTGCTATCGTTGTACTCTGATATACATGCAGATCTCATCATGCCACAACCACCACACCCCTTCTACCCCAAACACACCGTCCCAGCCCCCGAGCACAATCCCTTCACCAACCACACTCTCCAGCATTACCGCAGCACCCAACCGCATCCATTGCTCACGCACCCTCCAGCACTGCCATCTCTTACAGCACAGTCGCGGACCTTGTCATCAATCGTCTATGTTCTCACTCTCACTGTGTAGTCTCGTTCATAGGCAAGTATATCCTCGTTTCTGTTGGTTTCTTCTACTTTTGCACCGTCATACCTTTTGTCGTGCACCAATATTTTTCAGCAGCCTCTGTCACGCGTTTCACTCAGCACCCCTGCTCCAGGGTTCGTTATGCCAATGCACAGCGCCTTGCCTGTATCATTTTCGCTTCCATCATGGCTGGTGAGCTATCCTTCCTAGTGCTCTCTCTGCTGGTCACCTCATCTGTTCGCATCTAGTGCAAATTTGCTCCCGATTTAACACACTGATGTCATCATGTCGGCCTGTTATCCCAAAACTCAATTGCCAGCGACATCATTTAGGAGAAAAAGACCGCCGATAAAGACCCCGGACCGTCCTCGACATTATTTGCCTTCTACTCACACAGCATCTTTGAACTCTGGCCCGCATGATACATGATACGAGAGCTAGGATGGACGCGATAGTTGTCGATGTTGAAGGCTCAAAGGTGTCACGGCTGGTGCGTTGTCTCCTCTTGTGGATAATTCGGGTCACAGCACGTAAACCTTCGCACCTCGCATATGATGTTATATATCTTCACCTGACGGAAGGTCCTTGCACCAATAGTAGATGGCGGGTTTAAGCACACCTTGACGCTTCCATACCAGCGTTTCATCTACTAGTAGTCTGCTTGAGTTTGACCTTCCCTTTCTTTGGACGTACATGTATAGTAATTAAGAAGCTGTGCATCAAACATGGGACAGCTCGTTTGGTCGTCTTCAAAAATAATTGTTCCTACATATGGTCAAACATTTATGTGTAACTGCCCCCTCCACATCACGGAAATTGCTGCAATCATTACATATTAATGGATACTATCACCTGATCCGTAATGCACAATCGATGGGTAATGCACAGCGTACTTCAGAGCTCACAACTCTACGTATATTTCATTCAAAACAACTGGAGAACAAGCATTAGCGTATGCTCAGTAAGCCTAGCAAATCAAAATTTAAAATCGACGCTGTGGAGCCTTCCCGAGATGAAACATTGTCAAGTGTGTCCAAAATGAGTGATTTTTGACCACTAAATCAAGATCCTCCCAGATCCCATTGACCTATCAACATATAACCTTCAACATATATAAAATGCACCGTTCTGAATCTACTCCAGGTGTTTCTATGTCAATAGAACAGCACCACAGCGTGACAGTCAGGCTAACACATCGGGGTTTGCAATATTTAAGACAGGTTTGAATGTCGTGCGAAATGTGAAGATAACACTTAATATTTAGGTTGTCGTCAAAGCAGATGTAAAATTTCAAATATTAAAGAGATCTTGCACGACATGAGAAATATAAAGCATTAGCAAACATTTTGTTGCCGGCCGAACGTCAACGACAATAAGAAATATAAATGTATTTTTAATGCTGCCTTAAACTTCAAAATAAAACTTCACATTTAATACTCGAGAAAACTTCAACCATCGCACGTGACTGAATGCCTGCTCATGTATGAAGTTTAGACCGCCACTTCGACGGGCGTTAATGTTTTAAATACCCCCTGATGATAAAATGTGAAGACAAATCATCAAGTTTTGTCTCCAGATAAAATTGATCGCCCACTCACGATAATCTATACACGAATATGTAGTACAGCAGAGTAATCAATCCTATTTTACAGTAGTCATTTACAAAAAGAAATCGCTCAGATTCATATAGGCTAGTGCTAAGTCTCTGCAAAAGCTAAGCAGGAGATCAGAATCAGAGATGTGTAAGTAACAACTATTCTTACCAGTAGCAAGAAAACTGCAACACACTGCGTCGACGTTTTTCATCAATTTGTTGGTGCCCGGGTTGAACTTGAGTGAGCCTTTCCACTGTTTACTGGTCATTGGACCGTTAGCATCATTAGTGGATTTATGCCGCTCTCGTGAAATGCCCTGTTGAATGTTGTCCAGGCATGACTGGAACCAAGATTCACATCGACTAGACCAGAACC
This sequence comes from Suillus subluteus, assembly GCA_016647755.1. Lineage (NCBI taxonomy): Eukaryota > Fungi > Basidiomycota > Agaricomycetes > Boletales > Suillaceae > Suillus > Suillus subluteus. The sequence continues at coordinate 153,246 of JABBWI010000081.1, forward strand.
CCATGTTCAGCCCTGAGGCAGCCCACGCCTGGGGTCTAGGCCACCAAGAGACGATTTCCACATTTCCGTCATCTAAAAATTAAAACATAAGCGCCGCTGTCGATCCGAGTAAGAGAAACTTGAATTACTGTTATGCACATAATATGTCCCACACATGAAATCTACCTCCTCGTCCGACAGCTCATCATCGAAATAAGTCTGGCCATTAATGTCCAGCATGAGGCCAAATGGTACTGCTTCCTGTGAAATGCCATCGAGAATGGAGGGGAGAACATTGAACCCAAGACTGTGTAAAGCCAGCCACCATATGAGCCCACCATGAAGAAGGGCTGCTCTTGCGCGAGGCTGGTTCATGAACTCATGACGGTGTTGCTTGTACACGATGTAGTTGGCGTAAACAGGCCTGAAATGGGGAAGCCTGTGATCGTTGTGGGGGAGGACGTGTCCGAGGGAGTATGTATGGAGTTCCATAAGCAGGTGTCGTGCATGAGGCTGGAATGGACATTGGTAGCAATGTCTTTATGGCGATTCCTTTTTCAAGGAGGTTGCACGTGATCTTTGTTATATCTGAGCCCCAGTCACGCCAGAGGCACATCACGGCCGTGGTAGCATCACTTTGGTCACCCCATTTTAGACACCTCTTAGGTTGATTGTGACCTATAGAGGTTTGTACCTAAGAGGTATGTTTCTGGTGGTCTCTCCAATGTTCCATGGTCTTTGCCTATTATTTTTATGGACCAAATGAGTATGTATGGTACATAGACCAAAGACGATTGAGGACATGTCGTGGAAAGTACCACAGCAGCTCGATGGCAGTCCCGTCAGAGCTGCGAGTCCGCAGCCATGAGCCACAGCATTCCTGGCAAATCTAGCACAGTTGTGGTGTTCGAATGGCAACCTGATGACTGGAAAGTACCACAGGGTACTTTGGACCATATATCTAATGGATTTTCCCAAATATATAGGAGTGTAGACTACAATGAACGTTTGTGTTATATCTAACTTATATAAGCATATAATGGCTAGATTTGTGGCTGCAATTGTGTCATGCTGAATTTGGTCTCTCCCTTGCTGTTCACAGGTATGTAAGGCTGACAGAGAGTTCAAAGGGGATCAGGAACAGCTGGATGTAGTTTTGAGGGTGCAGGCATGAGTGTGGAATACCTGTTACCCAATGTCTCTCTTCAAGTTGGGATGTTGAGCATATTTTCTCTCATGGATGGTGTAGAGAGTCGCCTCTCCACAGGCACATATCAGGGCATGCATTCCCTACAGCTAAAGCTATATAGGCGTGACTTTCCTGCGCCATGCGCTGACTATGCGCTCACTCCCGCACTTCTGTCACCTTACGTCGGCTTACATCGCACGTCTTTTGAGAGAAGATTACTTACTCGATTACACATCCCTAGTTCGTACTGTGCCTTAGAGCGCACCTATCCATAGCCAGGAGTCATCCTCTCCTTCTCATACAGTCTATATCCATAATGCACTTGCTTGTTATCTATCCTTTGTGCCTCGCATGATCCAAGACATCTCTCAGCATTTGCGCTCTACAAGCGCCACATTCCCGCGCCTTGCGCGCATATTGTGCTTTCCCACGCCTTCACGCTTATTGGTCGCTTACCTTGCATGTTCCTGTGCTTGCGTCAGCTTACATCGCCTGACACTTTCCCATGCCTTCACACTTATTGGTTGCTTACCTCGTGTGTTCCTGTGCTTGTGGTCCAGCGTGCTTGCGTTGGCTTACGTCGCCTGACTTCTGCTTGACTCAGCTTCCCCTAGAGGTTGAATATATCGCCCTCAAGCCAATTCCCCCGAGTCTGATTCATTGTTCCCACAATGGCTCATTCTTTCTCATGTGCGTTCAAGACTTTTGGCACAAACGACACAAGCTCTTCTTTGCCTTGATGTTGGAGTCCCCTTTTAGGGTGGACCACAATGACATTATAGACTAACTAGGCGAACTACAGAGACATTATAGCCTACATAGGGCAGACTATACACCATATAGGGCGGACCACCACACCATTATAGGGAGGACAATATGTCATGTAGGGCAGACCGCAAAGACATTATAGTTCTAAGTAGGGTGGACCATACACCATATAGGGCGGACCGCTGTACCATTATAGGGAGGACCATATGTCATGTAGGGTGGACCACAATGGCATTACAGACTAAGTAGGGAGGACCACAAAGACATTATAGCCTAAGTAGGGCGGGCCATACACCGTATAGGGAGGACCATATGTCATGTAGGGCGGACCACAATGGCATTACAGACTAAGTAGGGAAGGCCACAAAGACATTATAGCCCAGGTAGGGCAGACCATACACCATATAGGGCAGACTGCCACACCATTATAGACTACCTAGGGAGGACCATATGTCATGTGGGGCAGACCACAGTGACATTATAGACTAACATGGGCAGACCACAAAGGCATTGTAGCCTAAGTAGGGCGGACCATATGCCATATAGGGAAGACTGCCACACTATTATAGACTACCTAGAGAGGACCATATGTCATGTAGGGAGGACGGGGTGCCCTAGCAAACAGATGGGTTATGAACTGGGTGCTCTAGCAAATAGATGTGTCATGAATCGGGTGCTCTAGCAAATAGATGTGTGATGAACCGTGTGCTCTAGCAAATAAATGTGTTATGAACCAGAGAGGACAGGGGGGGGCACCCTAGCAAATAGATGGGTGATGAACTGGGTGCTCTAGCAAATAGATGTGTTTTGAATTGGGTGCTCTAGCAAATAGATGTGTTATGAATCGGGCGCTCTATCAGATAGATGTGTGATGAACCGTGTGCTCTCAAAAGATGGGTTATAAACTGGGGAGGATGGGGGGCGCTCTAGCAAATAAATGGGTTATAAACCGGAGAGGACAGGGGGGGGCACCCTAGCAAATAGATGGGTGATGAACCGGGTGCTCTAGCAAATAGATGTGTTTTGAATCGGGTGCTCTAGTAAATAGATGGGTTATAAACTGAGGAGGATGGGGGAGGCGCTCTAGCAAATAGATGAGTTATAAAACAGGCGCACAACCACGGACACGGTGAGGCGAGGACTCATTTATGAACTGGGGAGGACAGGTGGCGCTCTAGCAATAGATGGGTGATGAACCGGGCACACTACAGTGGTTAGGTGAGGACAGGTGAACCAAACACTCTAGAAAATAGATGCACTATGAACCACGCACAACCATTGTTCTTCTCGTCCCGCTTTGCAAAAGAGCACTGGCAGGTGGGACGGGAGGGTGATAAAGATTTGTGTGCACGAAAATGTCCTGCACTTGAGTCGGCCATATCCCTACCTTTGAAACGACCTCTATTAATCAATACACTGCATTCTAAATGTTGCACCGCTTGTGTAAAGACATTATGGGGGAAGAAGGCATGAAGTCATCAGCAATGTCATTCAAGTCATCCAAGTCATCCATGAACTCCGCATCTTGACCATACCTATATTCATCCACTAATGCAATCTCCTCGATAGCATCCATCAGTTCCTCATCTTCAATTTCGCCATACCCCAGGTCACTCTCACAATCACCCTCTCTGTCTCCTTCCAAACTCTCGTCATCATCCTCACCCCGAAACGACAATCACGCCTGATTATAAGTGGCTTGAACCAAAGCTTTGTCAGAGGGTCCCCAACTCGCAATCATAGGCCACGCGCACGGAATATTTTGAACCTTTTTCTTCCAGATGACGCAGATGTCGACAAGTTCATCTGCACGAGATCGAAGGTGGAAAGACATCACTGGATCTGCGACTGTGAAGTAATTAGATACTGTTAATAACATTGCACGCTGACGCACCTGCTTTATGCAAGGCAGTTTGCGTACTGTCCCACTCTGCTAACATCCACTCTTGAATGACGGCCCTCTCCCGCATCAGCCGAGCCTCCTCCTCATTGCACCGATCACCTTCAAGTTGCAACCGGATACCATTCCTGACCATGTCATCCGATAGCCACGCTGGAGGGTTCAAAGTGTCGTCATCCAGCCCAACGTCTTGCCAGATGTCGTCGTCAACGTCGAGCTGAAAAATGCCATCGCGCGGGATGATATGAGGGGGAAAAGCAGAAGGGGGTGCTCGCCGCTGTTGTATAAGAGACTGTAGTTGAGAACACAAACCGTTGTAGGTAGTAATTAATTTGAGGATGCCAGGCTCTTGGCGTTTGATTGAGTGTTCGGTATTCGCATGAAGCTTACGCTCAGCTGGAAAATTCTGAGATGCATCACTGTAGTCAAACTATCAACGCACCATTGACTGTGGCTCTGTACAATCTCTCAAGTCTCTCCAGTTCAAACCTTCATTGACGAAGGCGATCACGGATGCGAGTTTTGATTGCGTGCGCATTCAAGCGAACTGTAAGGTAAGTATCCTTCTTCATCTTCTCCAGGTTGACCTTGTCCTCTGTTCCAAGTGCCGCTTGACGACGTTGGAGAGTGTCAGAGGTGTTTTTATACCGGGACCGAGCATCTGCAAGCTGCAGACTGACTTCCCCAATGTTAGGGACACGGACACCATGGAGTTGCATCTTGAGTTCGTGTATGGAGGCCTCCTGAGTTTGTAGCGTCTTCTCTAGTGCTAGGATGATAGTGATCACTTCCGCTGCCTTGTTCCTAGATTGTCCTACATGGCGTTCAGTTAAGCAGTAGGCACACTCAATTATCTACATACGTGGTGTGGGTCGCGTCTGGTGATCAACCTGGGCCTTCCACTCTACATGGAGGGCATTCTCGTCCAACTCCAAGGCGTGCAAATGGTCCAGCGCATCATTCTTCTTTGATTGACAGTGGATCCAATGCCGATGGAGCCAGTGACCGAAGCCTTGCAACGATTTCGAGTCTAAGTGGCGAATTTGAGTATCGAGGACAAAAAGTCGCTGATTAAACTTCGCCGAAGAGTGAGATAAATAGACTGATTAGAAAAAAGCATACATACCCCTGAAACACGCAAGGAAGGGATGAGAGGCTTGAGGAAACTCCATAATCGTTCACATCCTTCACCATCAGACAAGCCGAATCCCTCTCGCTTCCTAGGGTGGTAAACAATCTGACACGCCCACTGGTGACCATAGGCATGGAACACAGCAACAGCAAATGCGATGCGAGATAGAATGGAATTGTCCATGAAGTTCCACTTGCGACAGCTCCGTTCAAGCTGGCATCCGATGTCATACAAAAGCCCGATGGTCATCTGAGTAGGGATATATTTGAACAACCGGTCCAAGAGAGCAAGCGCATAATGTTGCTTTTCTCCCGCAGATGTCAGGTTCGCAATCCATAGGACACAGTCATGTCTGCAAACCAGTGCCATGAGGCCAGTATCAGTAAAGAAATGAGTACTTGCCTTCTCCCATTTTTCGTTGGCAGCAATGAAGGAGTCGCCACATCCATTCAAGACAGATACTGGTATGCGCATGCCCTCCTCATAGCCATCTTCATCAGGTTCTGCCCTCGAGGTCCTTGCTTGCCGTCTGTCTCTGCGACACCTTTCAACAAAATCTTCCATTTCTTTCACATTGTCCGTTGGTACAAAGAAGGATGGTGTCGGGTTGGGAGGATCGCTACCAGCAGCACCATGAGGATTTGCAGAGCGTTTCTGTGTAAAGCATGCGTCAATACACACGATAACATCTGGCCTACAAATGATTAACTGATGTAGTAGCATAGTAAGAAATCACACACATAGGAAGAGAATCTCTCGCTCCGTTTCACCAATCGTTCCCTCCAAAACAGAGTGGGCACCACGAGCGCAGATAATCACTAGGTTGGTCCACGCAGGCACCATCTTTCCGGGAACCAACCACGAGTGTAGCGATGTGATTCTGAGCCAATACGGTCAAGACCTGGTACCAGTGGAACGCATTGCTGAAGCGATGCTGTAAGTTATTCTGTAGGAAGGTTAAGCATGGATATGCAACCACGAGAACAGAAATTTCGACCTTCAGCCTCAACTTATATTTCATTCCATCAAGAAAGGTCTCCAGTGCATCACACCACGCCGTTTGGTTGGGGGACTAACAAAGAAAAAGAAGGCAGACGAACTCAAGAAGTTGTAAGTCCACAGCCAGGGAGGGTGCCAGGGGCGCGCATGGAAAAAGCCTGCAATGAAGAAGCTGAAGCGGGGCAGGTGAACAAGGGCAGGCGATGATGGTGATTTCCTCGAAAGCTGTAATGTACATGAGATTAATGTTAGAAGAGAAAAAAAATGATAACATACCATCAAAAAACACGCATGCAACTTTGATGTTACGAGTTCTGCACCCAGTCTCACACTCCCCATCAGTCCGATGATGTATCGCTGGCATGTTGGCATGACATAGCGATACAGTCTCTTGAAGGTATGACAGATAGGGCACTATCATGGCCGGAATTATATCTTCTGACCATCTGTGCCACTGATTAGCCCTTTTCTGGGAGCTGGTGAGACGACGGGGAGAAGCGTCATTAGAAAAATGTATTGAGTCGCTGAAGGGAAACACAGGTCCATCATCCCTCTGTCTGGGCTCTGTCCTACATATGGATGATGAATGATGCAGCCTTTGCTGTGCTAGATGTTGTTGTCCTGGCAGAACTAAGATGGGTGGTGGGCCAGGAAGATAGAGGTCGAGTTTTTTTGTCTCACGGGGACATTTCCATCTATTGACCATCCAAGGTTTGCAAATGATAGTAGTTGACGGTGGTGATGAATGGTGGGTTGTTGCCTTATGACGTCGAGGTTTTGGACGGCGGACTGCCATAGCATAACACCTTAAGACTGGAAATATTGGCCTTTGGGTAGTTTAGAGATGACGAACAAGTTTGTCAAAGACTGGAAATATTGGCCTTTGGGTAGTTTAGAGATGACGAACGAGTTCTTCAAAACTTGTTGGAGGGTACCCTTGCCTCGATTAGATATTTGAGTGTGACACGAAGTCAACAAGGGAGGAAACAGTGACACGAAGTCAACCAGGGGAACTCAGTCCATGGACGTGCAGTCTGGGGAAGTTTGATTGTAGTGACCGGTGGTGGCGGACGTTGATGGATGAAGTAGGATCACTAGTGAACGTAAGTCCAAAGAGAGGAAAATAAATGTTACAGATTGTAATGCCGGAGTAAAATCATAGTCCACTGATGGTAACCATACAAAAGTGGATAATGGAGCATGAAGGAACACAACAGCATGAATTTGATTGTAAGGTAACGAGAACGGACAGAAAATATGTCAGGACAACTATGGAATCATGATTGCATGGGAAGCGAATGGGGTACGATGGGGGGCCTGCCGAAATGATCAAAAAATGTCTGCATGTAAAACACCATCGCCACACGCTTGACTTCCCAAGATTTTGTATCTGTGAAGTTGTCTGATGTCAGCGGGGTCATAAGAAGAGGCGGCACACCATCCCAATCGCAAAGCAGTCGGCGAAAATTCTCCAAGTAAGGAAGAGAGCCCTGCAGGGTATTATCCCACAACCCATACTGTTCTGACAGAAATGGCTCTGACCACATCACTAGACCAGCGTCGCCCGGGAAGATGCCATGGAGGAGATGGTCGCAACCAGCTGGATCATCCTTCCATTCTCTCTGTGCCAAGTGACAATCAAGATCCCTCAACTCATATCGAAAGCCGAGTTCAAATAGCTCCCATGTGACCTTCTGCGCTAGAAGTGCGGAAGGATTAGTAAGACTGGCGACAGAAAATTGTTCACCCCGAAATTCCACAACTCCATCTGGGGAAAATACATCGCCCTGAGATTCTAGCACATCATCGCCGAACAACTCCCGCATCACCTGCTTCCGCTTCTCGGTGGCTGTAAGACCCCTTCTGTCAGGATCTTTCTCCATATGAGATTGTGGCTTGGCAGAAGGCACACTACCAAGGAAGTCGCGCCATAGTTGAGGAGTGGGATAAGTACATAGAGGATCGTGGTCGACTCGGCCTAACCACAGGGCACGAGATGCAAGCCAATTGGCAAGATATACTTGCAGACGTTCAGCCACTTTGGGGCCGAGAAGAAGAGCAGGCTCAGGGAATCTATACCCCCGATCAATAACGTAGGGCGTGTGAATGTGAGACTGGTCCTTGAGTGCAATTTTCATTGCAGCTTCCCAATGCAGGTTCGGCAGTGGAAGGTAAGGAGTGTCAGGGTCTTGCCACTTGTTCCGGGATTCGCCTGACTGAGCAGGACGTGCAGGGCGAGCTTCAATGGAGTCTAAAATGATGAGTATCCAACGTACACAAAGGAAAGAGGTGCTTACATGGCTGGTGTTTTGGCTTACTCTTCTGTTGAGATGGCGCCTTGCCAAGGCTAGATACTTTAGGACTGGGATTCAAGCTGGACGATGGTTAAGGGATGTGTCATATCCCGTATTCCGGACCCATGTCCGATGGTGTTCCCACGCCTTCCGGACGCACATCCGGACCTCCATACCCTTGTCTATGACCTCAGTCCTCTAGTCCACTATCGGTTCGGATCCGTACACCTTCGTACATCCATATATCCATACCTTCGGGCCTCCGCAGCTTAGCCTGCTTCATCCACCCTTGGTCCACTCGGATCCGAGCTCATTCCACCTAGGACTATACCTTCCCTAGACTACTGGACTATATCCATTATTCATATCCTAGTCCCGTCTTCACCTAGATCTCCGGATCCACTCATCCGATATCTCCAGACCTCCGGATCCGACCTATACTCATATCCGAAGCTCAAACCTTAAATCAGCGTCTATCTCCTTATGGTAATCCTCTTGACTCCGGACTTTGGTTATCTGTGTTTCCATCTTGCTTATTGATCCTTGTACTTTGTTCATCTCCGAGTTCATTTACTTATGTTCCGTTCATACTTACCAATCTGTTTCCACATGCTCGTACATAGCATTAGTCTTCAGCTTACTGATCCTCTCGGATCCCTTACAGTATATAAACCTCTGTACAACTCCTGTAAAGTTTCCTTAGTTCGAATATCAACTTAGATTCCACTCAACATAGACTTGCTCTCTCTCGCATCTGTTCTCGGACTTTGGTCCATCTTAGTATTGACTTTCCTTAGGCCTAGGGAATCCTTCCCTAGGCTGACTTTCCGGTCCTCCGGATTTGTCTTCCGTCCCCATCCATGCTTAGGGATTGATTCCCTAAGCCGGACTTTTGCCTTTCTGGCACTTCCTGTCTTTCTGAGACTTCTGTCTACTTCCTGTCAACTCCGTCTCTACTTAAGTGTAGTCTACCTCTGTCTGTTTCTACTCCAGACCTTGTCTGTTGTAGCCCTCCTTCTCTTGTCTTAGAATCCTGTCCACTTCCTCCGGTCCTCCAGACCTTCGGACGTCGTAACCTTCGGACATTGTAACCTTCGGACCTCCGGACGTCCTGTCCTTCGGACCACTCCTCCTATCCTATCCTGCTTTGGACTCTGTCCTTTGCAGCATATCCTCTATGTGTTTCTATCTAGGGAACTTACCTTGGGAAGTCTCACCTTTGGACCCAATGCAGCGGATGAAACTCCTCCGGAGTTTCCTGTACTCCTCCGGAAGTTTCCCTGTGCTCATCCGGAAGTCCTCCGGCACTCAACCAGAGTAGCCAGCCTCCGGAAGTCCTTTGGACTTCGTCGGATTCTATCCGGACTTCATTCTGAAATTAAGGGCACGTACTCGGGTAAGGGGCACAGCGCACGAGCTGAGGCCAAAGCCCTTTGGATCCGATACCTCTTGAGTACTCGGGGTCTAGGTGTGTTGTGCCTGCGTATAGGCAGCAAATGTGCACATGGCAATCACGACCACCGGGACCGCGGTGTATCACTTCGAATGAGCGAACTTTCCTACCCTCTGCGTACATGCCAATGATGATGTGATCTGGACGGGTAAGTAAAACAGGTTTGATAACTGTCATGCTCGGGGGAATGTACACACTTGAACGAACATACCAAATGGGGATGCCGGCGCAGAATAATTTCTTGCAGACAGTCGCTACTCTGCACGAAAGTGCCCATCCATTCGCCCCAAACATTATGACGAAGGCCTGAAGTTGTGAGAGGTTGAGCTTCAAGTCCCCAGTTGAGGTAAGAGTATATATCGAGAAAGAGATGCTGAGCATCGGTGACGAAAATGAGAAGATCACGAAAAGTGAGGGGGTGCGACTTCAAGCGTGCGACAGCGTGTCGGAGGGACATCAGGCGGCCGTATATAACTTGGCCTCTGTCTGGATGAGCCTTTCTATAATCGCGGAGTTGTTGTTCCGCCAGTTTGAAGAGGGATTGCAAGCCATCGACCTTATCCAATCCCAGTGTGCCCACAGGAAACAAATTCCCAGGAATGGGCTTAAGGTCATCCTGGGTAGGGGTGAACCAAGCCCAATGAAGTGGGCGAGGAGAAGGAAATGCCTCCTTTCGAGGTATGCAAGAGGCATGGCAAAAGGTATCGTCGTAAGCCTGAGGCCATTGGAAGCAGTCGATCATGCCAAATCGACCATCTGCACGGGCTTGTAAACCTTCTGCCTCGAAGTGATGGAATTCCAGCACAAAATGCATATTGGGAGTCGTGATAACCAGATTGCCCTGCACAGCAATGGTGCGAGCGTCGAAAGCTTGTAACCAAGCTGTTGGAAACTTTGGCATCAGCACATGAAAGACAGACAGAGAAACACATACCGTCTGAGATAACAGAATTCGCTTTGAACAATGTCAGAGCATTGGGCATGATGCGTGCTAGAAATCTTAAGCGCGCAACGCAACGAACAAGCAAAAAAGTAGACATACCTTGTGTCTGGTTGCGGAGTATAAACGTGGGAGTTCGAGTCGCTGACCACCAAGAGAGCAATAATGCCAGGATAAGGATGTGAGAGGAAATCAGTAAAAGTTAATGAAATACAAGTATATACCTCACCAGCTGTGAGGCGCTCAATGTAAATGTCAAAGAAAAGATGAGCAGTGCGGATAGATTCCAGATGTTCCAGATGCAAAGCACTCCTGAGGAAGATCTTAAACCCTACTGGTGCAGCAACAGGTGAGTGACCAGGGCGATCCTCCAGACACATAGTCTAGGAGTGTTGGACCAGCGACGCGTAGTCAACTGATCGCTTGAAGTGAACAGCACGAAGCCAGTTCAGATGGGTAGAAGTTGGAGGCGAGGGAACCTGGGGGGACAATAGAGATATGGCGATGAGAATGAAGAAAGAGGAACAGCGACTGACAGCGACAGTAGTTAGTAGCAAAAGAGAATATCACCAAGTGGGAAAATCCCAAATGAAGTTCCAACTGAACATGAGTGGCAAGCTCAATTGTGGGAAAGTCCCATATCTTTGCACTTACTCAATCCATTGTCTCAATTGTCCTTCGTTGTCTCAATTGTCCCCCATCCATCATCTTACTACCCTTATCCTTCACCCCGAAAAATGTTCCACTGCCCTGGACTTCCTGGCTCCATGTTTTTTTTGAATTGGCTTCGTGCCATTCGCATCCTGATCCATTGACTCCGTGTCTTTGATCAATCACTCCTAGACTGCGTGTCTGGAGGATCGCCCTGGCTGCTCACCCGTTGTTGCACCAGTAGGGTTGAAGATCTTCCTCAGGAGTGCCCTATATTTTCTATCCGCTTGGTCGTGCTTGGACCTTAACATTGAGGACTCTCAGTTAAGTGTACACATATTTCTATTCCTCCACTGCTTCTTCTGATTTCCTTCATGTCTTCTCATTTGCCTCATGCCTGACTTTCTGGTGCGATGTCCATCTCTTTCAGTTTATTGCACGTCTTTTTCTTTCTATCCACTACTGATTTTCCTTCATGTCATTTTGGGGTCTCATTGGTCGCATGTCTCATCTTGCAGGTCTGTCCTCATTTCAGTATTCAAATGCCAGAGATTCAACGTATTCGCAGTTCGTGACCCGGTGGTCTTGGGGCAGTCTACTTCCTTCCCCGCAACTTTAAATTTTCGGTTTCATCGGTCAGTGTGGTTCTCTATCCCTCAATGTGTCCATTCGATCCATGAATATAAACTTGTATAGCAGGCTTCAAGCGCAAATCACCGCTGATGCGCACTCCCTCGTGTGACTTACATCATCTTCTCTTCAGGAACTTTTAACTTGGAGCGTAATTGTATCAGAAAGGTCAGTCTACCACATGTTCTACAGTATGCACTTGTACTCATAGCTATTAATGCAGATCTATGACTGGCTTCAAGAAAAAAATCACTGCCGATAGTACTCACTCATGTGGTTTTAATCTCTTTTGGAACTATTAGCTTACATCGTGATTGTATCAAAAAGGTCGGTCTACTGCACGTTCTAGAGTAGGGTCTAGTGTTCATATCTATCACACAGATTTTCTCAACAATCTCCGTGTTCTCTGCCCTGTCATTCCCATTAATTTGGTTCCATTTCGTTACTTAACATGTCTCCTGAGCGATCAGTGGCGCTAACTCTGTCCGGCGATATTGTAACTTTATTTCTTTATGATTAATCTTGATTATTTTGACAACCAGTGTCAAGCGAATAGAATCCTTCCTTAGTGGTTCATCACACTAACCACCTTAGGGTCTTGCCATTGTATATATAATGCTATCCGATCTCTAGGTATCCTCTCAATTTCTAGTTTTACATTTGCTCTTACAATTCAGAACTCTTCTTTCGCGTATTCTCACCTGACTTCGTGTTGGTGAAATAAAATTGTCGAGAAACTTCGTGTTTCTTTGAACGTATCTTCTTCTTCATATCTTCGTGACCACGAGGAACAGTCTCCAATATGCCTCTTACTACCCGCTCTGGGCGTCAGCCAAAAGTGCCACTTCGAGCCGACCAAGTTTCCACCCATACGCCTGATGGCAACCAAGCACATTCCCGCCCTGGTCCAAGGTCGACCAACGCCAATGTAAGGCTATAGGTGTCATTTTGCTATCTACTGACTCAATGTTAGTTACCTCGCCCTCAGCCTAAGCCTCGTGCCCTGGCAAGGTCCACACGTACTGACCCTATGACATCATCTGCTGAGGAAGAAATTTTCTTTTCCAATTTCGCCAGGTGCTCATTCGGCAGGAGCAAGTCCAATAGCACAGGTGAGGATCCCGAGGCCCAGTTACCTGACAGTAAGTTCGCTGATTCTTACCGAGTTCTACCTTCTGACTACTGCTCATAATTCCGCAGATGGCACAGATAATGATTCACCGCTAGGTTTGTTTTCTTTTTCTTTTTCGTGTTTAACTTTAAATAACTCTTGTCCCTCAGCTAGTCTCAAGGACGGCGGTGTTGTTCTCAACAATGAGAGCGACACAGGTACAGGTATTGTTCACCCATCTGCAGAATAATTTTCAATGTTAACATGTTATATTGCAGTTCTATCCAATGGTGAATGTAATGGTCCTGCAGTGACTAATGAAAGGGAGACAACAATCAGTAAATCTTGTTATATCTTTTATGGCACAAAACCAATGTATTCCATTACAGCTCTGTCCAACAGTGAAATTGGCAATCCTGCAGTGACAAATGAACCAGATGAGACTGGGGGTGATTTTTCTTCAAACTTGTCATGGTACACTGCTGATATATTTATCACAGCTCAGTCTGACGGTGAGCACAGCAGTACTGTAGCAACGAACAACTGGGTCAATTCTGCAGGTAGGTTTCGTGTTACATTTTGTTGTGAAATGACTAAACATGTCTTACTACAGTTCCATCCTCGAATGAACGCAATGGTAATGCAGCAGTGCATGAAAGGGTCATGAATGCATGTAAGTTTCGTCATCCAATTCATGGTACATAAACTAACATGATTTATAAAAGCTCCATCCAACGGTGACAGCGTGATTCAAACAAATGAAAGGGAGAAAACCGCAGGTAGGTTTCATTATACATTTTGCAGTACACCACTCATGTTTTGTAACATCGATAGTCATTTGCCCGCGCAGATCCAGTGCTCAAAAGTCATACTTTCCTTCCCACGAGGGGAAATCTACAGAGAGCTCTGGTTCTGATAGCGACTGGGCTGAAACCAAAGAGCGACGAAAGAAGGCAGAGTGCCATGCAGAGTCCCCCAGACTGTCTGCAGAGGGACAGCAGAAGGGAAAAGCAGTGGCAGAGGCACCCGACCATGATGATGATTCCAAGGCCTGCGATGAAGAAGACAGGCTTGAAGACGGGGACGAGACCACACGTAAAGTGGGCAGACTATCTAAGGAAGCCATTTTGGCAGTGCATGATTTTGGGAAGAGGGTCCAGGCGGAAGCGACCGAAATTGGCGAATGGTTTGGGAAACATTGGCAGGTCATTCTGACGGAGGCAGGATTAGCGAGGAAAGCAACTCGCAAGGAGTCCATTTGGAATCAGCATCAAGCCTGGTTCAAAACTGTGCTGCACCTGTCCAAAGCAGGTATGTTATTGCGTTGAATGTTGTTCGTATCTATATTCATACCCTTTCAGTGAGCTTGCAGGCATGGAAAGCCAAGCAAGCTGAGCATTATCATGCCCACTCATACAAGGACCCTAAGAACACGGCTCTATGGAAGCAGATCCGAGAGCATTTTGATCATGCGATTGCCACTCCTGACGATCTATCCTCTCGTGAGTCATGCAGTCTTATGATGGCAGTCCATGAAATGTTTGCAAAATCGGTGAGTGCTGTTTCGGTGACTAATGTTCATTGGTAACGCGACCTTCTTAAGGCTTTGTACTGGCACCGCACATATGGAATTCATGTCGCTGGTATTGTTATCTATCCAGGGGATGAGGAATCTGGCCGCCAGGCCTCCGGTTTTTTTGTGGGGTCAGATATTGTAAAGGCCCTCATTGACGCTCAACAGGTAGATGCCAAGCATATGATAGATGAAATCACGACAATCCTCAAGTGGGTTTTGTTTTTACTCAAAGGCTACATCATCCTGACATGCTTGGGGTATATTACAGGTACAAGGACTTAGAAGCTGCGCAAGCAGCAGGCAAGAATATTAAATTTCTTCCGCCGCCTGCCCCAGCCTCCAACGCCTCTCTTCTACGCAACGGTAAATCCGACAGGGATAGAAATTGCATGGTTGCACCTGTGGTTATCAGCGAAGCATTCAGTTTGTATCTCTCACCTGATCCTACTGCCGCTGTGCTCATATTTCTTTGGTAGCTGATGCTGGTCATGCATTAAAGACTTCGAATAGTCGATGGATGACAATGCTTGACGTCCTGTACTCGACAAGGTTATGCATTCATGACTGGCCCGCAGGAGTTCCGCCCCCTGGCCCTGATTTTGACCTCAAATCACTGTCCGCAAGTCAGTTACGCGCCCTTGTGGGTCCGTATCTGAGGATCCATCTTGGTGATACATATGAGGCTGAGTTGGGCCGAGATGAGGATGAGGATGACAGCGATGCAGAGAAAGCCAAGATGGCCAAGCGGAAAGGCAAGTCCAAGAAGTCTGATGAGCATCGACGAACAAAGGGCGCGGTTGTGGAGGTGCCTGATGTTCTCTTATCTATCCAGGATTGGAGTCCTCGTGCATTTTTCCAGTATTCGTAACTGCACACCAATTAATATCTTTACACTACAGTTCAGATGCAAGACCTCACCTCGTACACTGGCGAGGTGTACACAATCCCTCTCGTCATTGATACAGATGGTGTCATCTTACGTCATCTCAAAGATTCCGAGAAATTTATCAAGGACCTCCCTCCCCACATTACTCACAAGCAAATAGGCAGGACGATTCGTGAAGAGTATTCGACCTCAGATGCAAGTGCAGAGCACTCGTTCCCAGAGGCTTCGCATCCTAACTTGGGAAATTCATGGTCCAACTCAAGAGCTTTGTACTCACACCAGCAGGTTTCGCGTACACATGTTATGGCTCTGCACGCCAACTCGGGGGCTCCATGCTCTAATCTTGGAGCTCCAAGGGCTACGCGCCCCCCAAACTCTGGGGCTACGTGCCCCCCCAACTCTGGGGCTACGCGCTCAAACCAAGGGGCTTCGCGCTCAAACCAAGGGGCTTCGCGCTCACACCAAGGGGCTTTGCGCTCCACTGCTGGGGCTTTGCACTCTGCTGCTGGGGCTTTGCGCTCTGCTGCTGGGGCTTTGTGCTCCAATCAAGTTGTCACTAGGCACACGGACTATGATGATCTCGCTGACTACAATGACCTCCCAGCCGATTATGACAATCTCCCACCATCATCTCCTTTTTCGCCTGCTACACCTTGAGGTTCAGATGCAGCCCATGGACGACACCAGTACAACTGCCTGCGTGAAGACATCCGCCATTCATTCGGCTCTAAGTCAGACACTCGGAAATGACCTCGTGGTGATTACGAAACTATAAGTGAGGTCGACGAAATTGAGACTGGCATGGTGGAGGATAGGTGTTGGGCCAGGATGCACGTACATCGGCTACATCTTTATTTTATTTTATTCAATCTCACATTCCTTTCAAATCGCAGGACAGGACAAGCATGGATCAAAGGTCCACTCATGGTCATCAGTATGTTGCAATTCTATTGTCATTTTTCGGTGCTAATGGATTGTCATTCACTTAGGCATAAGCCGATTGCTGGTGCTCCATCAATGGCACATCCAGGAGCCATCACAGATAACAACACTGCGTGCTTAGTATCTTGTTCGTCAGCGGTACCCTATGCTGATCGCTTGCCTTCACATCAGCATGGCCATCGAGTACCTGTTGAAGCTGAGTATGAATTTGACTCCTACTGATCTTTATAGCATGTACATCATTCTCGCATGTTTTGGTTTCGATCCTTGCTGTGTTGTGACTTATCGTGCTATGTTTTAACCTCGCTCATTCATGTTCTGCCCAGTCGTTCATCATGTTATGCCCCTCATACATATGTGTATGCCCCTTCATCACTTATGCTTTATGTTTTTTTACTGTCACATGCATACTATGATTAGACAAGTGATTGACATTGATCGAATATTACTATGATTTTCCAGCCGTCAAGGCATAAAATGTTGATAATGTGTAGCTAAGAAACTGCATGGGTAGGGGTTTCCTTTTTCTCTAATGTGTAGCTGTCCGGTGGTGCACGCATGCCCGCACTTGAACCACACCAAAATGTCACATGAGAATATTGGTTTACAAAAGTACAGAACAACTTGGTTTCTACATGTTCGAAGTGTGACTGTTCAAATTTGCTAGTCTTTATATGAATTTTCAATGACCTTGTTCAAGGAATTAGGTACAGATTCTACACCTGCCGCAACACTAATGTAAGGTGCATTGTAGTGCCATCTCCAATAATATATTCTCAACATCTCATGGTTCTTTTCATGCTGGAAGTTTTCATGTATTTATTATCTTGCACCCACTCTGTAATGGTGATCCTCTCATGTTATGCCAACATACTTCGGCAGGCGATCCTGTCAAAGGTAGGGATATGGCCGACTCAAGTGCAGGACATTTTCGTGCGCACAAATCTTTATCACCCTCCCATCCCACCTGCCAGCGCTCTTTTGCAAAGCGGGACAAGAAGAACAATGGTTGTGCGTGGTTCATAGCCCATCTATTTTCTAGAGTGTTTGGTTCACCTGTCCTCACCTAACCACTGTAGTGTGCCCGGTTCATCACCCATCTATTGCTAGAGCGCCACCTGTCCTCCCCAGTTCATAACTGAGTCCTCGCCTCACCGTGTCCATGGTTGTGCGCCCGTTTTATAACTCATCTATTTGCTAGAGCGCCTCCCCCATCCTCCTCAGTTTATAACCCATCTATTTACTAGAGCGCCTGATTCATAACACATCTATTTGCTAGAGCACCCGGTTCATAACACATCTATTTGCTAGAGCACCTGATTCATAACACATCTATTCACTAGAGCACCCGATTCATAACACATCTATTTGCTAGAGCACCCGGTTCATCACCCATCTATTTGCTAGGGTGCCCCCCCCCCTGTCCTCTCCGGTTTATAACCCATTTATTTGCTAGAGCGCCCCCCATCCTCCCCAGTTTATAACCCATCTTTTGAGAGCACACGGTTCATCACACATCTATCTGATAGAGCGCCCGATTCATAACACATCTATTTGCTAGAGCACCCAATTCAAAACACATCTATTTGCTAGAGCACCCAGTTCATCACCCATCTATTTGCTAGGGTGCCCCCCCCTGTCCTCTCTGGTTCATAACACATTTATTTGCTAGAGCACACGGTTCATCACACATCTATTTGCTAGAGCACCCGATTCATGACACATCTATTTGCTAGAGCACCCAGTTCATAACCCATCTGTTTGCTAGGGCACCCCGTCCTCCCTACATGACATATGGTCCTCTCTAGGTAGTCTATAATAGTGTGGCAGTCTTCCCTATATGGCATATGGTCCGCCCTACTTAGGCTACAATGCCTTTGTGGTCTGCCCATGTTAGTCTATAATGTCACTGTGGTCTGCCCCACATGACATATGGTCCTCCCTAGGTAGTCTATAATGGTGTGGCAGTCTGCCCTATATGGTGTATGGTCTGCCCTACCTGGGCTATAATGTCTTTGTGGCCTTCCCTACTTAGTCTGTAATGCCATTGTGGTCCGCCCTACATGACATATGGTCCTCCCTATACGGTGTATGGCCCGCCCTACTTAGGCTATAATGTCTTTGTGGTCCTCCCTACTTAGTCTGTAATGCCATTGTGGTCCACCCTACATGACATATGGTCCTCCCTATAATGGTACAGCGGTCCGCCCTATATGGTGTATGGTCCACCCTACTTAGAACTATAATGTCTTTGCGGTCTGCCCTACATGACATATTGTCCTCCCTATAATGGTGTGGTGGTCCGCCCTATATGGTGTATAGTCTGCCCTATGTAGGCTATAATGTCTCTGTAGTTCGCCTAGTTAGTCTATAATGTCATTGTGGTCCACCCTAAAAGGGGACTCCAACATCAAGGCAAAGAAGAGCTTGTGTCGTTTGTGCCAAAAGTCTTGAACGCACATGAGAAAGAATGAGCCATTGTGGGAACAATGAATCAGACTCGGGGGAATTGGCTTGAGGGCGATATATTCAACCTCTAGGGGAAGCTGAGTCAAGCAGAAGTCAGGCGACGTAAGCCAACGCAAGCACGCTGGACCACAAGCACAGGAACACACGAGGTAAGCAACCAATAAGTGTGAAGGCATGGGAAAGTGTCAGGCGATGTAAGCTGACGCAAGCACAGGAACATGCAAGGTAAGCGACCAATAAGCGTGAAGGCGTGGGAAAGCACAATATGCGCGCAAGGCGCGGGAATGTGGCGCTTGTAGAGCGCAAATGCTGAGAGATGTCTTGGATCATGCGAGGCACAAAGGATAGATAACAAGCAAGTGCATTATGGATATAGACTGTATGAGAAGGAGAGGATGACTCCTGGCTATGGATAGGTGCGCTCTAAGGCACAGTACGAACTAGGGATGTGTAATCGAGTAAGTAATCTTCTCTCAAAAGACGTGCGATGTAAGCCGACGTAAGGTGACAGAAGTGCGGGAGTGAGCGCATAGTCAGCGCATGGCGCAGGAAAGTCACGCCTATATAGCTTTAGCTGTAGGGAATGCATGCCCTGATATGTGCCTGTGGAGAGGCGACTCTCTACACCATCCATGAGAGAAAATATGCTCAACATCCCAACTTGAAGAGAGACATTGGGTAACAGGTATTCCACACTCATGCCTGCACCCTCAAAACTACATCCAGCTGTTCCTGATCCCCTTTGAACTCTCTGTCAGCCTTACATACCTGTGAACAGCAAGGGAGAGACCAAATTCAGCATGACACAATTGCAGCCACAAATCTAGCCATTATATGCTTATATAAGTTAGATATAACACAAACGTTCATTGTAGTCTACACTCCTATATATTTGGGAAAATCCATTAGATATATGGTCCAAAGTACCCTGTGGTACTTTCCAGTCATCAGGTTGCCATTCGAACACCACAACTGTGCTAGATTTGCCAGGAATGCTGTGGCTCATGGCTGCGGACTCGCAGCTCTGACGGGACTGCCATCGAGCTGGTGTCTCTTTCTCCTCTTTCTTCTTATTCTCCTCATGGTGCCGCACAAAGAATGCCTTCCAATCTTCTCCTCGCTTTTGTCCAGAGTGGGGTTGGGGGATTGGAAATAGAGAGTCCGCATGGGCTTCAGGAATATCAGATACAGGTTGCTCCCCACCGGCTTGACCCCATCCAAGTACACTACT
This sequence comes from Suillus subluteus, assembly GCA_016647755.1. Taxonomy (NCBI): domain Eukaryota; kingdom Fungi; phylum Basidiomycota; class Agaricomycetes; order Boletales; family Suillaceae; genus Suillus; species Suillus subluteus. The sequence goes on from JABBWI010000081.1 coordinate 173,396, forward strand.
GTCCCATCCAAGGGCGCTCTGACCGTTGTTGACCGGTTGACCCCATGTACTGTCATCCTGCTGACCCCACGAACTGTCATCTGGCTGACCCCGTTGGACAGACTCGGTCACACAGGTGATAGCTCCCTGAGACGGGATATAATGACGCAAGCTGGAATTGACGGTAGATGCATTTTGGGAAAAGCGAACCCAAATCGGGATTGAGAACCTCTCAAAAATGGGCAATTGAACTTGCCAAGGGCAGTGATTGGAAGAAATGAAGGCTCCCGTACGTGGCACGCCTGTTGTGAGATCTCCAATGAATGAGCGGGACAACTCAAGAACCCATTCAGTGGGTATGGGATACTTGGGGTCATTCATTAAGATAGCTGTCCAGGGACGATTGGAACCGTGGTGTTGACGAGTCATGATGTACCATGAGCAGGTAGCAGCGATTACTAGAAATACATCAGGCAATCACGGTGAAATGAACATATGGTTAACGTACATAGAAATGCGTTCCGTGACCTCATTGCGACCTTTTTCGCAAGGTGAGCGTCTGTATGCGACCGTTGGTAGCCATAGGCAGTCGGAGGGCACGGAAGTTTAGTCCCCCATGGAATGAGCAGCCCAGCACCCAAATGTTCCTGGCACCAGAGCAATTTCTGCTCTAAGGCGACCCATTTTTCCTGAATATCATGGTGGAGAATGTGCTTTCCCTGTGAATCCACCTCCGTGAGGAGCAAGAACCTGGAGTGGTTGAGGCATCCAAAGATCAGCCCATCGAAGGTAGGATTCAAAGGTATAAGAGGAAACCATGGACGAGCTCCATACGCCCAACAAGTAGAGAGTGGCCTATCAGTATCGTCAGGAGAAGAATTGTGGTCTTTGTGAGGGTCCCAAAGAGGCTCGTAAGGAATAACATTGGGAAGTGAGTGTGCAGTGCAAGAGGTATAGACCTGCCCATCATGCACAAAGACATGGAGATTGTTACTCATGGAAGTGTAGAGATGTAGACCACTGCAACAGTACAAACTATTACATTAGGGTTGAGAGTAGATTGAAGTGCTACTGCAACAGTACAAACTGTTACGTTAGAGTTGAGAGTAGATTGGAGTGCTATCGCAACAGTACAAACTGTTACATTAGGGGGTTGGGATGAGAGACGTTAGAGAAGCAAGAAGGGACATCTATATAGTAGTGGTGGAGTTTCAACGAGTGATTACCATATCAGTGGCAACAATGACAGAAGATCACAGGTGTGGCTTGAGATGTGGACTAAAACAAAAAAAAACAGTGGTAGGGGTAAGCTTTAAGTGAGACACGACCACAGGTGTGGCTTGAGATGTGGACTAAAACAAAAAAACAGTGGTAGGGGTAAGCTTTAAGTGAGACATGACCACAACAGCGGTAAAATGATGTTCAATACAAGAACTACCCAAACAAGGAAATATATTACGGTTGTTAGTAGGGTGTGGATGGCATTATGGACTAAGATTCTGATGATGGAGAGAAATGAGGTATAGGTGTATGTAGTACTGAAGGACTGACCAATTTTAAGTAAGAAAGGAAAACATCAGAACGACTTCTTGGTGCAGTTTTTGTGCCTAAGGATGTTAAACCCATGATCAATATGAGAAAAGTAAGGGGAAATATCATAATGACGCACCTTCGGTGCAGTTTCCGCCCAAGTTGTTTCTGTGATAGGTGGTTCCATGAAAGACAAGGGCAAGGATGCTAAGCCCAGGATCAATATAAGAAAAGTAAAGGAAAATATCATAACAACACACCTTCGGTGCAGTTTCTGCACAAGTTGTTTCTGCGATAGGCGGTTCCATGAAAGACAAGGGCAAGGATGTTAAACTTATGATTAATTATGCGGTGAGGGGAGAACAGGCAAAGGATGTTAAACCCATGATCAATATAAGAAGAGAAAAATCATAATGACTCACTTCATTGGCCGGTGCAGTTCACAAGTTATTTCTGCAATAGGCGGCCCTATGATCAATATGCAATGAGGGCTCCTGGTATGGGAGTCCAGGGAAAGAATGTTAAACCCATGGTCAATAACTAAGTGTCATGTCAGCAGAGGACAAAATACAAAGTAGAATAGCCACTGATGATATATGCGCTGTGGGAAAGAGGTGAAAGGCTACCATGGACATCGAGCCGGGGAGTGATGAAGGTTGACTTGGAGTTGGGACGTTGGCGATGGCGATGAAATTAGAGAATGCTGGGCACGACCATACATACAGTCATGCCCTGGGAAAAGGTCATGGAAGGTCACGGCAGGCTCGACGTCAAGCCGGGGAGCAATAAATGTTGACCTGGGACATTGGCGATGAAATCGGCAGAGAATGCCAGGCATGACCGTACATACAGTCATGCCCTGGGAGAAGGTCATGGAAGGTCGTTGTCGAGGACAAGAATGACAAGCTCGACAGTACAAACTGTCAAGCCTGTGAGTAAGAAAGGATAGTAAGGTCCATAAGTATTAAGGATAAGGATAAGGATAAGGATAAAGAATAGTGAGTCAAGGACTTAGAACTTTGGCGACGAAAGGTCACAACAGTTACAAATATTCCAAATTTGGAAATTGTTACATAATAATATTCATGGTTGACAGATCACAGAAGGTTGACGAGGATAACAGGCTCGACAGTAACAACAGTCGAGCCTGGTGGTGATGAAAGTAGAGAACAATGGGCATGACCATACATACAGTCATGCCCCGAGAGAAGGTTGTCGAAGGTCATTTTCGACGAGGAGAACAATAGGCTCGACAGTACATACCATCGAGCCTAGGAAAAGTAAGGAACTTGTAATAGTGATAAGGTTAACGTTTCATAAGGATGAAGGACTTGGAACTTTGGCGACAAAAGAGCACAACAGTCACAAATAACATATTCCATATTTGGAAATTGTTACATAATATTGTTCTCAGCATTTCAAGCTTCAAACTTGAAGTTATCACCTTCATCACTGCCAACTACGAGCTCGACGGTTTGTACTGTCGAGCTCATCAAGTTCATTGTCCCCCATCCCTGGAGCATGACGGTATGTACTGTCATGTCTCCTGCATGGGAATACCATCTACCTCGCCAATTCCATCCTTTTTGCTGATTGTGATCCTTTGGACCACCTGACGTCCTGTCAACTCCTCCGCTTTCATCGCCGACTGTGATCCTTTGGTTCACACTGTCAAGCTCATCGAGCTCATCGTTCTCCCATCCTTGGAGCATGATGGTATGTACTGTCGTGTCTCCTGCATGGGAGTACCATCCACCTCGCCAATTCCATCCCCTTCACTGATTGTGATCCTTTGGACCACCCGACGTCTTGTCAACTCCTCTGCTTTCACCGACTGCTACTTTGGTTCACGTTGGTCCATCCATCCTCTGAGCACGACAGTATGTACTGTCGTGTCACTAAGTCTGCCCAGTTCATTTAATATCATCCACCTCGCCAACTCCATTCCTTTTCGTTGATAGCGATCCTTTGGATCCAGTGCTTCTCTACCCATCTGAGGTCCGGAATCAATCCGTCAACCCTCCACTTTTGCTGACTGCAATCCTTTAGATCATGCAGGTCCATCCATCCATCCTCTATGTCAGGCAAGCAATCCAACAGTTAACAAATCCAGCGGTCAACACCCATCATCCCCTCCACTGTACATACAGTGAAGGGGGCAATGGCTCATCATACATTCCTGCGGCGCATGTCACTCACTCCGTCTATTCAACTCTACACACCACATATACTATGCTACCGCAACTTTCATCCATCGGAATGTCTCGTTTGAAACATCCAACCTCTCCACCTGACCCCCAGTGAGACCATCAAACCATTCACCATTGTATAGGGCCTTTGGTAATCCAGTGACTGGGCTACATGCAGTTGTTGAATTACCAGGCGTGCGTATCCTTTTCATTGGTTTGGAACCCTGGGGCGTGAAAACATCATCATCCAACACTCTCTGATGGTCGATGACATTCAGTTCTCGCTCTATCCTGCGATGCCATGCCATCTTCTTGACCTGGAGTACACATTGTAGGTCGTTTTCCACGTTGCTTTCTTCTGAACTCATGCCACCATCTCCCAGTGTCTTGATTAATTTTTCAAGCCACATCCAAGCTGGTAAGTCATTGTCCTCGTCATCCTTCAGCTTGATAACATGCTGAAGAATTTTTGCTCTGTGGATATATTTCTGTGGACGCATTAGTATGTATCCAAAAGCCTTGAGATCATGTCGTGGACATACATTTCACTGACGAGTTGTTTGGCGAACCGACTTCAGATTTTCGTCTCTCTTTGTGACCAACCTCTCCTCCACCTCTGCTGCAGTGTCCAAGATGCCCTTTGCTGTGACCTTTGGTTGCGCTGCTCTCCAGGCCATCCACAGCCGCTTGTAGCGATCCTCAAGTATCGCTTTATAATGACCATCCGACCTTCGGAATGGTCACTGCTCTTCCATATTCCTCCTTTGTAATTCTTTAATGAGCATATTGAGAATTTTCGCATTCCAAGGGATGTTAGATCCATGTGTGAGATCAAAGGCGAGGTTCTGGGTGTCGGGGCCTGGCCCATCTTCATACTTGTATGAGTACACATCTTCACAAATGGCTGGCTGATGCACGATAAAATCTGCATCTTGAGATATGCTGAAGGTATCTTTGAGGAGACGCCGGACTTCACCCTGTTCCATGCTCAGTATGAGCACATATGTCGAGTTTTAGCTCTCACAAGAAGGAAGTCTCTTTCATGGCTCAATTCTGCAGCCTTTTCCATCTTAACTTCCTCATCCTGCACCTTTTTCCTTCAAGGACTATGCTTCGTGGACATTGGGAGACCCTTATCAATGAAGATGTGTCTGAGTGCCGCCTCTACACCTCTGGAGACTGCATTCTCCATCGCAGACATAGGGGAGGCATCGTCCAGCTGAAATTGCAGTGGCTCTTGCTCAACTGTCGGTGATCGTTCTTGATGCGATTCCATAGGGTCATCGTCCTGCTATCGCATGAGTTTAAAATGAGTTCCGACTACATTTAGTACTTACCTCTGCAACAGATACCAGACGCATCTTGCGTGTTGCTCCACGTGCCTTCCTAATCTTTTTGATCGCCTCAAGGCACTCTCTGCATGTAGAGATAGTATTGAGTACTAGTAACTGGGAATAGTAGACATCCTATAGTAGGGCCACACTTTGGTGTGAATGTGTGAAGATGTGACAAATGAATGTGGCAGTCCCTCAGTGAACTTTGCAAAAAAAAATTGGGTGTGTAAGTAACTGTTATTTGTACAACCAGTACTCAGCTCACTTGTTGCTCTATCTTGAGTATGTCGACAACATCCAGCAATGGTGGAGACTCGTGTAGAAAATTGAAACAAGCGACCTGGATTACCAGACCTACCATCCAAACGTCAAAAGGCTGTTGATGCCAAGTTTCCAGCCGATGACAACAATGCTCCCACTGGCAGGATGAAGGCTGGTGCCATGACGAAGCCAGGAGGCCGAAAAGCCACAAAGGAACAGAAGGCTCATGCTGCAGGAGAAGTTGCTCAGCTTGAGATCTACATGGAGATGGAGGATGTAGAAAAAGAAAGGCTTGCAGTGCGATGACCCAGTCCCACTATTAACAAAGTATCCCAGAAGCCAAGTACTGGAATTCGGTCAGCGAGTTCACCAAACTCAGGTATGTCACAGATTCAGCCATATGATGAGTTGGTGACAGGCACTGACTCGGACATATCTGAACCAAGTTCAACCAAGTGTCCACAGTGGGTCTCGGCTGTCAAGTCAAGCACAACCAGGTAACTCGCAGATTATTCAATCACAGGATAACAAGTGCTGACGAAGCATTTATTATAGCTCATGTCGATGCCAGTCAGAATGAACATAATGATCACTCACCGCTGATAAAGGTCAGTAAGGGACAGAAGCTGCACAGAGATATCGAGAATGCAAAGAACAGTTTGGGGGGAGGGAAATGGAGTCACAGCAAGCAACGTACCCGTAGTGATGACGAAGAGTAAGTCACACCTTAGTGATCAGTGCCCAACGATCTGCTGACTCAACCAGATCTACCAATCAATGTTCAACATTCATCAACCAATGCATCAACATTATGTATCTCGTACGAAAACCCTTTCCTTCAAAATGCAGACCATCAGCCAAAAGATTCAAAGAGGATCCCAACCTTTTCTCTTCACAGCCCCCTTGAAGTGGCCTCCATGAAGGGTGGCGTGATATGGCCTCTCAAAATATCATAACACGCCCTCCGAACAGTGCCCCTGCAGCTGCTGGAGGTGTGGCTGGTATGTTTTTCTTCTTCTATTAAATCACTGACCTTGTATTCCACAGACTTCATGATACATCCCCCTTGTAATACTGTTAAGTCTGGTGGCTTTGAAGATGAGCGAGAAGACAATGAGGAATGTCAGGCAAGCCCATGCACACAACTCCCAATGCCTATTATCACACATGGGACAACAACATCTTGGCTCCATCCATGGTCTCTGTATCAAAGGTATTTTCTTTGTTTCCTTTACTTTAACAAATTAACATACCCCGGATCTTATGCACACTCAGAGTGTCTCACCTGTCAATAGGATGCCTGTAGCTATTGGTGAGGAACAAGAGGGAAATACATTAGATAATGATCTGCTGTTTCCTGACTTAGAGCCTGACCAGAGTCCTTCTGCTGAGTCAGAGAATGAGGTGGATGGAGCATCTGCGGTTGACATCGACAATGCAAAGTCTAAATGCAAATACAAGGTCGATCCAAGCATCGATAAGTGTATACGGTCGACACCGACAATGCAAAGACCAAACGTGAATTCAAGGCACAGTCGAAGGCCGATAGGAACACTGGAGAGGAGGGTGAACAGACAGTACACAAACATTTTTTTCTACTGTGCTCAGAATTAATTTGTTGCAGGTCGACACAACCTTTGAAGACTCAGATGATGAAGACATCACACATCGCCCCGTGAAAACGAAGCCTTCCCATAAGGTTCATATGTTCTTCAAGATGGACTGGTGGTAATTGACTTCAACAGAATACCTCCACTCACATTGACCAAGAGAGTGGCAGTTTACACAAGTCCAAGACCAGGGTTAGTTTGCGTAAGGTTTTTTTCATCATATATTTTTTTATCATATATTAAGAGTTCATTTCTTGCAAGTCAAGACAACTCCAGAAGACTCAGATGATGAACTCATGCATCCCCTCATGAACACAAAAAAATTCCACAAGGTGCATATACTTTCTCAAGATGGGCCGGTGCTGATCAACTTCAACAGAATATCTCCACTCACGTTGACCGAGAGACGACTGATAAATCAAACAAGTCTAAGACCAGGGTTAGTTCGTGCAAGGATTTTTTAATGCTATGCTAAGAGTTAATTCTTTCCAGGTCAACACAACCCTGGAATCCAATGATGAAGAACTTGTGCATTGCCCCATGAACACAAAACCTTCCCACAATGTGCGTATGTTTTTTTAAGATAGGCTATTGCTAATCATGAGGTTCTGACTTCAACAGAAAACCTCCAGTGGCAGGCCCACTGCAAATTTGGCACCCTTGGGTGTTGACTGACAGACTAGTGGCTCAAGCAAGTCCAAGTCTAAAGTTAGTTCTAAGAAGGTATGTTCAAATTGAATGTGATCAGTGCTACAAGGTAACTGATTAGTTATACCACAGCATTGTCCCATTTGATGCGACAGCGATGGTGAGGATGATGACGACGACACCAAAGTACGACATAGACGCATCAAGTTCACAAAAAATGACCTTCCTGCTGGGTCGCATTGCAAGTTTGATTCTTATGTTGTCCCCATGTGGATTGACTTTATCTCCTGCCTTGATAACATGTGGGATATCTTGGACTTTGCTGAAGAGATGCAGCGTGTATATGACTATCACAGCAACTTCGGTGAACAAGCAGAGATCATCATTGCGAAATATATCCAAATGCAAGATTGGTCGTGTGATGACGTCGCTGACATAGTTGCATATCTGGTGCCTGAACAAGCTCAGTATGTTGATGACGCTGGTCATACCACATGGGTGAACCCTCCAATATATCCTTATATGTGGAAGTTAGTTGTTGGGGATAGAACCAACGTGGATGTACGTGTTCCAATCTCATCCCGCCTTGATTGCTCACCTCTCAAATAGTCATACCGAGGCTCTTTCAAAGATTCGTGCGTTCTCGATACCTTTGCACTCTACCTTGAGCAGGTCCACGATCTCCCAAAGGAATTCCGCTGCACAGACATGCAAAAGGGAGCACTGTCCATTGCCATGATTGCGGTTCATCTATCTTCGTTCAGCTCAATGCTACTGATGTATCAGCAGGTCAAATGCACATGGAAGATGTGGTCAACCGGGGTCTACGTGAAACCCAAGAGACCTTCAGAGTCTCAATTTGCAGAGGGTCTTTGGAGTGACTGCACCGAACTTGTCATAGAGTCTCTAGAGCAAGCTAGCTGCCGCAAATGGAAGATGATATCTAAGGGTGCGAGGCCCTTCATCGATGCTCATCAAAAGCGGCCGTCTCGTCGCGCAAAGGCCCAGAGGAAGGCTGTAGGTGACAACGGCCATGCTATTTGTATTGAAGAAGATTCAGGCAGTGATTCAGGATCTGACATTTCACTTATGGGTTGATTTTTTCTACAATTTTGTGGTTGTGTTTCACTCATTGCTCATTACTCTGTTGCTGCTCTTTGCTTGTTTTATTCCTCATTCATACTAGTTGCTTGTTCACTGTACCAACTCGCATTGCCTGCTGAATACAATACCCTACCTAGATAATATTGATCAATCATGTTCCTGCATACCTCAAGGACTAGTAGTTGTGTGACATGAGTTCTTGCCAACTGGAACAAGTGATAATCTGGTATATTAATTGTCTGGAGAGCTGTTCGTGTAGGACAAAGGATGGTCTAGGGTCATGCACATTTGACACACTGAAACACTGACGGATCTAACATTATCATAATCGGACACTCAATTTGCCTGGTTAATTAACAATCTAAGTAAATGACAGTCCCATAATATGATGGTCCTGCTAATATGAAAGACTTGAACTATGCTGGTCTGCTAAATATGGTTTATCTACAACCAGATAATGTGTTGTATAGGTAGTCTGGGGTATTGAGCACCTAACAACCAGATGAACAGAATAGCCTGAAACATCTGATAACCCTAGAGCTGGAGTATCTGTTATGTCCATCAGGAAATCTACACATTGCTTAATGCTCCTTAAAATCTCAAAAATTTGTGTCAAGTAGACTAAGAGGACTAAGCCGATGTAAGAACATATATTTTTGCTTGATGCAGACTTGATGTCCCTGCGGGGAACATCACATTAAGACACTAAGATGCCAAGGTGCATCAAGACAAAAAACAGCTAAAATTGGTGTTCAAGATGCTATTTCAAATGTGTGATGATCTACAAATCGGTTAACATAGAAGTTCAGCCATATATCTAGAACATTGTGAAGTGTAAGGTTTTCTGGAGTGAAATCAGAGTCAAAAATCGGAATAAGGTGACATGCATGAATGATGGTGTCAACGTGGATGATGGAGAGCTCTCGACTCGAGTCTGCGTGGAAAGAAGGTTGTACCATCCACATACCGGTATCTGGATTCGGCTCATTCACAATGGCCTTGAACCAGTGAACAAGGGCGCAGGGGAAAGTCTCTCGAGTATGCTGGAATGAAAAAAAAAAAACAAGATGCAACCGACTTCCATCCCATTAATCCCATCCTCACTGGCCGTATTGACAAAGACTGTGTCATTACGTGCAGGGCCTTGACGCCATGATGGTGTTGCATGAATGTGTTCGTGCCGCATCCCACCAACACCACTTGGGTCACTCGGTGCATAAAAGCTGGCTGCAGCTGAGCTAAATACTTTAACACGGCCCTCAAATCTTGGACATGCACTGAGGGGAACATTGTCAAAAGTGTGAGTGTCGTCTGCAAGGAGTTGATCAAATAAAAAAAGTTGGACAAGACGGGGGAGATTCAGAACTCCAAGCTCATCTGCTAATGCATGGATATTGCGTGCACAAGATCGTTCTTTGAAGACATCAAATTGAGTGATTGAAACACATGAAAGAAATAAGAACTGACGAGGGGAATGCGCCAATTTGACATTGCACTGTGCTTTGGGTCCCTCTAATATGCCGTCTCCAGGTTCATCCAAGTGAGGGTGATCTGAGTCTGCCTGGTCAACCAGATTGATCTGAATGTCTTCTCCTCCATCACCCTCACCCTCACCCTCACCCTCACCCTCACCCTCACCCTCACCCCCATCGTCGTCGTCATCATCGTCATCAGCTGCTGCTGTGGTTGCGGTTGCGGTTGCAGTTGCAGTTGCGGTTGCGGTTGTGGTTGCGGTTGCGGTTGCGGTTGCGGTTGCAGTTGCAGTTGCGGTTGCGGTTGCGGTTGTGGTTGCTGCTGCTGTTGCTGCTGAGGCCGTCTGGGTTGTTGCTGCTGCTGCTGTTGCAGCCATTTGTGCTGCTGTTGCTGTTGCTGTTGCTGTTGCAGCCATTTGTGCTGCTGTTGCTGTTGCTGTTGCTGTTGCTGTTGCTGTTGCTGTTGCTGTTGCTGTTGCTGTTGCTGTTGCTGCTGTTGCGGTGGTTGTTGTTTTGCTGTGGCCATTATTGTCTGGGGCACCCACCTGCATGAAATTGTTGCTCTGTGCAGTGCCTTGGACTGACTCGAGCCCATCTATATGTCCATAGTATAAGTTTAAATCTATTGTAACAAGTAGAAGATGTACCTAGATATGCAAAATGGTCTGAAATATACGAAGTGTCGAGCATTCTGCATGCAGTGAAGTCAGAATGTGACATGGCAAGTTTGTCGAGACGCTGGTTGGTGAGTAACATTTGTCCAAGTGCATTAAATTTGCTCGAACGTCGCCAAGGTTCCTTGACAGCCTTAATGTGCTTTGATTCAGTTATTGAGGAGCAGATCCTGTTCAGAGCACCAAATAAATGGATGAGCATCAAGTAGTGACATAGCGTGTGCTGACGGGGCAATGAAAATCCATTGAATCGACTACCAGTATCTTGAAAGATTTTCTGGTAGCAATGAAAGCTCTCAAGACAGTCGGAAAGCCATAGAAGGGTGTCCTCTCCAATAGTATCTTGTTGAACGATGTAACAAAATTCATGGAAGGCCCAAAAACATCGGATGATATCTTGAGGGACATGTCCCTCGATTGCAGGGAGATAGACCTTCATAAGGGCCTTTGAGTCGTCACCTGTCCATTGAGAGAATCCATGTCCCTGTGGAAATCGACAAAGGCCTGCAAAAGGCAGAGCTGCAGCAATTCTGAAGAGATGAGAATTTAGTAAGAACAAAAAACACTGGAACTCACTGATGATCAATGTCATCCAAGATTTCCTTCGCACATGTCTTTCCGTGCTCTTTTTCAAGGTACTTCTCGACCCATGCCACGAGGTGATCTTTAAATGCACCCTTGATGACTTGATGCAGGATGTCCGGTGCGAGAAGCTGGTGAATATCGGCACAAGCAAAGTCATTGGTGAAAGGCTGCAAACATGTTAAAATGGTACCATAAAATAGTCGAAATGCTCACTATTACATCACTAATGACTCCCCATTCATGCCAAAGTACTCCGGAGTCAACTTCCTCGCAAAGGGTATCTACAACTTCCCTTGAACGAAGCCCACCCTCACCACTGTCCAAATTGTCAGGATAAGCAAAACATCTGATGTATTGCCGTTAGCACAGTAGATACCAAATAAATAAATAAAATACTTACTTTGCACACCAATTCTGAATGACACAGGCAAGGACAACTTGCTTGGGATAATCGGCGATGTAGGGACTGAGACCATACACCACACGTCTAAAATGTCCGTCACCGAATTGGACAACTTTGGGGACAGACATGCCAGGCTTAAACGACGACAGAATCCTTGAGAGTGAAGAATGGAATAGCTGCTTCTTGAATTTTCGGAAACGTGGATCATCTGAATGCTTTTTTGTTGCTGCAAGACTTCGTTAGCATTGAAAAGCACAGATAAGGTGAATGCGCACTTTTTGGAATAGCCAAAAAGCCAATGACGGCTACAGCATTACGGTGTGCATGGCAGACATTATTATGAACATTTCCGATTGAGGCATACAGGGGATAATAGTCGTTTTGTCCCGTTGCCACTGAGACCGTAGTCTTATCGCTTCCAAGTATCACAGGGATGAATGTTGAACCGTGCATGGTTTCATCTTTAGCAATCTCATCCTGGTGAAGTGTTAGTGAAATAAATAAATTCATAGCATTGAACTCACTGCTTGGTCCCAGGCCCAATCACCCGACATCATGTTGCGCCATTGTCAAGTTGCACCATCACCCGGACCTTTCCACTCGCGATATGGCATATAATCAATCTCATCTTTGAAGTCAGGGTTGCCCAACATGTTGCAGATGATAGTGCGCGGGTCACGGAACCATGTAGTGTATGTCGCATCCATCCATGGTGTGGGATTACTCACCGGGTCGACATCGGCACTGTACTTCATCGAAAAACTCTGCCAGGGGACATCTCCGACGGGTGTTTTGTCAATAGTCGAATATAGGTCCAGATGGTCCGCAAAAGGAGGGGCGTCTCCATGTTGTGTGAGACTGAGGCCCCACAGATGCATTAATTTATCAATGTCACCAGCAGATATCTGGACCTTCCTGTACAAAAACTCAGCTGTTTCGAACTCCTGTAGACTATGGTAAGGCATCCAGTCACCCAGCTGTCTCGATGTTAAGGGAGGAGGTACTGTATCTGCAGGAACAAAATTGCCTGCTGCATCACATATATGACCTGCTCAAAAGTCATTGTTAGTTAGGACCATGTACTGTCGTTGTTAACAATCTGAGCCACATACCGTCAAGTTTGAGGTGATAGTCACGATAGACTTCATCAGCATCCCCGCTGACATCCATGGCATCATTGCCACAGTCCATCTGGTAGCTGTCTTCATGCTGATCAGCTGCATAGAAGTCAACATTTAGTCGACATTTGCAAGTGGCTGCTCACCGTCATTTGAATTCGATTCAATGTTACATGGAAGCGCATCCATAAAGTTTGAAGGTGTGTTGGCAGATGGTGCAGCAGGTATTTCAAATGAAAAACCATGCAGTGCATGGCGGTGCTGTGTAAGACCTGAGCGATTCTTGAAATAGCAGTTGCAGCCAGGGTGCAGACAAGGTATCATGTTGACATTGAAAGACCGGCGTCCTCAACTCATCGATGTAGAAGTAACAGGGTGTAGCTATAGGTCAGATTTAAGTATATAATCCATAGAAATGAGCAAAAAGTATGGACCAGAGATACAAGGACACAGCTGAATAATGCAGGCTCAAGGATACAAGCGAACCTGTCTACAAGCGTATGAGATGTCAGTAATACAAAAAATATGAACAGAAGTGCTCACAAGGTGAAGATTTGTGGAGAAGTAAGCTCGAGAAGTGCAGGCAGACTGGTAGCCAGCGTCAAGTTCCAAATGGCACTAAAACAAGCTAACGGTTAGTAAATAGCGAAGTACATAATGGCACATACGTGTAGTACTTAACAACACTCTAAAACAAACTTCCTTCACTGCTTCTTTGCCCCATCCCAAAAGCCCACCTATCCTGCTCAGTTCTCTTCTAAAGTCTTCACTCTTGCTGGCAACCATGGTGTCTACACGTCCATCCAATGCATCAAAGAAAGTCGCCCAGGTTGTCATAGATGCACAGCAAAAACGACCACCTCAGCCCAGGTACAAGAGGACAATGCTCATCTCCAAAGAGAAAGGCAGGCCGAAGAAGCAAAGACCCAGAAAGGAATCGCCAGAGTTGCGGCTGTCCAGGACAAACTTGCTGCCCAGGAGCAAAATGCAAGCACCACAAGAAAACCCTGGTCTCATCCTCGTCCTGTTAGCAAGGCTGCTGCTGCAATCACAACTACCGAAACAGCACCAACTCCTTCCCAGGTTAAAGCTACAAAAAGAGATGCTGCCACAGCAAGGAGAGTAGTGGGAGAGGCTCCAGATGAGGTGGGTGATAGTGGTGAGGCAGACGCACAGAAAAAGTGGAAGTGAGTGCAGAAGACGACCCACCGTGACACTGTTGATGCTGTTCGTGGCACCGCAGTATCAGCTGGTCAAGTTGACCTTGATGATAACGGGGTGACAGCGGCACCAGATTCACGTGCATCAGATGCTGGCCCAAAAGGGAATGCAGCAATGTACGTACTTTGATCTTCTACTACAATGTTACTACTGACTGACCAACACTTTTCTATTGGAATTTACTCAATGATTTGACTAGTGACTTGAAGGGTGCTTATAAGGGTACAGTTTCGGTGTGGGCACATGGAATTCAGAATACGAGTAACATGTCGTCTCGGTTACTGAAGAGCAAAGCGAATTCAACCAGCGTATCAGGCATCTCAGCACCAACACAACTTACCAAGGTCACATCAATCAGCAGCGCTACCGCCCCTCCAGTAACTCCTGAATGCTCTGAGATCGGTGATGATAATGCCCAGATTGTAGGATGTCTGCTGGATGAGGATGAGGAGCCTGAATGCTTGGCAGTACATGCCCTTGCAAGTATGAAGAAACAGCCGAGTAGCTTGCATACTGCATTAGGAGCAATAGTTCATTTTTTTTTCATTTATTATATTTCATTTTTAACTACTTACTACAGGATGTGGTTGAGATTCACGATCGTTCACCAACCCCACCTCTGCATCCACCTTCACAATATCAGTTCGCTCACACAACCTGCCTCTCTTCATCCATCAAAGTGGACGTTGCTATGTATGACAATGATTCAGAGTCAGAAGACGTCATGATTGTCGATGGTGTCGAGGCAAGCCCTATCATCACTACAGGAAGCAAACGGTGACATCAAAGGTACGCAAAATGATTAAAATCAGTCTGATACTCACCTATTCTGCAGACCAATGTTGACATATTCGATAATTTGGATGCCCCCCCCCCCAGAAGCGTGTCAAGAGGGAGATGGTCAATGTCTCACTGGCAGAGACGAAAGCAGCCGCCGTGGAGAATAAAATGACCACCCGAGAAGTCTTGAGGATGAAGTACAAGAATAGTGATCTTCCTGCTGGTTGCCAGGATGGAAATGCATGGCGTCGCTCACTGATTCCTACCATCACTCACGCTGCTGGTGGGGATGGTGTCCATCCATGGCTCATCGAGGACGACACACTTATTCTGATCATCACGAAGGCCTGGAAAACTGTCTATGCAGGAAAGCCCACACTTGCCGATCAATCTATCATCCCAGGAGATGCTGTCTATTATGTGGTAAGTTTTGCCGATACAATGTATTTGTAGCTGAAACATGATTTAATCTAGGCTAAGCAACGCTTGAGTGAATGGTGCGGTGGATTTGGTTCTGCCGCTGTCATGATGATCATGAGCCTCATGGCAGCTGACTCGCTCTATAAATCTGAGGATAGCTGTGTTGGCTTCGCAAATTTTTGGCTTGTGGACAATAGATTTCTCTTTGGAGATGTTGACTCTGATGACAAGAAGGTATGCATTGTGATCGGGTGTGATTTGTGCTGATGATAGTATTTAGGAATGGTCAGGAATGTGGCAATCAACATTTGTCCTGCAGACTTTTGCAGTACACCTCAACCACACCCAAGGATGTGTACCAGTTCCAGAACTCAACAGTAAGGAGCCAGTTCTCCAATCTGCACTTGCTCTCTCTGCAGCAGTGGTATTTAATTATGTATTGAATTCAGACATTCTCTTAACATTCAGCAGGTCAAACGCGCCCTTAATCTTCTTGCCAGTAAAGAAATGACTTTCAAAATTAAGAACACCACTTCTAAGGGCAAGAAGAAGTCTTTGTGGAAGGGGAACGCATCAGCTGGAGAGGTAGAATGGAATGCTGTCATCAGCGAGACTGAAACTTTTTCAGAGCCACTCTGGGGATATGACACCCAAATGTTCTTGACTGCCATCAATCGTGTTCCCACCAACAAGATGAAACCTATAATTGAACAAGCTCAGCAATACATGAAGGTCATGACTCGTACTGGATGGTCGAAGACAGATGGCGTGGCTGAGGACACCCAAAATGAAGAGTTTGATGAAGAGTATGCTGACCTCCTCGCTTTCCACTGAGTGTAATTTTTTGTTTTGTTATTTACAATTTACAAGTGCTCACCCTGAGTCATTGCAGTGTTGTTTTCATTCCGCCACTCATCTACCTTCAATTTGAGTTTCACCCGCTAGCATTGCTCAACTGCCAAGTGGTGCTTTCCTCATTTCCTTCACCTGGTACCTTGTTGTCACTCTTGCTTTGCACACACTCAATTTCCTTCACATACCACAAATTTAATCTCACTTGATTGTTACTTTTCCCCTGCTTTATTTGCCCTGAACTCGTTTTAATGCCCTTCTTACTCCCTCTTAGTCGCTACTTTGGATCATACTGAGAATGGATGGATCGTGTTTTGCAAGCAACACCTTAAGTGCTTCAAGAGACAGTTAAGTCGAAAATTAAGAATTCGGATCTAATTTATTTAAGAAATGCCATTCTTAATGATTTTTGGCTGATTTGTTTTTGATCTGTTGCTCCTGTGTGTTCAGCCATCATTAAGTCATGATTAAGCAATGTGTAGATTTCCTGATGTCCTGATGTACTGTCTAACATGTTGCTTTGCAAGTCTGCATGGAATAACAGGATGTCATACTGATGGTCTCTGTTGCTGATACTATGATGTGCTGAGATCAGAGTGACGCATCTGATTTCAGACCATATCTGACAGATTGAAGGACTGTGGTTCCTGTTGGATCTGCTGTCAGACCATGCAGGTCAATCAGGGAAAACGCAGGTTTCCTGATGAAAGTAAATCAACCTATTTGTAAAGACCTCAGACCAAACAACTCACCAACTGATCCCCTATGTTCACGACATGGAGAAGGTTGAATTTTCAACCGTTTGCGAGGAAGAGTTGGTGGAGCGATGGCCCAAGAAGTTCAAGAACAAGAGCATGATACACTGACTCTCTGCCAAACCAGAGGGTGCAGGGGATGCCAATTCCACCTTCAAGTTGCTTCAAAATGTGATATTCACGCTCTACAGAAGATGGGTGGTTGACAATAGTTTCAAGTTTGAGGGCAACATGATCATCATTGATGATGTTCCATGCAGAATATACAACGGCTAAGTGGTATATTATAAATGGATCTGAATCAACATGAGAACAACATAGTACACACCATATGAGCCAGATCCTAAAACATTTCCCAACCTAAATCTCCCATCCACTCGAACCGGGACCTTATTCATGGTAATCGACTCGATAAGTAGACAGCAAATCTGACCGAATAGTGGGAGCCTGTCAGCCTGAGATGGAGGGAAGTTGGAATAAGAAAATGAAATTCACCACGTAACCCCCACCAGGCTGGCTTGAGGTGGCTTGAGGCTGGCTCAAGCCATTGTTCCCACGTTCTTGGCTTGTGCTGATTTGTGCTGGTCCAGGTGGTTCATGGACTGGACCGAGTTGCACATAGGTGACTTTGTTCATGAGAATCGCTGAACTGCTGGGAAATTGGCAAGAGCCGAGCCCAGCCGGCCATAGCCGAACCATGACATCACTAAATTCATGCTGACAAGATTATCTAGTTTGGACTGAGTCATAGTTGTACTATTAGTATATGTGTAGTATTATATGTATGATAGTGTGGTTATGAAATGTGCTGCATTTGCATTTGCATTGTGAGGTTTCATCCAGGAAGACTGGTTGACACGACAGTCATACTCACTAACATTCAATTATTTCTCATTGACCAGCAGACAGAGCCAGAATATAACATCAGTCTTGATAGACACGATGGTACATACCGTCGTGCCATGCCGCTACTCCCTGGCTCATCCCCCCCGGCTTGGACAAAATGACCTTTTTTTGGTTTGGCGCTGGAGATAGGTTAATTGCAATGACAATGACAATAGATACCTTCGGGGTAATGAGTTCGGGTGGTGAGCGGGCTGTGATTGAGTAATGGGCAGGCGGTGGGCGGGCGATCTATTTTGTCTGCAGACAAAACTTGAAGTTATGTCATCACATTTTGTCACCCGCATTAACTTCAAATTTTCTGCGTGTCTCAATTGTTGGACAATCAAAAGCAGGCATACAGTAACATCCCAAATTTCATGTTTTGTCCGATGTTTTAGGCCAGAATTAAACTTCAAATTTGAGCTCACGCAGAAATTCCGATTAAATTTCTTATTGTGATTGACATATGGTCGGTGGGAATATGGTTGCCAATGCTTGAAATTTTGTATTTCATTTAAAACAGTGCCAAAATTTGAGGTTATGTCTCCATCTCTATGTCAGTTTAAATTTCAAATATTTTCTTCACATTTAATACAACATAAAAACATCTCTTAAATATCGATAACCCCGATCATCCGATGTGCCAGTACCCTTCACTACTGATCAAATTTCAAACAGGTTATTAAACATTGCAAGGATGCCGGCATTGAGTCTGTCTGCGACGTCACAGAGATGGAAGATAACAGACACAACGAACTTTCGCAAATGGATGACCGTCAAATGTAAGTTCCATTGTATGTATCCATTTCAACAGTTTTAGACAGGATGTCTAGGCGCGATGTGGCGATATCTGTCGACTCGTGCCCGATCCTTGACGCGTCCTTCAAGCTTGACAAGGGATAATATACTGCTGGTGCTCCCATCACCATATGTGTTACCAGTGATGCAGATGAGGAGGATCCTGATCACCAGACTATTGTCGCACCCGACCAAAATGATAGCAAACTGGTGGCCTTATATGTAGTTGGGGGGAGCTGGGCACAAAGCAGCTGCCATCAATCAAGCGCCTTACCGTCTACAGGAATCTCTCGGTGAAATGGGAGTTTACGCTACCGAAAGGTAACTACGCCTTGAAACTCTGTGTCATCTGCGATTCGTACCATTGGCGCAGATCACGGTCTAAGTTTGGAACGATGATAATACAGCTTTTCTTGTAGATTGTTAATTGTATAGTTCGTCTATCATTGGCCTGGATGTACTGCAAATTTCTGAGAGCTAGTAAACCTTGTCGTACAAAGCTAACAATCTTTCATCTAGTACAAGCAATCTGTTCACCCTCGGAAGAACTTATAATGAATTACGATAAGAGATGTTTGTGCACTACGCTTGTTGTGCGTCTCTTCTCTTCTCCCCTGGATGGCGTTCGGATATCGCACCGACATCGCACCCTCGCCAGTGCGGGGTATGGTTGTCCATAAGCGAATGGATCAGTGCGGATATCGAGGACGGTTTTTTGCAGAGTAAGTCTTTGACATCCATTAAATACCGTAGTGTAAGCGGGTCACAGTGAATTGTCTAGTGATTTACGATCCAGCTAGAGTGTGCAGAGCCACCGGCGTAAACCCTTCCATCTTTCAAAAGCTTTTCTTTGGCTCCAAAGCATAAGGAGTAGTGTTTTGAATGCCAAGAATCCTGTGAAAAGAGCAGGCGGAGGCCATGGTGATGAAAGAATGGGAGAAGTATGGTTAGTATAAGGTGATTAGGACTTGGGAGAACTAACCGAAATATGTAATGCAAGCATATTGGAATTCCAAAGGTCCAGAGATGGAGATGAGGGCAAAATCTGACACGGAAGCGCGCAGTGAGTTGCATATTCTGAAGGG
The DNA here is from genome assembly GCA_016647755.1 of Suillus subluteus. NCBI lineage: Eukaryota > Fungi > Basidiomycota > Agaricomycetes > Boletales > Suillaceae > Suillus > Suillus subluteus. The sequence continues at coordinate 193,099 of JABBWI010000081.1, forward strand.
TAAACTTGCTAGAACTTAGAGAACACATTCATCCACCACCAACGTTGTTCTGTCTTAGTCAACGCGGAGAGTGGAGCTCAGGCATAAAGATAGGTGCGCACATGGGAAACGAGAACGTCCGGGAAATGGCCGACTCCAGGGCTATTCTATGTAGACTCTGCCAGGTCAAAGTCTGGGGCTTCGGCTGCGGCAGCTGACTTCGGGCGGAGTTATGACAAGGTCGATTGAACTTTCCCACAGGGATAAGGTTGCAAGAAAAGCGAGATCTGGTTCCTGTAATGAAGACAAAATGACAGCTAACAGGTGTGTGTACGCTGACAGGGAGCAGGGTGGGCGGGTAGGTAGGAAAGGAAGGTGGTGAGTAAGAGTGCGGGACATGAGCGCCCTGAGCAACAAGGGATACTGATAATATGCTAGGTGGCGGGGAGGCGGAGTGCACGGCATCGAGCAATGTTTGAACTGCTTTGAACTCCGCCCGAGTCCAGCTGCCGAAGCCCCAGACTCGGAATAGCCCCTAGAGTCGGCCAAATCCCTGACTTTTACACTTGGAATTCGAACCAATTCTTTGGAACAGTGACCGGACTTATATAAATGAAACAGTAAAACATGATCTCACTGAAATTTCCTCGTTTTCAGGAGGGAGGCTTTCCCTAATATCGCTCAGCCAGCACATACAAACCAGAGGTAATCCTGTTTCTTTTCGTTAGGTGATATCATCTACGAGTGCATTGCGTGAAGCCCTTTCCCCGACCGACGTCCCAGATGTCCTGGCTACCTGCTGATGCGATTTTTGATGGATGAGAATCAGCACGAAAAGAAATTACAGTGTCGTCAGGTGCATAGTCGTCGAGGAAGGCTCTAACCAAAGCACGATAAAGATGTTCGAGCTCCCACTCCTGGACCGATCGAAAGGTTTTCTTCTGGTCCATCGCATGGTCACCATTCACTCCACGGAGTTTTTGAAGTCGACTTCTGTCCAAGGATTGTCGTAAGACAGTGATGAACGATCATGGTGAACGATCATAGTGAACGATGATACGGGTCACGTAGTGAGTTAACCATCTTCGTCTTCTGGAGCTCGGGTTGTGTTTCTGACGTCTAATTGACAGTCGACTCCACAGTGAGCAAGCATGTTTATTTTTTTCTTGATGATGTATCATGGCTGATACCAGACGCTGCATAATCAGGAACAAAGTGACACCCTTTGGAGTCCTTGGGGCGTGGCCCTATGGTAGACAATACCTTTTGGAGTCTTTGACGGTCACAAGGGACGAGATGCGCATCCAGCACGTACTGATGAAGGAAGGCAAGCTCTTTGTTCCGTTGAGTCTCCAGAGGACTTTCAGTTGGATTTATATGGATGTATGTCAGCGTTTCAACACCACGCCTCGAAGACGAGTGCTTACCTGGAGTCTTTGATATTCCCGAAAAGGATTATACATCACGTTAATCTGAGAACCGCTCTCCATTATTATTCGTTTACAGTGCTTTGCATTTCATATTGACCTCATGGGCTGGTCACCAGTACTCATCGATCGATTTTCAAACTCCGCCATTCACGGTCATGTCCTCACCCCGGGGATCAAATCGATCATTTCTTTTTTAGCAAAACATGTTGCCCAAGGTTCCTATTTCAGCTACCTTCAGATCGATAGACCAGGGTCCCACTGCTTTTGTTTAGTTGTGGAGCTGGACAAACAAAATTGGGTCCCGCCTATTGCGATACTTCGTCGGGTGAGATACCCCAGAATGGCATTGGACTGCGCAACTTTCTCATTCGACACTGTCTTCGGACACCATTCTCACCATTCCAGCAGCCATAAAGCATCAATGGGCCACTATGTCTGCCCAAATGTCATCCAGGGCCATAGCACAAGTCACTAACACAAGCCACCAAATTATCAACCGAGTTCTTCGGCTCTCTCGCCTCACAGGCTCTGTTTGTCAGAAAGTTCTTGGAAAGCGGACGTCCTCGTCTGCTCAGTGCAGTAGATGTATCAGTAAGTAAAATAAGCCAGTGGTGTTCAATTGCCCGACCTGCTGAGTATCTGTTGTTATGTATCGAGCACACTCTGGGGTTTGCGCACAGCGGGTACTTGTCTTGGTTATTTATACAGCTACAACAATCATTACTTGTACAGCTTGTGTCATACGTTAGTATTGATACTCATTGATGCCCCTTCAAATTTCGACGCTCTGCTCCCTTGCTTTGCCTTTCCCCGCCCGCCGAATCAGTCGATAAGCAACAGCCAGAAAAGAGCGAACTACTCCAACTGGCATGTTGAGCGGACCATGTTGAAGCCTGCCGATGTTAAACATACCATGATGAGTTGGTGATAAATAGTCATACCAGCAGTGAGCTCAGAGGGGTGTCAGACGCAGCGTCAAACGAGTAGCATACCGTGTCATCATAGAACTTGTGCAGTCCAGTACCATTCTGGGATATTTCGCCCGACGAAGTATCGTAATAGGCGGGACCCTTTTGTTTGTCCAGCTCCACAACTAAACAAAAGCGGTGAATGAACAAAAATGGATTCTGGTCTATCGATCTGGGGAGTAACGATGTCACATGCATGGAGAAACGGTCAAGCGAGCGGAGTTTTAAAAACGACCGTTCGACCCCTTCACAGCTGCCGAAAACAGAAAAACTTCGCTAAGCAGGCCAACAGTAATTTGAGAATATACCAGTACTTATCTGACTTACCAACTAGATAGGTATTCGTATTACACATTCTGCATTTCTCTACTTACCTTCCTTGTACTGGGTCTCACGTTCGTAACTCGAACGTGACTCTTTCATCATCTAAACGTTTGCTCCTCCAAGCGCTTTGCTACCATTTTGTCTAACCCTACGCCTCAGGCACAACCGGTTCCATGGACAAACGTTACAATGAAAGTAGCTTCCACCAGCTCCGCAAATCACCTAGCGCAATTACTCTTTCCTCAGATAGTGATTCTGGCGACCATAGAGATGCTGACGGCGCCATCTCTGAAGACGATGATTTCTATCCTGACGTAGTCACGCATCCAGCAGCTGCCGCGTGGGTCGGTAAAGGGAGAATGTTCCCAGCTACTGCAGTGGAAATTCCGGATGACCTGGAATCACTTTACGATGCGACTATGGCCATTCCAAATGAGATACGCGCGGCTGTGCTTCCTGATCCAAGCCTTCCAGTCTCCCGTTTCCTTGAGTTTCAGCTGCCAAGCATCTCGTCGAAAGACGCTGAGGAGAAGGCTGAGTCGTGTTTTCAAACTACACCTGCCCAATACAACCTGACGGCGTTGATGTCGCAAGACCTTCCTCCCAAGCAGTTCGCTGATGATGCACACAGGGCTGTTGGCCAAGCTCTTTTGGATGGGAAACGTTCGATACGGAATCCGCACCATGCGTCCCACCCGTTGCCTCTCTGGGTCATCACGCTGTGGAAGGAGTTGTACGGCGCGCATGGGGTTAAACCTGTTTGGGTGGAGGGGAACAGCTGGTTACAAAACCGGATAGAAGAAGGCGGCCCAGATACAGCGATATTCCTTAGGGCGCACAGACACCTCGCCCTTCTCCCCTGGGACCGACTGCTAATTGGCCCAGCTGCATCCGGATCGGTAACCACTGCAGTGCTTGCAGGTTTCCTGTCCAGTAGTCGTTGGATGTCGGATACTTTAATGGACTCAATGTCAGCCTGCATGACCTCTCGGATCTGCGAGACAAGCCCTGTAAGCTCCAAAGCCCTCATCGTCGACACGACCTTCATGTTGGAGATCAATAAGGCAAAGGATGCCTCGCACTTCAAAGGGAGGGTGAGCCGCACGCTGCGGGAGCTCGAGAAATGTCTGGAGATTCCGAAGATCCTTTATGCCCCCGTTTTTCTCAACGAACAGAAGCATTGGATCTCACTTGCGATTGATTTCACCACCAGATCATTCTGCTGCGGTGAGCACCCTTTTTGCTGGCGCCCAAGGGACCTACTAACCTCACGCTAGGGGACTCATATGCTGACGAGGACTCTGCCGTCCCAAAGCCCCTTGTCCGAAAACTGCAGTGGTGGCTCACGGCACGTTTCGCCGGTCCATTCGTTGATCGTGGGTTGACCTTGCGCCATGCGAAGCAGGGTGACTCGTCTTCCTGTGGCATATTTGCTATCAATGCCATCGAGCATGCCGTCTTTAAGCAGCCGCTCTGCGGCCTCAACGCTGCTGCTGAACGTGCCAGGTGGTTCTGCTTGACATCCAGCAGCCAGTTCCACGATCGAGTGGAGCACGGTCCGGCCCTCTTAGCGATACTACCTCAGGCAGAGCAGGCAAGGGTCGAGCAGGAGCGTGCAGAGCGCCGGAAGGCGGACCGGGAAATGTTAGAGCGGTCATCTTCTGAGCGCAACGAGGCTGCGTCCCAGAAGATAGCACGCAGGAATTTGATAAGTAAGCTCGAGGCCGCGCTGCATATGAGCAGGAGGGCAGACAATGAGAGGAGGTGGTCAGGGCACAAAAAGGTGGGACAGGCGCAAGCAGATTTGGAACAGGCTTGGCAGGGAGGGGTTGAGCACGAAAAGGCAGAGCCCCGAGAGGTGGGACGGGAGCAAGCAGACTTGGAACGTGCCGAGCGTGAAAAGGAAGAGGGCGAAGAGGCAAGGCAGAGGCAAGCAGATTGGAAACGGGCTGAGCGGAGGAGGACCGCACACGAAAGGGCAGAGCGCGAAGAGGTATGGCATGGGCGGGCAGCGGGCGGGCAGCGGGCAGAGCATAAGCGCAACTACACGGGGCTGGCAGAAGTTGGACGGCAACAGGCTGAGCAGGGGGAAGTTCAACGCGAAAGGACTGAGTTGGGTGATACGGTCGTGGAGGCTTCCTACAAGCAGGTGAACGCTGAACGTGAGCCTTTCTGCTACACCCGTTTGGCAGAAGTTCTAAGCCTTGTCACCTCCAGTGCCTCCCGTTCTCGCCACATCACTGCAGGCCTCACCTACTGTGTCGCTTACATCGATTCCAAGCGGTTGGACCATCAACAGGTTAAATAATTCACCTGAGATTGATAACAGCATGACTCGCTGGACCGTCGAGCAATTCAATCGCCCCTTTATACGGTTCAACTCGGATTTACATGTACCAAGGATCCAGACCCCTGTGAACCTTCCGTTCGTTTCCAAAGGACGCTTGGAGGTCTCGAAGAGAACTGAGGTAAGGCTACGCCTGTGGCGAGCTCAGTATCCAGATGTGCCCGTCTGGTTTTTAGCCTTCCGCTGCCTCTCTCGTGGGCTTGACTGGAGAGTGTTCCTCAGCATTTCTGACTTGGCTGCTCACCATCGCAGCCCCACCCCGCCCCGCCCCGCCTATCTCGACGGAACACCCCGGGGTCTTGCTGCAGGCGGTAACGTCCTTGACGCGTACGTACGTCAAGTCGAGCGGCTTCTTGGCTACCCACATGCTCGGCGTTTTCTTACCATGGGCGGCCTTGTATGGCGCATCGCATTACACTATGGGCCACCAGGCCTTTTTTCCGCAGCTCTGTCGCCCCCATCCACCGATGCCACCTTGCATCTCCATTTCGATAGATTCGGCTCGGACATCGACGACAGGGTCACGGATGGTGAGATAGACCTCCTGCTAGGGATCACCGACCGCGGTAGCCTCTGGCCTACTCCCGACCTATGGAGGAGGTGGCAGAAGTGGCAAGGAGAATGGTCTGAAGACCTTGAGCGCTGGTTTCAGGAGCGTATCACGGCGATGGCGTCTCGCCCTCAGTCTGCCCTCCTTACCCATGCACAGTGGAAGTGCTCCATCCGACGACATACTCTAGTCGCGCTGGAGGACCCCTCCACGGTGGGTACTGAGGCACACGCAGCTTGGCTTTGCACTGAGCTCACCCGCCTATTTCCGTGTGCAGATACCTACACGGCTTTGCCATAGTTCCCCAGAGATCTCTTAGCTTCGTATACTACCTGCTTATATTCGCGCAATTCCCTTGCCTATACAAGCTTAGACATGAATCATATCTGATGTGTAGCCAGAAGTCACCAGACTCACTGAAGAGTGGTGACTGTCTTGAATAGTGGGTTTCTTGCGTGAGTGGCATAAAATGCACACAAGTACATCAGAATAAATCTAAATGAGCGGATGAAGTGGAGGTGTAGCTGGAATGTGCAGGTTTGTGATGGCTGCTACATATGGTTCGCCTGGGGGCACTGGCTGTATCTTAGGGTATTGTTGAGGGTAGGACGGTTGGAACCATAAGATGAGCAAATAGTGGTTGTGAAGTTAGAGTTAAGAGGCCGAATTGCAGTACTAGTCAAATGAGCACTGCTACTAGGGATCGCAGGGTCGTCACCAGGGGCCCGATATTTCTGTCACCAGGAGCACCGCGCTCCCAACCATGATCCTCTCGTCACCTGCCATAACTAAAGCTGCCACTGCCACAGTGACAGACCTCAACCTGTTGCTCTGAGTGGGACTGAGTGCACTGATTTCGGGCAACCCATGGTGACGAAAGGGAAAAAGGAAAGGTGGTTTTCCTGACGGTGATTGTGTCAGATGGTGCGCAAAATTTTATATGGTTGGAAAAAGCACGTACTACATGCATTCACACTCCCGGAGCGAAAGCGGCTTTACAGCTTCCGGACTTGGGGGCCATTCTGCCAGAATCTACACCAAGCCAACAACCACGTGGCTTGTTTTGTGCATGCCGCAAGGTAGTTGGGGGAGTAGATGATTTATCTGAGCTGACAAAGTAGAATTGTGTGAAGTGGCATGCTTGAGCGTTCGAGGCTCGTTCCAAGTGATGCTGGTAAGAGGATAATGAGCTTCAAGATGGAGATATCTGTGACGAAGGATACATAGGGCCTCCGAGCAAAGACATGCCGTCACTTTCGGGTTAACTTTGGAAATAATATGTCTCAAGCGGATATTGTGTGATGCAGTTCTGCCACAACGAAGGACTCCGATCGAAAGGGTCAGCGATCGTCGCAAATTGACTTGGAATTACTTACATAAATATGTCTGCGTGATTCAGGCCGATCAGGCTGATTCCGACAGGTGGATTAGGGCGCAATATGATAGTACTCCATAAAACAGTGCTCACTAACGTCTCGTTTCTCCTCGTTCAGAGCAAGTGTTTCGAGGTTCGGAGCCTTCAGCGGTTGGCCATATCTGACTGTACGAGTTGTTTCGTCAACACCACACGTGTTTCTACGAACGAAGTTACATCCTAGCACATTTGATTTATAGAGATAGGCGGCTGCTACGTCCTGCGATCCGGAATCCTTGAACCAGGATGATTTGTCTAACTCAACTGCTCACCTGTCATATTGACTCGTCAGAAAAAAATATCATAACCTTACCTTATAGTACCGTCGGCACATCTTTCAGGATGACGGAGATGATATCAGCCGCCAAGTTGCCACATGGGTGAGTGAGGCAGAATTTGAAGGCAGTTCGTGATATACATTTCTGTCGGTGGTTGGAGTGACCAATGCGCATCAGCAATGAGTGATTGATCGGGCCAGCATCATGATGTGATGATTGTGTGGCCATGCGACCATGCGGCTCGTATGAAGAGGAGTGACCGCCTTCCTTCCATCAAAATATGACAACATAGCTTCAGAAGTCAAGACCCTACCCCGCGACCATGCGGCAATTCATTCTCCGATCCGGACTACGCCCAAATTATACGTGGCGTAGCTGATTGAAGCTAAAACAAAAGAACAAGTTTGATTGTGATGGGTCCATCATCGTGTAACTCTAACTTACCCGCAGCAGAGTAAAGTATTTTTGGGCTATAGAAAACTCGCTGGCTGTACCAATCATGTATTAGCAGGGTTTCTGGACTTTCCAAGAACTTGCGTTAGGACCTACAGGCAATCAGTATCCATTATGTCTCGCGGAGAACTGGTGGTTGGATGTTCGGGATGCTTAGTATACTTGTCACTGTGTGGCACACTCGCGTCCGACTACAACCGCGAGTACCTCCCATACGTGTTGAAGAAAAAACATGATGAACTGACCTCGGTATTTCAAAATCTATAGAATACACTTACGCTGGCGACGATTATCCGTGGGAATTTCCTGTCATGAAGCCATCGCGATGACTCTTTACGAGAGTGTGCATTTTGCCCTGAACGCATCTGACACAGAATCTCAACTGGAGTGGAGGAGTCTCCAGAGCTGGCCGAAAATAGTTGGTCGCACCCATCTAGGACCAGAACACCGAGTTTTCGTGCTGGTCTTCGATCATCAGCTTCACTGTTTATGGATGCTGCAGAAAGCTCTCCTCGACTCCAGTCGTGACCAACCCCAGGTCACATATCATCATGCACATCACTGTCTCAATTATCTTCGGCAGACTCTTATTTGTAACCCTGCACATACGCTGGAAATGGGAGACTTTCTGAGCGTCCATTACGAGAAGGACAGAATTGGGGACGCATTGGTATGCGGAGACTGGAGCAAGGCAAATTCTGTACTTGAAGAGTACCACGAGGAGTGGTTGCAGTGGATGGCGCATTGGGACTAAACTGACACACTACTTCATACGTTTCAATCTGTTTTCGCTGAGCGCATCTGCGGAACTATGTATTATTTTACTGAGTGGTTCAATGGCCGTACTAGGTTTTAAATGTGTTCACTTTCAAATTGGAGCCTGTTTAATAAAATAAAATCGTCCAGTCTTAAGCACTGCCTTATATTACTGAGTTGCGCAACTAAAGTTGTTTCGAGTTTAGACGAAGAAAAACCACCGCAAATTGGCTCCTGTAGATTATTTGTGTCTTCCCAAAATGTTGATTTTTGCAACTTATTCAAGACAATATAATCCCTCGAGCCTATCCTTCGCTGTACCCGTGGAAGGAGGAAATCACTGTGGTAACACGGTCATTCCATTAATTACCCGTGCATTCAATCTTAGTTATATTGTACAGGATTGGAGGAATTCAGCCACCACTTGAAGGTATCTCGCCTAGTCCTCCTCCAAGGAATTCTGTGGAAGAAAGGACTGACGCAGACGTCCTGCGCTTCGTCAATGATACCGTTGACAATGATTGTGTAGATTTGATTCAAACACGACCATGACTTCAGCGTGCCCGCAATAGTGAACTCTGACGGACCAACCTTAGTAACAATAATTAGCACATGTCAGAAAGGTACGTCAACCACATCCATCACCTACATCGTGTGATACACAGTGGGATTTTACAATATGGCTGCAAAAAATGTCTCTTTTGACCAGGGGGCCTTGCAAAGGTGCTTTCATAAAAGACCCCCATCATTTGATCACATTCAGGGCTATCCGTTGTCCCCTCTTTTTCGTGCTTCTCATTTGTCTCCCTCACATCTGCTGGCAGCGCGTTCAATAACTGGTCAGTGCCTTTTCCCACAGTGCAATGGACGGAGCTCCGCCAGTGGGGACGAGATATTTGAGACCCACAGAGTGTCTGTGGCTGGCATAATGCGTTCCTAACATCGCTCCCCAGGAGTCACCCAGAAGAGCAAACCCACTCTGCACACCGAGGTGGACAAGAAGGTTATCCAGCTCATCTATGAATAGATCGACTATCCAAAACTCCTTGGGCTTCTTCGCCACACCTTCAATAATGGACTTGCCGATGCCGATCTGGTCGTACAAGATGACGGGGATATTGCATTTGTTGTGAATTTCACCGAGAGGTGTCGTATACTCTTGGGAGACGCCGGGGCCGCCGTACAGCACGATGAAAGGGTGTGCACTCGAAGCGAGATCCCCGACGATTTTGTACTAAGTCTGGTACATGTCGTCGCCGACTTTTAAATCTACTCTGCCTGTAACTTTAACATATGGAGTGCGTTGGGGGAGCGAACTGACATCCAGATGAGACTTGATACACGATAAGGGCAGACGCGTTTGGAAACAACAATGTTAGGACCAATTTTAACTATCTCACGACTGTTCCATGCATCGCCCAAGGGCCAAGATGAAACGGCGGTGTTTGGTTGGTTGCAATTTGGTATCGATGCTGTACTATGAGGTAAATTGCCCATTAGGGTGTGGCATGGGTGGACCCGGGTGGCACCCGTACCCAATCCGCGGGTAGATGTCACTCTGAAGGCCTACCCGCACCTGTACGGGTCAGAGTATCACGGGTGCGGGTGAGGTCTATCGTTTGCGAAATCGGTACGACATGTGAAAATCAACACGATATAGTTTGGACCTCTATCGCCTTTGGTGTGGCACTTCAGCGACGTATCATAGTGAGCACAGACTGCTGGACTCCAGCGTGCTTTCGAGAATCGACACCGCAAAACGACAATGAGCTCATGGATCTACATTAAGACTGCACAATGAAATATCAATTATGTCATTGTCGCTCTCGTCCCAAATATCAAGGTCAGACCTTTCCGCTTTGGCTCGTCGCCTCATCTTGGGAGACTGTAGAATAGGAATCTGGGACAGTGTTCATTTACGATGAGGTGGATGCGCAGCTGGTGACCCGAGTGCCGAGAATGTCCCCGGTGGTGAAATAAAACGCTTCCTCACCACTGAGACGAATCTTTTCATGGACAGACTATCACAGTCTCGGGAGTCGGCACAATGACTGGGCCTAGTTAAGATGGACCTCCTAGGATCTATACACTGCAAAAATGTTGTCAGCAGGTTTCGAACCATCTCCAAGAGGAACAAATTTCGACTATGTTGCAGTGACCACTTGGCTAAGGGCAGTCAGATGGGCCTCCGAGGAAACCATCCATGAGTCAATATCAAGTTGTGTTCCGATAGAAAAAGACCTGCCACTCGGCAGGTTTGGAACCTGGGAAGTCCAAGAGAAACAGATTTTGATTCTGTTGCGGTGACTACTTGGCTAAGACCAGTTAAGATGGACATCGGACGAAACCATCCAGGAGTGAATGCCGAAGTGCATTCCGATACGGAAAAAAAACCTTGTCGTCAGCAGGTTCGACAGGTTTTGATTCTGCTGTGGAAACCACCTGGTTAAGATGGACCTCCAAGGAGACTAAGTGTTCGAGGCATGTTCCGATAGCAAAATAAACCTTGTCATCGGCAGGTTTCGAACCTGCGCTGACATACTTCAGGAGACAGATTTAGATTCTGTCGTAGTAAGCGCTTTGGCCAGGACGAAGAGAAGAAGCATCTCCGAGGAAACCACGAGCGAATCTTCAAGGCACGTTCCAATAAAAAAAACCCTGTCGATCTGCAAGTTTCGAACCTGCACAGACCAAGAGAAACAGATTTTCATTCTGTTGTGGGAACACTTAGTTAAGACTAGTTAGATAAAACTCTGACGAAATCATCCATGAGTGAATGTCAAGGTGTACTCTGAGTGTGTGTGAGAAACTTGTTGTCGGCCGGTTTCGAACCTGCCCAGTCCAAGACAACAGATTTCGATTCTGTTGTGGTACTTAACCACTTCAAAGTGGCCATACTGCTATGCTTCGCAAGTTGAGATGAACCTCCGAGGAACCCATGAAATGATAAATGTCGAGATGTGGTAACGGCGGGTTTCAAATCCGCACCACCCAAGATTTCTAATCTGCTCTGGTGCCAGTAGGCTATGACCACTTAAGATAGACCTGGCAGGATCCATCCATGAGTGAACGTTCAAATTTCTGCCTGTCAAGTTGGATTTCTCCAGGCCGTCTGGTTTGAACAACAAATAAAGTGGCAACAAACAAAGGACGAAACTCCCGCACTACACAAACCGGCCTCGGTAGCAGCGACAGGAAGGCTAGAGCAAGTTCCACACTGCCGTGAATGATGTTGTAGGACATCGTCAGTAGTACTGAAATGCGTGGCCAAAGATTCACAGGCCTTGGCCTTAAGAATAACGGTGGTGGCACAGCTAAGCCTGAAGGGTGAGCGCTGCTACGGAAGAGATTGTACCCTGGCAGCACCCGAAGGGCGAGGTGAGCTCCCTAGCCCCTCGAGTGCATGCGGAGGGAGGGTTACTGTGGCCAACAGCGGTGGCGGCATAAGGGGTAGGTCTCCCGTAGCGCATCCATGCCCGCCATCTGGAGCACGGCGTTTACACCGGTGCTGGGGAATCAATGCGTATGGCCTTCCAGCAGTTGCTATGGACGCACTTGATGCGGCATGCAGACATGCATACCTGCAATAGCCCGACCACTTCACGGCCGTGGGGTATGGTGACTCCCCACCCAAGCGTGGACACTTGGGTGAGGGGTTTAGGCGGGAGGCGAGCGTAAACGCTCGCCACTGCGAGGTGGCGGTGGTGGAAATTCCCCGCACAAGCGTGGACGCTTGGGTAAGGGGTTTAGGCGGGAGGCGAGCGTAAACGCTCGCCACTGCGAGGTGATGGTAAATTCCCCACCCAAGCGTGGACGCTTGGGTGAGGGATTTAGGCGGGAGGCGAGCGTAAACGCTCGCCAATGCGAGGCGACGGTGGTGGAAATTCCCCACCCAAGCGTGGACGCTTGGGCGTGGGATTTAGGTGGGAGGCGAGCGTAAACGCTCGCCGATGCGAGGCGACGGTAGTGGAAATTCCCCACCCAAGCGTGGACGCTTGGGCGTGGGATTTAGGTGGGAGGCGAGCGTAAACGCTCGCCACTGCGAGGCGACACTGGTGGAAATTCCCCACCCAAGCGTGAACGCCTTGGTGAGGGAAATGGGCGGGAGAGTAAACACTTGCACCTGGTTGGTAAGCATATGGAGCCCTGTGCTTGGTATGCCGTTGAAGGCTGAGGAGGAGATGCAGCATGGGGCCTGGTTAGACCCGGTGCGCAATGGAAGACGAGGGCATGACGGCGTATGGTAGTAAGTCGCAAAGATTGAAAGGGAACGTTGCATCGCCTTACTAATCAGTATTCCCAAAGGGGAAGAGGTGCCGAATGACTCATCACACTCGGCACTTATGTAAATAGCAACGCGTCAGACTCGTGATCAGTCCCAGTGGAAACTGACTGTGACGGGAGGAGTCGTCACATGCTTAGAAGTGATTTTCCTTTTTAGTTACATGTTCGGATATGCTTGTTTATCATAATCTGACTCTTTGCACACGTCGTGCTTGCAACATTAATTATACATTGTAAAGTGTTAACTTCGCGTATTTCCCTTTGTTCCCTTTGTTCCCTTTGTTCTCTTTGCTTTGCTTCTCTCGCAAATTCCATATCGCAAAGTGCAAACTATGCATCGCAAACACAAACTTTGTATCGCGAAGTCCATTAATCCTTCCTGCGCCTTTCTTCCTCCATCCCCACCTTTTCCTCTCCCCACCATCTTCCCACCTCCAAGTTAAAGGTCCACTGGTTCTGTGCTGTGAGTGTCTCATGTGTTGTCTATCTGAAGGTATGATTACACTAACCACACGAGTTTAGGACAGCGTAGTCTGTATCACAGGGATCCTACTGTACTGGGACAGTGTAAGGCTGCAGTATGTCATAATATCATTTTCACGCGCATATATTCATGTCTATTGTAGAAATATGACGAGGAGATGACAGAACTTGTAGGACGCTGTTTTTAACAGAAACCTAGTGTCAGATCAATCCCTCCCATGTCTTTCTTTTCTGTTCTCTTCATCCGAGTCTCGCATTCATCGTCATTATGGCAATCTGACACTAGAGCAAAAGGTAAGTGATATAGTCTCTTGTTTTTTCTTGTATTGATTCTTTTACACTGACTGACAGGGATATGACAAGTCGCTATGCTCGTAAGTTCTTCATTCCCTTAATAGACACCTTTCTAAATCATTATCTAGGTTGCCAGCAACACGTGGAACAAATCCGTCTGCGAAGGACGGCGTTATTAGATTCCCGCACCTGCATGATCCGATACACTGTCATTTCCTATGATGTTTCCGAGTCGCTGCCTGTGTTTTGGAGCTCGTTTTGTACCGTTTCTGTACCCCTGTCACCTGCAGCGCCTAATATTATTTGAGCATATTTGCGCACATTTTCAACTATCTGGCAAGGAGCGCGAGTATATGCGTTCAAATGCGCAAATATTTTTTACATTAAAAAAAAGCACCTATGTGCATGAGGAAACCCGCCCCCGCATATATTGAAATGTGCGGATTCGCTCACTACGTGTCATAGCATGTTCTCGTATGTTTTTCCACTGAGCTGCTGACAAAATCACTTATCGTCACACCACACCTCCTCCCGTCACAGTCAGTTTTCACTGGGGATCAGTCCTGTTAAACAGATGAGACATTCACTTAATGCTTATACTTCTCTTGAGTCTTGATACGCTGGATTGGTTTGCACAGCTCCCCACAGATTACCTTCAGAAACTCAACAACTCAGACTGAACAAATATGTTACGCGCGTGCTTAATTGTGTATGTGTTGACAGCGACGGGAATTGTTCCACGATAATTCCAGCTTGAGGCCGTTCCCGCAACACTCCACGGTCAAGGTGGTGTGATGACTGCAGGCACAGGCAATGGAAAACCTTGTGCATCATAATTCCTACCCTGCTCCGCCCTGGCACTATTAGTATGACTATTTTACCCCTCAAACGCCTCCAGGCTACCCAGGTAACTCAGCCTAAGTGTAACAACTTTGTACGTGCACAATTATGCTATCACAGGTTCTCGAATCACTGAAATACGGCATGCCCACAACTTCAATCAACAAAGACACTCAAGGAGATCCATCTCCCTGGGAGGTAAAACCAAAGCTCGGTCGTGTATTGTCTTGAACTAATAATGGATCGTGAGCATGAAGTCCATGATTGATATGCGACCACCATGGAGAATTTTGAAGGCAGACTTGATGCGTTCGTGCGACGAGAGTTGTGTGGAAGGGGCTGAAGCAATGTGAGAGACATCCAGCGGTTCATTCGTCGTGATATCGACAAAACCAGAGTCCACGGAACAATTAGAGGCATCCAGATTCTTCGAAGAACCTCGCATCCTGATTTCAAGCTGGAATTATAGCACAAAGAGCAAGCAATAGCAGTAGCAGAAAGCAATAGATGTAAACATGGATTGGTGGACGGACGAAGCTGCCCGGTGGCTGGCAACCTAGCACACCAGATGACGATGTACTACAACGGGATTTAGCAATTTAGCAATGAATTAGCAAAGCTCACGTGATTACGATATTCCCAAACAGACTTATTTGTCACATTACTCTGAGAATCCGCTCTTGACCCAAATTCAAACTCAGTTTTACCGGCCAGTCCGAGACTCTACTTATCTGTCTATCGACGGCTTGCCTCGTAGACGGGATGGTCGCTAGTCTAGCATCATGCACGGTGCCATCCTTACTTTTGTATTTATATATTCAAACGTTTAGGTGTAAGGCTCAGCGGTTATAGATGTCCAATACCTCCAAATTGCTCCAATACCCACGTGGACCCATGTCACATGATCTTCATATCCCAGACTCTGATTCTCCGGTTTGCGGCTGCCCCATCAACTTCGTTCAACTATCCGTATTTGTGCAACGGCCCAAGTTCGCTAGAAACGATTTATAGTGTTGCGCTCTTTTAAGTTCTTTGTTTGCAAGGCTCACTTTTTCTGTTCCGTAACCCCATGGCCAATAATGCTGGCGCCAATGCACCAAAGACCCTTCCGTAACTCTGCCTTCTCCGTCAAGCTCACCGACAAGTCCGCCCTGCAATTTGAAACAGTTGGCACTGATGTTATCAGCGAATATATCAGTACTTCGTCTATGTACATTCGCAACAAGGGCACAGAGGTGGAGGACCATTCCACAGATATGGTCTGGATCTACGAGTTCGAAGGAAGTTCTGTGACAAATCAGAAGGGCACTAGGACTTACTGGAGGATAAACTGAACGGCGCAGTTGTGTCCTGCTGAATATCATCGTGTTCAGAAAGCTTCTCCCGATTACGACGCTGACCTGGGACGAGCTCCTTGCCGCATGGTGGCAAATCGTGATGTGTAGGCGTTCTTGCCTTGTGCTCTTTATCATCCATTCACTACCCGTACAGGCTATCATCGCGCCCTCTGGAAGAAGGGTATGTATCACTGCGACATCAGCCCTAGCAATCTCATGGGATACCGTGACCGCTTAGGCGGTCGCTTTATTAGCGTCCTCGATGACTTCGACCTCTCATCGACTGAACGACATGGCCCCAGAGGCATCGAATGCACAGAAACGATACCCTTCATGCCGTTACACCTCCTCGTGCCAAAGGTGGGCGCAGGCAAGGTCGAGCATGTGTACTATGACGATGCTGAGTCGTTCATCTGGGTCCTTACCTGGATCTGTCTTCGATGTGAAAATGGCAAGCTCATCAGCAGGAACAGACCACTCGATAAATGTTGACAGCGGATGCTGGGGGCTCATTGGTTTCTTAACTGGTTGGTGGGAGGCTGCTTAAGGAGGTGGAGCTGTATCGAACGGTTGTATTATCATATAAGTGCGGACCCACGCGTGATGAACTATGCCCTCATTTCTTATGGTTCCAAGTCACTTTTCGTCAGGGGAAAGATCGAGATACAACTTGATACGATGGCGTTGCCACAGAACATGTCAGAATGATAAGCTAGCCATAGGCGCGCACGCAAGCCATCCATAAAGTACGTTCTCAGCTCACTGGAGCATTATGGGTAGTTCTATACTGACAGAGAAGTGAGTGTATGGATCAAGTTAAAAGCGATAACTTTGAGAACAAGCGCCGGGCGGTTACAAAGGGCATGTCGGTTCAAACCTTGCGTTACTTGGGTCCACGTCGGCAACGCCGACCAGTCAACCAACTTTAATTATGTAATTTGATTGCGCAAGTATACTGTGAAAGTTCGCAACTTTAACTTACATAAATCCCGCAGCTCGAGACTCTAGTTTCCCCGATAACACTCTATAGTATATTAGCTAAGCTCTCAAGAGGTGGTTCTTGTCCTTGTCCTTGCATTTCTACCACCGACATATCATCCCTTCTATTAAAGAACCTTGAAGTAGTGAATCTAGATGTGTTCTTTTACTTTTATAGTCATTTATTTCTAAACGCTTCATTTACGTAAGACTGGGGCACCTCAACAAACAGGTTTTCACCCCTTCAAACTCAACCATCCGTTAAACATCCGTTACACGTTAGGGATGAGTCACCTCAGGTGCGAAGCAGACGCGTTTTCGTCAGGATCGCTGCAAGATATAAGGTGTATGGTATCTTCCGAACGAACTCGAATAACTTGCATTGCAGAACATAAATACTGGGAATCTATTGCAAGTTCTCATAAGGGGTGGGTCCTTGTTCTGTTTCACCTGCGCACGGAAGATAAGTTATGCTCCTGTAGTACAAAGGCGCAATATAGACATTGATCGTGACCATGATTAGCTCATCATACCAGGATCGCTTTCCTGTCAGCATTTCCAACAAAACGCATCCCAGACTCCAAATATCGGCCTTGACGCCATACCCATCTTTCTGATGGCAGGTGACTTCCGGTGCCATCCAAGGTAGTATGCGTTACACGCTGGTGAACGGAAGTTTATGCATTTAATCCTCGGTGGAAAGCTGTAGATTGGAAAGTTCGCAACTCCCATCTACGCTGTCGGCTATCAGATTCTGACTGGAGTTGAAATGAATTCTCCAAGCACTTCAGATGGGAACGGTCGGCTTTCGATCCAGGGCGCATGAAATAGCTGACGACTGTGCATCGCGCAACAACGGTGACGGCCTCAAATGAATCCAAATCTGCTTACAGCTCTTTGCATAAGTCCGTGAAAATGTCAATTTTTTGAGCATGCGTGGCGCGGGAATGTGTGACATTTCAGTCATGTCTTCTACCTCTCGTCTTACAATGGGTCGCGCTATCAGCGAAGACCTCAAACATAGGATTGTGCTTATGTATGAAACCAATGGCTAAACTATCATAAAGTGATTGCGGAGAGACTGCAGTCTGCGTGTCTCGATTGACCTCATATCGAAAGTGTTATTCGCCTTCATCGACTTTACGGACAGGTCACCTATCCTTTCAGTCATCGCACAGGACGACCTTCATTGCTCGAGAATGATGACCTTCAGTTCATTTCAGCCATCATTTCAGCCAATCCCAGCCTGTCACGGTATCTTGATGAAATCCAGAACAAACTAGCAAATGTGCGAGACATTGACATCTCAATTCCTACTATTTCTCGAGCTCTTCATCAACTTGAGCTGACCCGCAAATCAACTACAAGAGCAGCTGCACAGCGAGATGAGGAGCTTCGGACACTTTGGGAGGCTGATATGACCCAGTACACTGATCCTGAGCTTTTCGTCTTTCTTGATGAGAGTGCAGTTGATCAATCTACAGCTGAGCGAATGTATGGCCGGTCATCAATCGGTACTCGCTTGTGTACGCCGTGCAAATTTTTAGACAAGAGAGGTAATCAAATACTAAGGAGAGCAATACTACGTTGGACGGAAGAAAGATGTCGAGCAGATCTGTCTCAAAACTAGAGCCACTAGGTCACCTGCCAGTGTGACAGCGTCTCTCACAGCCACCGCTGAATCGGGCGAAATTACGAAAAACTCCATTTTCAATGCAAAGGGCTGTAGTAATATTGCGGGCAAGCAAGGTGAAAGTCGGCAACGCCGAGCCCGAAACACACATACACATTTGTGTGTGGAATTTTCTGCTAATAATAAACCATAAAAAGCATCAATAAATCGTGTAGGTCTCTCTACAGTGACACTACTTAATGATGAAGAAGATCGTAGCTGCAACAGGTGACAATAAATTGAATCGAGCAGAAAAATGAAAGCGCAGTGATTTTGTGACTACCGTGCAGCACTTTTCAGATGCTGATTCGTTTATTATGTTTGCAGCGGAGAATAAGGGCACGTATCGGATATCCTCGTTGCTCCTTGCCTACCAAATTCGAAAACGCATTGCAGCTACTCACTGAAGGATAATCGGTCTGCTGTTCATGAATTCAAACCTTCATACGCGGAAAAGCGAACTCGAAGGACTGCTGGAATCTATCCGACGCTCTTCAGTCCTTCGATCTGCAGTGCTACTAGTGGCAGAGATGAAAGCTGTATGACGAAGAGACGACGAAGAAAAACAAACGAAGAAAGTTTGTTTGCAACAAGAGCGGCCGATATCTACCAAATCATCATTCCTGGAGGAGGTGGGAGATTGTGCAGAATGAATGTTTGACCCGTTTCATTGATCGTACCCGCATTGCAGCTTGTCGTCCTACAATATACGTTGTCTGTGCAGGCAAGTTTTTAGCATCAGAGACAACCGAACTTGCTTTGTGTTCGATTCAGCACAAAGACATACTGAAATCGCATGTTCTACATCATAGCAAACGACTCGTGAATGGCATGCTGCTCTATAATCCGGCCATTACAATGCAAGATGATTACCATTTCGGCTTTTTCTGCGACAGTTGCTTAAACAACATCAAATCCAACAAAATGCCAGCCCTATCTCTTGCTAACAATCTTTGGATTGGAGAAATTCCGGACGAGCTTGCGATGCTCACCCTTCCGGAACGTATTCTGGTGGCATTATCGTATCCAGCTGCCTATATCGTTAAGCTTTTTCCAAAAAAAGTGGTGCTGTTCATTGGGACACAGCTAGTTTAAACAGCGGCCTACGAGGCAACATTAATTTCCTACTAAACAGGTTGGGTGATCTTATACGCGCATACACCTCCACGGCTGACACTGAACAGCATCATGCACAACCACTTGTTGACAGACGTCTAGCAAAACAAAAGAAGGACGTGGAAGGGAGGATCCTAACAAGAAGGTAGCATCGATTTGTACGAAGCGATCTAAGAACGGAGTACAAGGGAATAGCAGTCTGCGTGTATCTGCTTAGTAATGCAAGCAAGCAAGGTGAAATTTGGCCGCGCCGAACCCTAGTTCTACATAAGCAAAGTGGGTAGCGATGTGCGCGAAATAAAGCAGACCTGTTAGCGCGAAAATGACGCGGACTTGTGCGACGCAATACTGTACTAATGCAATCAATTCGATAGTCACGCGTCACACCAGCTGGTGTCGGTGTCTCAGTCACAGATCTCAATGGGGCTTGTCGAAACGACGTCACAATATTATGAACGGAAGTTTTTTAAAAAAATGTGCCTCCGCCACCAGCCGCTACTTCCTGATTTACCGAGACGCTCACTCTGGTTTTCTTGTGTAAGTTCTTTTCTATTGTTTTTCAGAGCTCTACATATAGGTACAATGTCGAAAAATATGGTATTGTCACAGATCACAAACCCTAATGTCAAACTGTTGAATCAGTGTGGTCACAGTAGGCTGTCGAATTGAACAGTACCTGAAATTCACAATCAAACACTAGTGTGCTGTCACAAGGGATTAGCAAAAAAAACACGCACCATTAACACCCGCTATCCCACCGCCAACTTCGTTGACTAAAGCAGTGTTGAAGCGTGCGGGAACTATGTGCCCCTGACAGTACAATATTTGCGGGGGTAACCTGTCGAGTCTGGGACGACATGCAATGGACGACAGCTTTGAAAAAACCTGCAAGTTCAGTGATTACTCATCAAGACGCTCCGTCGGTTCCCATGGTTGAACTTGTCAACGTTCAACTTTTATTATTACATAGCATGTCTCGCTTGGGTCTTGCAGCCAAGTACCATTGACAATGACACGACTTACTTGCGTTTATCGTCAGTCAACCTCGAACCTTTGATTGTCTCATTTCCATGGACGAGGTCTGTAGCGAAGCTGTTGATTCGTTCTTCCTAGTTCTAAAATTCTTCGAGTTTTTTTCCAGCATGAGTCGCGAATTAAAAATGGACGTGAAGACTGGTGAGTGCGTTCGTGCAGCGTGCGTCAAGATCTTCATGGCCCCCTAGGTGTACGAATCATCAGACAACGAGGAATACTCATGCGGCTAGGACGATTTCAAGATGCAGGTAGAAGCTTTTAGGTATGTAATGTCAAGCCGCATTGACGCAAATTCAATTGATCATTGCGACTCTGTAGACAACTTCCAGTCTACAACTCAACCACTGTAAATATGGGAAATGGCCGACTCCAGGGCCATTCTATGTAGACTCTGCCAGGCCAAAGTCTGGGGCCAGTCCGGGGCTTCGGCTGCGGTAGCTGACTTCGGGCGGAGTTATGATAAGGCCGATTGAACTTTCCCAATATCGGAGCAAGGTCTGAAGTGTGCAACGTGAATCCCTAGTAGGAAACGTCTAACTTCCCTATACTTTTGTCTGCAACTCCGCTAGCACTTAAACTGGTGACCAGCCTGTCTATGAGGCAAGCCGTCGATAGACGGACTGGTTGAGATGTATGCATTTTCTATTTTGTCTTCAACTTTTAGCTCATTCGCGTATTCTACTCAACTCCTTCACCCTGACTTGCCTCGTTCCCACAATCAGATAAGAGAGATTGAATTTTCAAATAGCGTTATCCTTTCCCACAGATAGGGAAAACATTCGAAAGATTTTGAACTCCCGAACTCTCAGATCTCAGTGCTTGGTGTGGATTGCGGTCACGCTCATTGTCACCAGGACATATCAGAGAGAATATCACCAGTACATACCAACTGAGTACATCTCAACTGGATGTCACCAGTACATATCAAACAAAAAGATCACTAATACGTACCAACTGGATATCACCAGGACATATCAAACAAAAATATCACTAGGACAGACCACTGGATATCACCAGTACATACTAACAGATGATCACCAGGGCATATTACAGAAAATGTCACCAGTACACACTGACCGTGCGTCACCAGGGACACTGGCATGACGTCACCAGTACATACCAACAGGATGTTGCCGGTATACATTCAAGTGTCTACTTGTCACCAGGTCGTGGCGCCTCAATATACTTGGAACTCTGCAAGCTCTTCCCCAAGCTCCACCTCATCTCCTACCTCATCGTACGGTTGGTCGTCCAAGACCGACGCAGCCCGTGGGTTGTCGAGTTTAAGGGCCTTCAGCACACAGTTCGCAATTTCGTCGGCCATGTCGATGCAGCGCTTCGAATCTAAGTTATTTTTAGAAGAAGTGGTCTTAACCGCTTTGCGGCTCTTCATCTTCTTTCCCCCCTTGCCAGACCGATGCAGCATGTCTTCACTCTCACTAGCACGTTGTGATATATACTGACTTGGGTTAAGCACCATGGTGCAGAGTGCTACAACTGCGCGATGGTAGAGCTCTAACCAACGGGCAGTAGTGAATATCAATCACCAGTAGAGTAAAACGTCACCTACTACAATGGGACAGCCGTGGGATAGCCACCACCATGCGACGCAGGACCAAAAGGGTGTCCTGTTGTTCCTGGTTTGTAAATAGAGACCCATGCAGTTGGTCCAGATAGCATGACCACTCGGAAAGGTGCATAGTGTGGTACGAAAGGAAGTGGCCACCTATAGCAAATGTCACCAGCGGCGTATAGACCTCATGGAATTTCCCAGGTGGCATGAATCTGCGGCATGGGGGTCAGGATAGGCCACATAAGATACATTGAAGCTTACAGCATGTCACCAGCATGTAGAACCGCAACCTCTGCCACCAAGCCCCTTGGGACTTGGGAAAGGTCGGTGTCTATGTCACAAAGGCCATAGAATATGTCTGCAGCTTCGTCACGAGATACCGACGTATCCTCTAGGTCGTAGATGCCCCACATCTTCATGCCGGATACGATTTTGACAAATGTGATAAGGCCATTTGAGTCATGGTGAGGAGCGGAATAAATTCCAGCTTGGTGCAGAAGGCCCCAACTTCGGTTCAGGAAGGCATCAGGGTGGGGCCGAGTATCTTCTAAGGAGTATTCATGTGTGGTCTCACCCCATGCATAGACGGCAGCATGATCTAGGGTTCTGACGAGGTGGATGTGTTTAGCATTATTTTCAATCATGAAGTAGACGCACTGGAAGGGCGACGGAACCGTAAAGGCAGGGAGCGGAATGTCCAGAGCGCAGAGCTGCTCGTCAGGATATCCAACTCCATCCAGTAGCCGTCCTATAGTTCCATCTTTGTGGGGGTGTGTCCAATCTTCCGCGCGCCGCGCCATGTCTAACGCAATAGTGAGTAAGAGGTGGCATATATACGCTTCAGCTGACCATGGAGGGAGCACAGCCGGTCAGATATTCCAAACTGATCATGCAAATATTGCAGGGTGATTTTTTCGGGGCCCGGCTCCATTGCCTTGTACACAACCGCACATCGGCCGTTCCTCAAAGTAGCAGCTACTTGGTCACGGAGATCTCTGTCCTGCAGGCCCGTTGCATGGATGTGGTCGATGCGAGAGGAAGTTTCCGATGAGATCGGGAGGGCTGCCATCTGGCGAACACGCTTTGCATCCCTTTCAAGGACATTGCGTCCATCGCGCATGACAGTGGGGAGTACAGTGACCTGGCCGTTGGGCCACCGGACGGTTTCAGTTCCGTAGGGCATTTCAGAGGGGATCAAGGGAGAAGCGAGGTCCTCACTCTTGAGTCGAACGTATCGATCTTTAGGTGGAGCCGAGGATGAAGCGAAGGCCATGATAATACGAGTTACCTTCAAGTAACTACAAATTCAGAGGTAAGAATGATTGGCGTTCTGCTGGTCACTGACCGTGGCGTTTGCTCAACGAACGCAAAGGGTATGAAAGTCGATGACGGTTGGCGAAGTTCACTTGAAAGTGAACGCTTCGGGTGATATGGGCCCTTTTCGGGCCTTAGGATTTTGCCGCATCGTACCGCACCGTGCCGCATCCGTGCCGCACCCTACCTAACATGTGTCTTATATGTGTATATAATATGTTTACATCGCCCATACAGGCCTTAAATATGATTTTTGATTAAGCACTAACATAATACATGTATTTGTGTAGGAATTACAGTGGTATCACAGAGATGGTGGTACTTTATTGGTGCGGTAGTGATGCGGTAGGGTGCGGTAGGGTGCGGCAGTGGCTGTGCATAGGGTGCGGCAGTGGCTGTGCACTACCGCACCAACGCAACACACACCAACGCACCCTTCTACACACCAACGCACCCTTCTTATCAAGTACACATGCAGCACCGTCATGGTCAGTTGTGCAGATATACTAACCCATGAATACTAACACTAAATCTGCCGGAACAGGTACCAAGGCTTCAAGGTACATATGTATGTGCCTTTAGTCCTTACAAAACCAGTCTTGTATTCATTTCACAGTACGAACTAAGTACGGGGAACTTATGTACCCTTACCCTTATGTACCTTCCTTGGACGTGGCCTTGGTTTGGGCTTTTTGGTATGTTTCTCTTTCTTAATAACTTCGGGCTCACTTCCTTCACTAAAGTTCGGCCCACACTGTTGGGCGTTAGCGCAATCCGCCACAAAACATGCAAATCACGCACGTCCAGTTTCCCTTCGAATTCTGGTGCATATGGATCTCGGTCACCATGATTCCAGTACTCGGGGAGGCCCTCATATGGGTTCCATCGGTCTTGGTGTGTGCCTGCGTCTTTTCCCCATTGTTCATTCCCTGGGGCACCTGCGGCTGACCTCAGGCCGTTTGGATTCTTCACAGGAGTAAACTCGCACAATGTGACCATCGGGCCAGACGTCCCATTCGATATCGCCACTGGTAGGTACCTGGGGCTGGGTTTTAGGTACCTGGGGCTGGTGGACAACAGAGGCCCGTGCAGGTGGCTTTTGAGGTGGCTCGTCAACCGTACGCGCGGTTGAACTGCTGACCTGAGCAGGGATTGGCAAATTTTTACGAGGCTGATCTCGCACCTCATTTGGTGGTAGACGGCTGGCCAGAGCAGGCTGCAGAGGCGCTGGCAGGTGTTGCAAAGCCGGAGTAGTGTGAACATCCGAGGTATAGTGCTGTGAGTGATGCCGTGGATTTTCTGAATCGAAAACATGGACGGAAACTGGAGGCACCGAGTCAAGGCTTGGCGCAGTGAAAGGGAAGGGCCAAAAAATGCTCACCGTCAACACGAACATGTTCATTGGGTGTGCCAGTGCGAGGTTGCGCAGTCGTGGTGACCTGACAAGGTGTATGGGGCACTTCCGCAGTATCAAGCTGCGAGGCATCACACTCACATGGCCTCCTGGGCCGAAATAAATTACTGATAAAACTCTGGAAGGTGTTATGCAATCAGCACGAGAAAACTGGACACCAACATACCGTAATCATCCCTGACATTCAGGTGAGCATGGAGTTCCATTCGAGAGCATGATATTAAGGTAGACGTTGTCAGAAAATATGTTCCCCTGACATTATTAGTGGCTGTGCCGCATCTGAGGTCTGAGTCGTATATAATGTATTGCAACTAGCAGGTAGCTGTCAAGAGTGACAGATGGTTGTAAAGTGGGTGCTCTAGAGTATATACAATCTGATTGTTATTGCCTCGTACAAAATGCATAGTATATTAGTAGGACTCACTGCTGCCGCACACACTACCGCATCCGTGCCGCACCCTACCCAACAAGTGTCTTATAAATTCAGCCTCTCAAAGGAATAACCGAGAGGCGCAGAGTTGATGTGTTTGCTGCTAAGTCGATTGACTTGCACATGAAAACAGTAATTGTCGAAATTGAGTGATGATTGTAGGTTTTGATACGGTGCGGCAAGTTGCGGCAGTGATGCGGCAAAATACCTGAGCCCGCCCTTTTCCTTATATAGAAACTGAATAATGACTTAAACACTATAGATAATAGTATTGAGCGCACGACTACTCAGTACTCAGTCCCAGTGAGAAACAGTCCTGCCATATCT
Organism: Suillus subluteus; assembly: GCA_016647755.1. Taxonomy (NCBI): domain Eukaryota; kingdom Fungi; phylum Basidiomycota; class Agaricomycetes; order Boletales; family Suillaceae; genus Suillus; species Suillus subluteus. The sequence continues at coordinate 218,695 of JABBWI010000081.1, forward strand.
CCGGAAAGCGACGGAAATATACGCGACAATATTCACGTCGATATCCGGAGAAATATGAGACTTATAGAAGATCTTTAGCGACTCACATCGAGCGAGATATCGTATCATTGAGTATGTTTGCGTAGCGTAGATTCCAGTACATCATCATAGCTCCAAATTGACCTTTTGCATATCTGCTCATCGACGCGAATCGAGCGAAAACAATTGCATTGCGAAAACATTACAAATGCGATAAATAATGTACTCTGTATTATTATGCTACTGGACCCCCACCTGTGCGTCTGAATCATGTAGCCCGGCTTCTGGCACATCCTTATACACAGCTCCACAGACAAATTTACCGATGATGCTCGCAGTGTTGTCCGCATTCTGGGAGTCCTTGACCGAAATATATCATTGTTAGATGTGCTCGCCAGACAAGTAGACAGTATTTACAATGTCGGTTGCTTCGTTTCTGTGTTTCTACAGGAATGGGGATCAGTTGAGGTATATTAGGTAGCTTTTAATGGAACTCACCAATTGACTGTCTTGTAATGGTGTATCTGTTGAAGCTGCTGGAGGTGTCGATCATCGGGGCAACAGTGTTGAGCAAGCAACGTTTCTACTATGAATGAACCTGACAATGTCAGATAGCTCACGATGCCAAAAATGTGCGCATATATCTGCCATAATTGTCACAAGAACTAAATGACCAACCGGATGACTGTCGAGTGGGTGCGAACAGCAAATGGACTGCGCTGTGAAAAGGCCGAGTACCTATTTTGTTAGTGCAGTGACCAAGTGAGAAAGTCATGCGTCAGACGGTGCCAGGGTGGCTGAGGTCAACAGCGAGATTTTACCGAGAGGACGAGATGATGGAGGCGAAGAAGAAAGTCGAGGTGAGTCGAGTGGTCCTAATATATATCATAATTGGCCCACTGCGTGTTGACATCATTGCATGAAGTGATGGTACATGAAAGGGAGTTACTGAACGAGGTGGGTAGAGCCAGTAATGGATGGGTTCTGCGTTCAATCAAGTCGGTCTGCAGTAGGTTTGACGTTGATCGGGATCAATCGTGCGCGTACAACGTGAGCGCATGAGTAGCGTGCTGAACGATGTTGAACATTCCTGATCAAGCTCAAGTGTTGATGTGATATGTTTAAATTTATCGATTTGCGTAGTTATCGCAATATTATTGGCATATAATTAATATTTCCATCCCTGACTCCACTTTAGTGGAAGAGGGTTCTGTCGCAAGCAAATAGCCAATCCTCTGCAAACGCACCCGTGGGAAAAGCTGAGCCGGTGAGAAAATATTTCTTTGATTGAGCGCGTCTCGTATAGTCATTCTGATTTTTCCTTCCCAAACGCTCTGGACACGTCGAAGACTCGGAACGAAAGGTTGAGTCAAGACGGAAATTTACTCACGTGCGCCAGTTCGTGCTCAGCGTATGATAAATGTATTGTAAGCTTGTGCAAGCTTTCCTCTCGTGAATCTCTCCGTTGAGAAGTGTCTGCCTTTGAGACTAGATGTCTACCCGAGAAGGTTCCACTGCCGTGACAGTGAGGAAATTCGAGAGCAAAAGTTGCCGGCCCTCTTGGATAATGTCCTAATTGAGTGTGTTTCTCGTATCTCTGTTTTGCGAGGAAGATCAAAAGGGGGCATGTGTGTTCAGTGCTATCTCACTTCATCGCTACCCAACGAGTGATGCGCTTGAGTAAAGACGAAATAATACAAACACTGCTTTCTCGTCCCGTGATTGTTTCAGAAGAGAGCCAGCTACTCGGGCCTCGTTTGGCAAGATATTTCAGCGATCTGCATGCAAAAGAGGTTTTTGTTGCTCTGCCGAAACCACGTTCAACACTATGGTCGAGTAGATTCAAGTGATTGTTTTCTTGGTGGCTTATTTGTCTTGGCTCGAAACTGTATAAATGACCTACGTTGTTGTCTTGCAATATCTGCGAATCATATTTTGTCTCGGTGTCTTCTTGCGAAGTCGGGGATTGGCGCTCGCGCCGCTACGATCGTTTACCGTAGATATGGCTAGGACCGTTTTTTACTGGTACTCAGGTCCGGACGATGTCTAGCTCAGCATACGAACAAACGTCACTTCGTTTCACACGTCTTCGGCTTTTTCGCTGCATCTGGTGATATTATTGATGGATATTCTAAGTGTTTCTCTATTGATCAAGATGAGTTTTTACGTCCTAGCTATGACGTAGTGATGTAAACTGAATTGCACAATAATGTCGATGATCAGTACTAGTCTTCTACCGAGTACAGTTAGCACTCGTAATAATACATGCGGATTCTTCATGTCCCCACCTATATGACTTCCTGTGGTTCTTGGTGTAAAATGCAGGCCTGCTCTTTTTTCTTGTTCTCCTTCATTGGCGCTGATTCACGACCGTCATCTCATGGCAGTCGCTAGTTAGGGCTCCATAAAAAACCGGGTAGTTTAAAGCACTTGGGGCTTTTAACGCGTTATTAACATGTCGAGAACTGGAGGTCGATATTGGGGTGTTCAATGCCTATAGATAGCCCTAAATATTTCGTGGTCTCCGAGTCGATGCCGGAGTTGCCTAGACGAAATTGAGCTCATGCAAAACAAGCATGGCCTTTCAACCGAGCCTGAGTGCTGAAGCGCTGATGGACGAAGCCAATGCAGTTGGACGGCATCAACAACCATTATCATATCTCCCCATTGTATGTTGCAGAACAAGAAGCCGTTATAGAAATCAACCGTTAAGTTTCGAGAATTGACAAGTCTATGTCTGGATATTGATATTGATGCAGATACATCGATGACCTCAGTTGAAAAGGGCAGCGCGAGCGACGACACCGACAATACACAGACTCTCACAAGCAGTGCATTGAGGCGTTTCGAACATTTTGTATATCACATGTCAGTTGCAGATTCCTAGGAGTGATGGTATGGCACCGTTCTCTTCTAACTACTTGACTGGTGGATCTTGTTCTCTCTTTTGTAGTAAATCCGCGACTCCCCAACAACGATAGTCACCGAGTTCCCTACTAAAAGTAGAGCATGATCTTCATTGCTAGGGAGCTAGTGATTGATCGCTGATCCCGCTGCTTCACTCGATGGTGTTCTACCTGACTGTGAGTTATTCATATTTTGGAACAGGGACGTGATCATCCTGACAGTGATAACAAGCTGGATGAATGCATATGGAGGGCTCCCAACTCCAAATCTACATTCGCTTCAGCAACCTCTTGTTCAAGTTGTCAACTAACTTGTTATCGAAATTGAGAATACGGCGTTCCTCAAGTCTTCCCGTCACGACAGTTGTGCTCTTTCTATCTCATGCGAACAAGGCTGTGTGAATTTAAAACAGCATCTTCCACGTAGAACATCGCTACCTACAAAATTGCCGACTGCGCAACCTCAGTGCACACGCCCCATCTATCTAAGAGGTAAGATATCTACATCGGGGAAAACTCCGGATTTTTCCAAGCGCCCATAATCGAGTTGCAACTGATGAAAGCACTCGCCATCCTTACAATCGCCTACGAGTGTTTACCCTTGGTCAACCTATATTATAAATTTATAACATGGTTGCAATGTGGCTGCAACACGTGTAATGGTTGGACGGATATGTGATCATCAACGGAATCCTGGTACATAATTTGTCATTCTTGCAATTCACTTGCCATTGTCTCCAATCAACCTACCATAGTGTCGTGAAATTGGAAAGTCACTCGAGGCTTACAAGAGTCATAAAATGCGAAAAAAAAATCAAACATCGATATTATCGAGTACATAAAAACTGACATCCACCTCCTCGCTGGCTCTAGCTCGTACCAACAGATTCTGATAAGACACTGTCACGACTTCCAGTTGACTCGGAACGGGCTGCCATAGACCGTGACCACTGGGTGTTTCCAGTGAGTTGGATCACCGTGACTGCCACTGCAGAGCACTGCAGCTTCAAGATGATCTAGTCCCCGTTAAACTTGAAGGTGGAAGGTTTGAAATTGACTGAGTAATAGTGGTGCCGCCAATTTGGAGTTAGTAAGTCAAGTTTGACTCGGACAAGGAAGTTCGAGTCAAGTTAGCGGCTTATAATCTTCAGAAAATATGATTGCGCGATGTCAACACGATGTGAAAACGTTGCAATGTTATTGCGTGGTAGTGACATGAAGTTAAGACATGGTAACTACTGGCGATAGTGCTGCAACGTGTACTTGATTATCTAAAGATAGCAACCGATGGAAATCGGGGCTTTTCCTGATGTATTTTGATAGCACAACTCCATCCGAACACCCCCATGGACTCCCAGGTAATTCTCGTCGACAGCAATTCCAAACCCGAACCCGAACTCGCTGTTCCAGATCCGGTATTTTGTGTAACAACAATACTGGACTTCGACTGCGATATGATGATATCGACGAATGCCACAGTGCGTGGACAGACTCACATACCATGCTCTATCAGAACCATCTGGACTTGTCTGGCAGGAATGAGCTCCAAGACCATTTTTAGCCAGGGAGAGAGGACTGGCAATTGTGCAGCGCAGGGACGTGATTCCGGATTTGCTGACGCTAGGCGGTGAAACTACTACGAGCAACCTTGTCAGCCGGTTCAAGACGCCTATGTTCTCATGGTTATATGTTGGATTCGATAAGATTTTCCATGCAGGATTTTTTTACAAAGTCTGATCATCTAGTCCTGCATCGTTCAGCAAGGGGAGAGAGACATATCTCTGGAAGGGAGGCCGGAACGGTGGAATTGATGTGGGCTCATCACAATCTGCAACAAATGTGAACGAGTTTTGACGATCTTCTAACAGTTGTGCAAAGGAAACCGTGCTAGTACCAGCACTACTACCCCTCCAATTTCGTTGTGACGCACGATTGGAGAAGGATGACGTGTCGTGCTCACCTGGACTTATGAGCTGAGGTTGATCCATACGCGAAAAGGTGTTCATATCCTAACTATATTGTCTCAAAGGTCTAACACCCTGGTTCAGACCTCGAACAATGGGATCAAGCTGAATGACGCAAATGAAAATCCTGCGGTGTCCATCGAAGGAAGCCTTACTGAGGTGTGAATGTCAATTCATCAGCGCAATACACTTGACGTCTAACTATATTTTCTCAAGGGTCAGACGCGCTGGGGCAGATTCTCGATGTCCTCAAAGGACCAGCTACCGTAGAAGAACTCGGAAAAGATGACAATTCAAAGTTTTGTGCGACGTACAAGAAATTTTCGACTGAGTACGACGACGACGACTTCCTCGGGCGGGCTAGTGAGGATATGGGCATTATTCTGACTTTTGTACGTTTCTTTCTACTAGTCTCTTAATGCAAGTCTTACAGGCGCATCAGGCTGGTAGATTATCAGCTGTAAACTCTACCTTCGTCGGGATGCGGTCTAATCCAGGAGACACTAGCAATGTCCTCCATCTAATTCAGATAATTGTTAATGGCCCAAATTCCGCACCTGACATCAACACTGTTTCTTCATCTACAGGATTTTCCTCTTCGACGGTCTGGGTACAAAAACTTGCCTATTTCAGCCTCGCATTCAGGGTCTTGGCCGCGTTCGGAGCTGTCATGAGAAAGCAATGGCTGAACTCTTACAAGGCAGCTTGAGGACGAGGGACTCTCGAATAGCGCGGCATAAAGAGGCAGATGACGCTAGACGGGTTTCAATACAGACCGTCTGGCGGGCATTCCTGGTGCTGATCCAGATTTCATTCCTGCTCATCGGCCTCTCGCTAAGCGCCCATATGCGGGCCCGGCAAACCACGATGTCCAGCGTTATCATCTCCACCAAAACTTTCAACATTCTGCTGGTAGGCACCAAAAGACGCTCGAACAGAAGGCTGCTCAAGACGATTCAGGAATACAGCGTATACCCCGCTCTTCGCTCGATGACAAGTCATTTTTGGAAGTACGTGCCGTGTCTTCAATTCTTATTCGCTATAGCAGTGATATTCCAGGTTGATGCTACACGATGTCCTGACCAAATTGGCGGTGTCGATGAACTCTCACCAACGTTTTTTTCCAGCATGGAAGCCGATATTGATGTGTGTAATCAGTATTTTCATTACTTAGTTCTTATCTAATAGACCTCTGTCCTCTCAACCCTCCCCAATGAGTGGTGCACACCCCATTCCTCTGTAGATGCACTCCTTGCTCGCCTTTCCTCGCTTCTACGTTTCGGTTGTTATTACACATGTATGTTGCTAAATTCTCAATTTAGCTGATTCTGAAGTGTTTCACAATTATTGATGTGTACGATCTGATAGTTATCCCGGGCCTCTGCAAATCCGCAACTTAACTAGATACCTTCACCTCCCCTATCACACTTCCTTCCCTCACCCTTTACTCTATCCTGCTGCACGCTTCTCTCTCTGGGCAGTGCACACCTTCTGGATGGGTCGCTTGTGACTGGCCTTTGCGTTATCACTCCCGAGTGCGGTCACCAAGTATTGTCGAAGTCCAAGTTGATCAACAACAATGTTGGCTCTTGACATTCCACACTCTGAATGTCCTATCGAAGGATCCCCTCATCACTCGCCCTCCATTTGAATTCCAGTGGACAGACAACACTTCCTTTGTGTGCCCCATCAATTTGGCGATGGTCTTTCTCGTGTCGACATCCAACAATCTCGCTGGCAGTGCGCAATTAAACTTCCTGCTTGCCACATTCTTGCCATCATGTTGTACAGCAAAAGCAACTTGCCGGTATGTCACCTTTCTGTATAGTTAGCAGAAGTGCTCAAGAAGCTATCAGTTCGAGACCAACAAATTCGCACCTATAGATTTCTCAATGAACCGCCAGCGTATACGTCCCGTCATGCACATTCAGGGAGCCACCATCCACTCTACCGCAACACACCGTTTATTAGGAGTTATATTCGACCAGGAATTATGTTGAAGAGCGCAAGTAGACAACGCTGTGGCCAAAGGCACAGCATATGTCTTCCAGCTACATCGCCTCTCATCTACTGCCAAATGCCTCCCTCTACGTCTGATGCGTCAGTTATACCAGGCGGTGGCATTGCTTACAATGCTAGATGCTGCGTATTTATGGTTCAGGCCTACATACCGTGACGGCTCGGACATCCCAAAGAGGGTCAATAGGAGTGGCAAAGCGTCTAACCTCTGTACAACGTATTGCCACATTAGCGATCACTGGGGCAATGCGTACTACGGCAACTGATATATTAGAAACATACGCAAACCTCCTGCCCACGCCACTCCTCCTGCAAAACACATGTCGTAGAGCTACCGTGCGCCTCGCCACCCACCCCAAATCTCATCCTCTATATAAATCACTCCGTCGCGCTCCTAAACGTTACGTAGCACCTCTACTTCACCGCCTCACTCGCCGTTTTGCTATTGATCCATGGGAAATCAAAACTCTCACCCCAGCTCGAAGACCACTCACCAGTGTTAATCAGCATAAAACCCATATCGCCCCCTCCAAGCACCAAGCGATCCAAGAGCACGCGCAAGTTCAGGATATCATTCAAGTATACTGCGATGGTTCAGGTCACCAGGGCGGAATTGGGGCGGCCGCGATCCTGTTCAGAGCAGGCTGCCATCCACGCACATTGTGTTTCTACCTAGGAACAGACGATGAACAGACGGTGTATGAGGCAGAGGCAGTAGGCCTCTCACTAGCAGCTGAACTCATTGCGACTGAAGATCTCGTCTTCCCAATCTCTATCTGCATTGACAACCAGGTGGCAATTCAATCCGGTGAGGGTTTCAGGCTTGTCTCAGGCGTTTTCATACCAAGACCCTAACTCAAATTTAGAATTCAACAACAGCTTGGTTGGCACCTTCATCGCGAATGAGCGGACGTAGTGCCTTATTATGTTGGACCCGTTTGCGAGTTTAGCGCCTCAAACCTTCCTGGATGCTGTGCGTTGCGGACGGAATCGTTTTGATAGTGGCTCCGTTGCACTAGTAGCAGCTGCTCTGCATGGTCATCTTGGTGCTAGGCTCACCCGCTGTCCAAGGGTCCATTCACCGTAACTCGCCAACCTTTTGTGCGTGGTGCCACTCCGCTAGTCGAAACTCAGGGTTGAACAACTGTGAGGTAAGTACGGTAACTTCGGTGTCTCTGGACCGTAGTCCATACCCAGTCCTAGCCGTCACCAACGTCCTCGGACATTTCGTTGAACGGGCTCACATGGTCCCCGGGGATTTAAAAGGAAACTTTCTTTCCTTTATTCATGGTATCTCTACTAACAGGAATCGCTGCTTCTACAGACTCTGCTCGGTCTGTTGTCTCCTCACTGAAGGGAGTGGTCTCCGCTGTCTTATTCGCTGGACGAGTGAGTGTCTCCCCGAGCACGCCTGGAATCGCATTGATAGAATATGCGCCATCAGCGCGTCGCTATGCCCATACGCTAGCCCACAAGTCCTCGAGTTACAGATCCATTCACATTACTGCGGAAAATTATATACACTGCGTCATCCAAAGTACGAAATCGGTGAGGTACTTTACGTTTGTTTAGGAGCAGCGAGAAACAAGATTGCGCGGATATTGTAGTGCCCGACTTCTTTGATATACTACGCCGGCCTAGCCCTATGTAGTAGTATAAAATATGTGACGAAACGTGCTAGGCTATGGAGCCTGCTTTCTGCGCTTAACTTGCGACTTTTGACCACTCCCCTCAGGACTTCCAGAAATCTCATCCACAGGGCGCTTGCCTACGATGGGGGGTGAGGTACCTCGTACTAGGCTGCAGAGGTGCTCGACCCACCGGCGACCTGCATGGTCGGTATAGGATAATATTGTTGGCAGGAGCGTGAGTATAAGGTCCCTCGCGTCGGAAGTGGTGACCTGGCATTGGCCACCGGGGGGAGGAGCTGCATCGGCAATGACATCGGCGGCCAGCATGCCGCTGGGAATATTTGGCTGACCGGATATCAAATATCGCGCCACCTGCGAGCAGATGTCCATCTTAGCAATGTTGCGGCCAAGGTCAGCTATAGTCCTTTGCTGGCCTGCTATAATCTCGTCCCGGTCAGCGATGATCTTTTTCTGATCCGCTATGATCTTGTCCCCATCTACAGTGTGGGCAAAGCGCAACGCTTTTTCTGCCTCCAACTCTAATTTCACTTGCTGTAATTCCGCCTCCAGCGTATGAATTTTATCCTGCAGAGGTCTGGTAGTAGAAGAGTTCGAACCTAGTAAGGACTTGAGGAATTGATCCAGGCCCTGTACTGCTTCGCCCGGAAGGTCGGGGAGGTGGGGAAGGACGGGTCGTATAGTCCCAAGAATGTCAGCAGCCGGCGATGCGTCTACATGTGTGCTGTTGCCCTGAGCATCTGCAAGTACATGGGCAGAGTCCGGGAGCCTACCACCCTCATCGTGGTGAGAAACAATATGCTCAGCGTCCACCCGACTGCTGGGGGCCTCTATGGAAGGCCTGCCGAGTACCTGCAATCGCAAAGGATCTGCAGATGCAGTAGGCGTTGCGGGTGGGAGAGGGCCTGCGGTCGAGGGGAGTGGGGTCAACCGATCCAACCTGGCGACGTCATCGGAAGGGTTTCTGCGCGTATGCGATGACAAAGGGCCTGCAGATGCAGCCGAGTCTCCAAGTCGGTGAGGGGTGGCTGGATCATTATGGGATGGGCCATCAAAGTTAGGTCTGGTAGTGGCGGGTGTGGATGGCGGCGGTGGGGCAGGAGTTGTGGCAATGAACTTGTTCCTTGTGACGCGATGGGGCCTCGTATTACCCTGGACTTTCTTCAGGGATAGTCGGACGTCGTCATCCAAGGCGCGTGTGGCAGGATCTGTACGCCATACCTGGTAGTAGGCGGCCAAAGTGGCCTGGGGGTCGTCATCCATCGACGATACTAAAACACGCGCCTCTCCGACGTCTAGTTGGTAGGTCTCGCGTAAATAAGCCTGCTTCGAGTCCTGGGACCAGCTACAATCCATACCGCGACCCTGCCCGCATGGAACACATCGCAATTCACGTTGAGAAGAATTCTCAGAAACAGGGTATCTGCATTTAATATCTTTCTGTGCACACTGGGTGCACTATAGAGGATCAGCGTCGGAAAGCCATTTTTGAAAACATCCTACCCCTTCTGCAGTGTCACAATACCAACGTACAAAGTTGAGGTCCCCAACGCCCGCAACGACGGCCTTCATAAAACCGGGGGCGATGTCCTGAGCAGTGTAGCGTGCCTTAAGCGGTGCGCCTAATGGAATGTGCGAGGGCATATCTTCAGGGCGGCCGTGGGTAGACACATCATCGACTTCACCTACTTCTTCGTCATCAGAAATAATGAGTACCGCCCTCCTCTTCCGTCTAAGGCCCTTACTCTCCTCTGCACCATCGTCCAACTGCTCGCTATCTTGCAGCCCTGTTCCCTGTCTTACGTGCGAAGGTCCACAATGAGATGAAGACCCACGGCGGGTTGACTTAGCCATGGGACAATTAAGTTGAAAATTGGGTTCGGTGGGGCAGCAGCCACACTGTGATGCGTAGTCTTCAGATAGTACTTGGTACTAGATGATGGGGGTCTTGGTAATCACACTAAGTTAATTCCAAACTCCGCTGAAGATCAGTTGGCACAGCCCTTCTTACAGCCCTTTCGAGTACGTAAAATCAAATAATTGTTTCTTAACAACCGCTACTCCAGATATTAATGCTATGATTATTTAGAAAAACATGGTTTATCTTGTGTTGCCCAGGGAATGCCAACAAAATTGGAGCAATTTGTCCGCTACTTCAGTATCTTTTTTTCACGGTGATACTTTCTGCCTCGACCATTTTTCCTGCAACAACAAGTTCTAATCGTCGCCAGTATACATGCGTCCAGCGTTGTCCGCTCGCCCTCTACAACTCGCGGAGTCAAGTGCACACGCTCAGGACGTGTGGGCGAGCGCTGACATAGAGTGAACGTATCAGAGATTAAAGAGATGAGAACTTGGCTCTTTCGAGTTCAACATTCATCTACATACGAGTCTAATTGGTTGATATGCTTTCGAGTTTTTCCACGTGCAGGCCTACCCATCCAGTGTCTATCCATTTGCCTTTGTGACATGTGCTCCGGGCGCTCTTGGCATGTTGAGCAATATCTGCTCTGGGTGGAGATTTACATTGCATAGGCGGACAATTAAAAGTCTTCTTCTCTTCTCACTTGTCCGTTGTCGTCCTAGGTGCACAGGTCAGTTTCATTTCATGTTTCTCGTCTCACCTGTCCACCGTCGCATTCAGCACTAGCGTTAAGTTTTCTCGTTGCCTACTGCCTACCCTTATTTTACTTTACTTTATTTGTATCCTTGTTTATTGTCCGTTGGGAGAATAACACGCCTTATCTCGCCAAAGGGCAGGGTATTACGGTTGAAGCACGGGGTAAGCTATTAAGTCTCCACCCTGTGATTTGCTGACATGGATCCAGTACATCACTGACTCTCAGGAGTTGGTAGAACATGGTGATAACCCTTTGAACACAGTGCCATATTCCTTGTTTCCTGGGTGGCATCGTGCCATGGAGCGATGCATGCCGCTGCAGCACCTATCAATTGACTACGGGGGCCAGCTACTCATTCCCTCCAAAGAATATGCCATCCGCACAGCTGAGAGAAATTGGATAACTACCTTCGCACCTCCAAACTTACGCAAAGTCTTTCTGAACCACGCTTACGACGAGGACAAATTGGGTGACAATCCGGCAGAGGGTAACCCGTTCTGGACTGGCGCAACTGCCTATTGGGAAAGGATTGCTGACAGATGGGTACTAGTTCATGAAGACTTAACCGCCTTGCGCAGGGATATGGCAGAAGATGTATTTTGTAAGTGATCAATTAATCCATGGTGGGTCGGAAATCAAATTTCTCCTTCAGATGACGAGGACGAGTCGCCATAAAATGGTTACAGAGCTGTTCCATAGGCTATGTACACTGTTGTTCCCTTTGCCAGAGCACCTTCGGGTTTTAACCCAAGGCAAAGGGTCAGCGCCAGCTGAACAGTTTCATGTTTTCTTTTGTAGACAAATACTCCCTTTATTTTTTTTCCATTTTATAACCGTGACGAATTTTTTATGAGCTGCAACATTTTGACTACAAAAAACCCCCTCCTCTTCGGTAGTGCTGAGGAAAGTTTGGAGGGTGACCATGTTGTCCCGTACCACTTCAGATTCGATCAAAAAGATACCTGAACACTGTCGGCGACCTCAACTTTAGCCTTCGGCTGTCACCAGACACGGTCATGTGCAACTACCTTTAGACCGCAGTAATACCTTGCTTGCACTACCGCAATATCTCTCAACGGGCCAGCTCCCAGACAGCCGGCGGCCTCTCAGCAATGAAACAAGCTCACAAGAAGACCACTGTACTCAGATGGGAACGCCTCTGGAAGAAATCACACACTCGCACCACGCAACTCGACCCCAATGAATATCGAGATGAAATAAATAAGCACCTTGACCAAAATTGTAGGTGTCCTTGTCCTTGTCCATCACTTGAATCTAGCTCAGAACTCCCGATGGTTGTCCGTGTCGACCAGAAGCCACCAGAGACAGACGGTGTAGAGTCTAAAATGATCACTTTGAGCGAAAAAAAAAGCAATCCAGAAAGCCTGCACTACATAGCAAAGTGCTTCACACGATTATAACGGCCCCGCGATTGAAGTTAAATGGTGTTCCTGCTGAACTCCGCACCACCGAAGTGAGATACGAGCACAACACCGAGATCCAATATCATGCCCAAGAGCCACTGAGCAGACATGAAATGACAGAGCTGCCAGAATCAAACAATCTCATATGCTTGTATCTTGGTATCCAAATGGAGGAGCGAATGTAGTTGGACGTTTCTCGTGGTCAGGCACGTCATGCAGATATTAGTAGAGGACTCGGAAGTGTATGAAGCTAGAGTAGAGTCTAGGTACGAGTCAGTACGCGTGACTACTACGAACTACAAGATAACATACCTCAGCGAGTGATTGAACAACGCGAGGTAAAGACAAGAACGAGTCGTGCTGTGAGTACTGTGAATTACATAACGATCGGTGGGTATTGGGAGTCGCGGTACTGTATAGTATGAATCAACTAGGTGACGAAGGTGACTAAATAGGCATTAATGCCAACACACCCCCTCGCCGAGACACCGAGCGGGAAAACGAGCGTCCAGCTGTGGATACCACGATCGCCCTGGCGAATGGGGGCGTGCCTGGAACAATGCCTGGAACAAGATTCTTGGAGCGGCGCGCATCAAGATCTTTCTTCTTATAGGTAGGCCTTTGAGTACTGAACGCTTCTCTTCGTCCCAGATTTCGCTTTGAGTAAGAATGGCTGTGGGGACGTGGACATGGATGAAGATGACATTGAGTGACTTGCGGCGGATTGCGCGACCACGGAAACTTCCGAAGGTGTGGGGGAGACCCTCGAACGTGTCTGCGCTCCGGCCAGTGTGCTGGGAGGTGCATTACCAGATAGACTGGCAGTACACTGATGAGATGCAAAAGTTGAATTATACAGAGAAGATGATGATGAAGGCGTTGCCATTGATCATGCCAGTGATACTGATCTTGAGATGCTAGTGGTAGATAGCATAGAAAGTTTGCTGGGCGGCCGGGGTCGGGTTTGGAAATCTCCAGACGCTACTCGGCGGGGGCTTGGATAGGCTGGGACTAGGAAACGCCCATTGGCAGATCCTCTTACTGAGAGATTGGAATAACCGCTGGCCTTCCGGAGCCGAGGACACTAGCAGGACGGGATTTCTCGCCGCAGATCCTATCGTTGGTCATTTCTTCTAACTCGACCCATGTCCCATCGATATTCAGAATTAGCGCGAGCATTATTCTCAACTGATTCTATGTATGCCACTACTTGAGCAGCAGTGCGCTTCGTGAAACCAAGGCGAACTCCGAGTTGTTCTTCTGGGGGTAAACGAAAGGTCCAGACGTGCGTGCTAGAACGTGGTCCAGCAGGAGGAGAAGAGTAGCTGTCGATGTGCCCAAGCAGATCACTGAGAGCCATATCGCAACGGTGAACGGTGTCAGATAGGTTGGCTAATTGCCGAATTCGTCGCATCAACTCGGTGGATGCTTCGACTTCTGAATTTACCGATTGCAACTCCATATCTGCAGCAGGGGATAACATCGAAGAAGGTAGTGCAACAAGTTTGGAGAATTCAGAGACTGTGGTTGCAAAGAGAGCATTCATCTTCCCGTATTGCTCCAGCAGAGTTGGTAGGTGATTGTAAGAATTCGAGTTAGCCGCAGGACATGCGACCTCGTTGATGCAGATAGAACGAAGACGTTTCCTCAGCGAGACGACTTTATCCAGTAGATCACCTCTCTGATGGGTTTTCGTCGTTGATGGAGAAGGAGCAATGCGCAACCCAGATGCAGTTGAGGGAAGAGTACGAATCAGGTAAGGCCACTGGAAACAAGAAAGCGACTGCAAGGAACTTTTCGAATGACCATCCCAAGTTAAAAGTTAGTTGCGTGCGCGTTCCTTTGGAGATGTAAAAACTAACTCAGACTCTGGTTCTGTGACGCTCTCGTCAACCTCACGAGCTTAACAACTGCCAAGAGAAACGATCGACGCTGCTTGAGTCCATTGAGTACCAAATAGTAAGTACACCAAAATAAAACCCCTACCTGGGCATCTATCCAGCGGGCAAGCATTGGGGGCTTCTGAGTTCTCATCTCACTGGTATCAGGACTATCCATGATGCCATGCTGTGAACGTGGCCGCTTGAGAGCCCTTTGTGATGATATTTCGACGGTCTATATATAAAATTGATTAGCAGTTGTTTGGTTGTACAATCGAGGCACGAGAACTTACCACAGGGCCCGGTCTTCTACACTCGAAAGTGAAATTGAAAGATTTGAGTCGAGCGGGAAGCTCGAGCTTGATCGTGTTGTGGTCTGTCATAGTGCAAGATTGGTATCGACCTTAATCCGACAGTAGAGAGCAAGTAGAGGCGGGACTTAGAGAAATTTTTGAAAAAATTACTTTGCTTCAAGCACAACCTAAACAGACGTCGAAAGGTTGAGTTTGCAAGGCTGGTTAGATGTGGAATAGCAAGTATTTGGAGACAATAAACGGGGTCGGAAAAGACATGTTGACGAAGCTGGAAAAGTGTCTGTTTACATGTGTTGCTTCAGACCGAGCAAGCAAAATTTGCGATATCTCGGATTTATGCCTGATTATGAGCTAGATACATCTAGAGTCGTATTATATGCGCTGTCTCCCTCTGATTAGGCTCTGCTTGAAATCTTGTTTCCACCGAGTACTCCAATGTTTCATTCCATCCGGTGTATATTTGAGCTTACTTCCTCAGGCCCTTAGACTATTAGGCAAGCCGCTCGCACGCCTTTCCTCACTGGCTTTCCCACTGCCCTGCATCGGGTATGTACTGCCTTTTCATGTCTGAATTTGAACCTCGCAGTATATTCCACATAAATGCGTAGAATGCTTACCCCTTGTCCAGGCCAAAATCCCGCAATGCCTTCAAGCCAGGTAGGATTAACTTTACAATCCGTAGCCAACCTGAAATTCCGCCAGACACGCTCTGGGCGCTGCTTCTCACCATACGACATCATCGCCATCCAGACAGACCTTGAGCTTCTGCCTATGCTGATGGGGGCATCTGCGCACCAGGAATCTATCCATGAGGATGACGATGAGGGCCATGCTCTAGAGCCCCCTAGCTACTCGGCCTTTGATGCCTTCCAATCCCCCAGTACTCGACATGGTCCTTCATTATGTCACGAAGGCCCGAAGCATACCAGACGCTTATCGACAAATAGGAGGTCTTGTGGGTCAAATAACATGAAGGCTGGTAAACGCAAGCGCCGCTGCAAAGGTCGTCAGGAGAAGAAGGTCACCGATTACGCCATCAGGCCATCCTTGTCCGCCAATCACCCAACCCCTGCCCATCTCACCACGGAGCTAAGGACTGAGGATCTCCCCGCAACTCGCGGTGCGTATGTGGGCAAGTCAATTCCGCATGGCCGCAAGGTGTGGACCCTGCAAGAGCTTCAGGCAGATGGATATATAGTTGTTCCCTGGGATGGAATGTGAGTAAAAATACCGTCCGTCCACTTCAACTAACCTCATGTACCTCCAATCCAAGAACCCCCCATGCGATACTTGACGGAGAGGGTCGGATAGTAGCCGTGCTTGCTGGCCGACCGGCTAGCAAGGACTGGAATGAAGTCAATGCCGCAGCTGCAAATGCTATGGTGGAGACGCAGCATCGTTGCGCATTCAGCTCTTCAGGCCTTACCCACCGTCGTGGCAGGTATCATGCCCTATCCACCGGCATTTCTTTCGGTGGAGGCCAACAAATACCGGCCAATTTGGCCCACGGGAAGGAGAATCGTACCGAGTTGGACAGATTGTTGGGAAATCCTGCCATCAAGCGCCTGGCAGGTTTTGGTAGCAGTAAGCCCTGCACCGTCCAGTTAGCTGCTTCTGATACTTTTTTAGGTGCCCTCGCGTTCTATGCCCCTAAGCTGTACCGTCACTTCTCCCATAACATAACAGCACTTGTTGAGCGCCATCCCCACCTCAACTATGAACTTTACCAATAGCATCTTCCCAGCTGCCACGTTAAATTTCGGACCCCAAGTCGCCACCTTTGAGCACACAGACCCTCGCAACATTGCCTACGGTCCTTTGTGACATCCATGCCCTTGGCTCGTTTGATCCAAAGGCAGGCGGTCACCTCATATTTTTTGATTTAAAAATTGCAGTTGAGTTCCCATCTGGTTCAACAGCCCAGATTCCTTCCGCAATTCTCCGGCATGGCAATGCTGCTGTACAACCGGGAGAGACGCGGTTTTCCTTCACGCAATATTTTGCAGGCGGCCTCATAAGGTGGGTCCGCTATGGATTTCGTAGTTTGACAGAGCTTCGTGTCCAGGACCCCCATCTCAAAAAAAAGCTTGATAAAGAGGATGGTGAGCGATGGCGGTGGGGACTTAGCTTTTTTTCTAAACTGACGGAGCTTGAGGGTGACAGGCGGCCGCTGCTCAAGAGGAAAGCAACTGATGGGGAGCTTCTAAGTACCTAAATGTTTTTTTTGTAAACAAAAACAGTACATCATATACTTGCACTATATGTGTAGCGCTTTCCAGAAAAGTCAAGCCAAGGAAATATCTGTCAGATCGATGTCACCAGCTCCACGTGGCGTCACCAGTCCCTTGATTTTTTGAAGTCACCAGTGACAAGGCGCATAGGCCTTCTCTCCTTGTGTCCAGGTGAATGTCAAGGATAAGCAGCGGGATGATTGCGTCTAGTAGGGAAGCTTTGAACAATCTGAAGTGGAATAATTCTTTCTTCGCAAACGAATTCTATGAACGTGCGAGGACGACTGGGGATGATAGGAATCAGATGGAAACTAAGAGCTTTTTTCCTGACTCTGCAGTAAAAATATGATGAGACTATCCTGGACCTTGTTCGTTTCAATATGATAACTCATGTGGAGCTTGAAGGGATCGGATTATAGTCGAATCGCATCTTTGGGGCACCGTTTTTTTATCATCGCTTATTGTCCTTTGGGGCTGAGCCCTATGATGGACATTACCTACGCTTATTTACTTGTATCGTGAATTATATTTTTGGTTCCTATATGTCGAGTCTAAACAATGCTTCTGGCCTGGGAGGGAACGTCGATGCCTGCTTAAGGCAAAGGGAGGTGGGTAAGGGGCACCGGTAATAAGCTTGGCATATACTACCAGTGCTCGAGTGGCGTAGGCTGATTGATCTCGGAGAGAGAAACACGGAGTTTGAAAATTTGCAGTTGCCGATCGTGCCGGCGGTACGGGCCGCAGCGTTCATCTATCTATTTTCTTTTACCAACTCCTTATCATCTCATTCTGATTACTATGGCTTTTCCCGCTTCCGTTATGCTGGCGTTTTCAGACCAAGAGTTTCTTTCGATCGTGTGATCGTGCCAATCGTACGAATGCAAATATTTTTGGGTTCTCGAATTTATTTGCCTGTTGTCAAGCAGATTTATTGTCGGTCTCGGCTCCTGGTTTACGACACAACATAGCTACCTTTAGTATTTACTCGCAATCAGCACTCCGACTTTGTTCCCCCGCATTATGGTAGTTGATCGAAATGACCTACGTGCGAGATTCATCATGGGTGCTTTGTCTGTAATGTCGAGTGCGCATCCAACCTCATTCTCTCATCACGTTCTGTGGGATTCATTCGATATCGACAGCTGTGATCAAAGCACCGCTGCTCAGCGTGCTCAGACCAATGAGGCATAACACTTGGAGAGGAATGGATGAGACATCAGACGGCATGATGAGCTTTGTCAGTCGTGCGCTGATCGTGTTGTTGACCGCTCGAACGTTTGAAGAGAAGTTTGGAATGGCTATATAAGGTGAGTCCAGATGTATGATGGAGGAATATGCGCGGTAAAGGCTGGTGACATTGAGTTCGCGCTTCCATAGTTTGCATTACTAGTCGGCTAATTTGCACTAATTACGGGGTGAACAAATTTGTACGGACTTTTCTAGCTTCCTACCCATATCTGTATCGCAAAAAATATGTATTTGGTTACTATTGATTGTAGTGTGACTGCTGAGTTCACAGGTAATCTGCCAACGATATTAATGACTGACGCTTAAGGTCACGTCTGCCTCATTCGCTCAGAATCTGATGTCGCCCATCTTGATCCAACCCCCCGAGTCGCTGGTTCGCAAGGGCAGGTTGGACACTGTCCAGGTACGCATGAATCATGGAGACAAAACCCCTCAAGTTGGTGTCCGCTACGGGATCGGGGGAGTGGATGTCGCCAGGAGCAAGTAGGCCATGCCGCGAAGTCAGCCGTAGCACGCAGTCTGCGAGCTGCGTACGAGCCTTCATGGTAGCGATTTCTTGCTCTCGCTGGGCGAACTTCTCTTGTAGCTTCTCTTTCTCTACTTCCAGCTGGCGGACCTTTTGTTCTAGACTTTTGACGGCCATCCCCTGCAGCCTCCCATCCTCTAGCTCCTGGTCTTGGCGGGCGAGCCTGCCTCGCAGTCGATCATTCCCTACCTCTAGCAGGAAGATCTTTCGTTCCAAGCATTTGGCAGCGACCCCCTGCCTCAGTTGTCCATTTTCTAGCGTCAGCAAGTGGATCCTGCCCTCCAGGAGTCTGGTGACAGCGATGTGCCTAGAATCTTGTTCGTCCACAACGCTTCTGAGGAAGTCGCACGTCTGCAGTGAGCCTTGCAACGTCTTCAACAGGTACGATTCGGCCTCCTGACGATTGGAGAATTCTGGCTGGAAGGATGGGTCCCCCACAGCAAGCTTTGCTAACTCATCCGACAAGTTAGCCATGTCGGATTTGAGTCTGACGATATCACAGGAGGGGGGTCTGGGGTCTGCACTAGCGAATGCCTCATCAGTGCCTGCATCAACACCGTTGGGGATGGTGTCCAGGACGGTGTTCGAGAGGTTATCACCTGAGTGGAGCTGGTATGCGGTATGCAGGTCGTCCATCTGAGCAGGGCTATGAATTTGTGGGATATTGCTGTGGGTCTCGGATGTGGCGATGATTGCGGGAGCAATTGTAGGCGGGGAACAATTGGCAGGAATTAGGGCAGAGTTGGCTAGAGGGGCTGGGGACTGACGCGGGCCTGGAGAAATGGGCAGCAAAGACGAAAGGGGTGTGCATCCTGCAGGGAGCCGGTCAGGAGTTGTGGGCAGAAGCAGCGACCTACCTGAAGAAATGTGGACAGGTGCAGGTGTCGAGGGTGGGGGCGATGGGGAGGCTTGGTAAGGCGTTGTGGGTGGGGGACTTCGGGACAGGGGCAGGGGTGGCGGGGAGGCTCGGCCAGGTATTGTTGGTGGGAGCTGTGATCCACCTGGAGAAATTTGAACAGATGCAGGCGTCGAGGGACTCTCGGCGGGGGGTAGGAACGCCTGCACCGGAGGAAGCTGTTCTTGTGGAAGGGCGGCTATCAACTTGACACGCTTTTGCGGCTTAGGCTTTACCTCAGGTGGAGGCAATTGTGTGGAGGCACGTTGTGCAGATATTGACTGCAGGGAGTCATGCTGTGCGGGGCTAGCCCTGCTGCTCGACTGCGGACGCTCGGAGGAAATAATAGTCTCGAGGGCCTTCAAGCGCTCTCGTAACTCGCCGTCAGAGCAGCGTCCAGCAGGTTCTGCAAGCCAAGTTTGGTAGTAGCTGCTTAAAGTACCTTGTGGGTCGTTTCCCTTCGAGGATGCCAATACACGCGCCTCTCCAACATCCAGCCGGTATGCCTCGCGTATGTACACCTCCAAGAGATCTTGGAGCCAGCTACATGTCACACCCCGGTCATCGCGGCAAGCAGTGCATGTAAACCTGCGCTGGACGCCGTCCGCCACAGGTGGGTACTCGCATGTCACCTTCTTTGTTACACACGCGCCGCACTAAGATGAAAATCAGCGTCAGCATGGTGCTTGGGTGGCGATTAAACCTCACTTGGTAAGGAAATGTGGCGATGAACCACCGAATGAAGTTGGGCCTCTTGACTTCAACTTTAGCATCCACCAGGAACGTGGGAGTGAGATCCTTGGCAGTCTTGTGTGTGACTGGCGCGCCTAAGGAAATATGAGACGGCATGTTTGAGGGACGAGCGTATGTTAACTGGGACAGGTCATCTTCGAGGTCAAGGTCTTCACTTGCTTTCCTTTTGCCTGCGGCTCGGACGCGTCGTTGTTCCTTTGCATAATCACTGTCGTCTGATCGATCCACCACCAGTTGCGTAAAATCTCTCGTGCCTCCAGAGTCACCAACTCTGCCTGTAATTTGCGAGAAGCGAGATCCCCCTATCTGTCTGCCGGAACCATTACTAGCCAGCTTGCGTACCATAATTTTGCGGGGTAATGAAGGTGCATGAATCACGTTTACAATGATGCACACAGTAAGTAACGTATTGTGTTCCCATTGCGATCGTATGAGCCAAACAAGTGTAAGCATCATGACCAAAAGTAGTAATATACATGACCAATAACCCCTCCGGGCATCCCTGCAGGCCTTCACCCTTCCTCTCGGTTTATTTAGATTCGGCTGTACACAGTAATGTCTTGCCAACTTCGTCACACTGATACCAAAATAAAACAGATGGTCTCCTCCCCGTACACTCTTGCACCGCACCATGATTGGCATGTCCTGGCACGTTACGGCGAAGTTTCCCCATGTCTGTGTCAGTCTGAAATTCCAATACAGCACTTCGTTATCATCAACCGTGTTTCAGATCTCAGATCCTGTGAGGACAATACCCGTTCTTACTATCCCCGGGATTTCCCTCGCAAACATAGACTATCTCCCAAATGGAATGACTCCGCATTCACTCAGAAGGCCCGTCTGGCCCGAAATTATCACGGCTGCCACGCCCATACTTCAAGTTGTTCCTCAAATTCCATCAATGATCACTCAAAGTGCAATGCACGATCATTGTTGAAGCTGCAGCGCTGCGGTTGGTGGTCTATACTTATATAATACAGCACCAATTGAATTACCTGGATCGACAATCCGGGAGCCGTTCTTGGATTAAATCACGCGCAAACCGATCCAGCACATCAAGAGAAGCATTGTGAATGGCTTGGATGATGGAAGATTGGTCCGTTGACTCATTTGCAGGCGTAGTGTGCGTCGTATCAATAGCGAGAAAATTATATCATTTGTTTTGTATTTTATGCAACATCACGAAAAACACTCGTTTTCTCATTGGCCAGGCGTCATCTTACTCTGAGAATCCACTCTTGATCCAAATTCAAACTCAGTTTCACCAGTCCGTCTATCGACAGCCTGGGCTGGTCACCAGTCTAGCATGATGTTCGTTCGCTATCGAATCGTATAAAACATCACATTTCAGAGGCACCTACAGGTATACCTACCCTACTGGCCAGACAAGAGATTACCATGAAGAATATCCTTCGGCATATTGTCCTGGAGCCACGTCTTGAACACCTCTTCATCATCCGTTGCAGCCGGATCAGATGGGCCTCCATAACTGTGAACCACCCCTAAGCACCCCTTTGCAACTCCCCAGGATACTTCGTGCGATATCGGTGTGCGCAGCCTCTTGCTACGGATCCCTTGAAACATAAAGGCGGCCTTTTCTTTTGCGCATCCAAGAGCATCCACCGTCAGCCATTCATCCAGTGGTCTGTCCTTCCTGAGGAGGTTGCCACCTTCATATCGAAGGCAGATCCATGTGAGAACCCAGATGAAGGATTCAACATCATGCCGGTAGACGTGCTCGACTTCGCCTGCGATGGCTTCTGGTGTAAGAAGGTCTAACGACATGAATGGTACCGTTCCTGTGCGCTCAAAGCCTCTGGGACGATCATGTTTAAGTGAAGACATTAATTGTATGATCGATGACAAGTCGAAATCATTAAGGACGCTCATAAATCGACCATCGAAGCGGTATCCCATAAGATTGCTGGGGCTGACGTCGCGGTGATGCACGCCCCTCTTCCAGAGGGCGCGATGGCCTGTCGAGGTAGTGAGTGGATGATAAATAACACGAAAAGGACGGGACACTTCACTTACACTTGACAGCTTCCCACCATGCGAGTAGGAACTCTTTCCCATTCAGCGTCGTGATTGGGTCAAGCTTTCTGAATACGATAATGTATAGGGCACGGCTGCCCGCATCGTCGATTCCCAGTGCCTTTCTGATTATCGCCGTGGACGTTCCTTCAAACTTGTGGAACCAGACCATCTCCGGAATGTGGCCCAACACATCCGGATCTTCTTGCGCAATCTTATAGACCTCTTCGAGGATCTCAGGCTCACTCTGGCGTGCCTCTTCTGGCCAAAAGAGCTTGGCAACGAATTCGGTGGATTTGTTACGAAAGTGGGACCGCTGCGGCAGAGCTGATAGCGCCTTACTCTTCACCGGAAAAACAGTGGTTGCACGTCCGCGTAGACCGAAATGAGTCGTGCGCTTGTCAGACTTCAAATCTAGTGTAAGGTCGACGTGCTTCTTCCTGGACTTCTTCTTATCCTGACCCTCCTTGTCCCGGTTGTCCTTCTCCTCGTTCTCCTCATATTCGACGATAATCTCGCCCGTATATCCAGGTTCAGGTTCGAATAACGGGTGAAGGCCCCATTGCTTGTATCCCATACATTGCATGATGAAGAGTAAGACCATAAAGCGTGGGAGATCCTGAATGAAGTTGATGCCAGCACATTGGATCGTGTGGTGACGATCGAACCACCAGAGGTAAATGATGTCATCTGGAATGAGCCATCAGTTTGACGATAGGATAACAGGGTTGCATCCACTTACTGTTTACGATAAAGGAGATGACGTGCTGACGCGCGGTATGAGCCGCGAACATCTCCGCGACATACAAGCCATTCTGGACGACAGGATGATGTTTCTTTGGCTCTTTCTTCTTCTTCTTCTTCTCCTCCTCCTCCTCCTCTTCATCCTGCTTGGATCGTTTGATGTTGGGCGGCTCGTGGGAGCCTAAATGATCAGAGCCGCGTTTGTTGCTTCTGAGTCGCTCGGATATATTTTGTACTGCGCAGTAAATGTCATAGGAAGTAACGGATATACATACTGGGTGGCTTACGCTCGTTAGACTTCTTGTAGGAGGTCTCGACAGGACCGGTGGCAGGTCTTGAGTCTGTTGGCTCAGCAGACGCGTTCGTCTCCTTCATATAATCCATATACAAGACGGCAGGAACCACGTAGTCCTTATTGTAAGTGGACGGCGGATGGGGCAGACGCTTCTTCGGGCGTTTGAACTCAAATGTCGTTCGGACCTCCATCCATTGGAAGTTCTCATGGTCTTTGGTGGGTTTCTTGCACGCAGACTGGTAAACATCTGATTTTCCCTCCGGTATGATATCCGCAGCGCTCTTGTAAGAGACGACGACGACGTCAGGCTTGCGGATGGACTTCTTGCCTTGATGTGTTTGGGATATGACCGCTGGATCATTCACATGAAAGAGGATTTCGGTCTCCGCATCGTTCTCAAAGGCAGGTATTCCAGGTACATTCACCTTCCTCAGTCCACGAAGTGCATGGTTGGCAGCTAGGACGAAATCAGAGTAAGACGGAGTTTCGCTCTCGATATTACACCTGGATGACAGCGTTAGTCTTATTTCACACTCCTTGAAACACTGACTTACAATTTAGTCAAGTGTTGCTTGATCTTCTGCGCTATACTTGACCCATTGCAGAGGTTCAGGACAGCCTCGAGGGAAGTATCGAGTAGTGTTGACTTCTGACTGGGAGGAAGGGATTGGGAATCATCTGTGCAAGTTTCAAGGAGTTGCTGCAGCATTGTGTCTGCCCCAGATTGCTGGAAGTTCTTGACATCGCGTCCGATCCATGGACGAATATCACTGACGCTGCGTGAATAACAAAGTTCAGTATGGACGATAGTAGCGGGAACAGAAGATCTAACGCACTTAACGCCTAGAGCATCGATATGTTCGCTGACGACGGCGGAGCCAACTGCGTGTGGAGTGGACTTGATGTCAGTGGGCAAACCAGGGTTGCGGGGAGGTGTGTTTGTCACTACTGGTGCAGTAGCGCCAGCATTATTGGCCATGATGAGGCCTTCCTAGGAAGATAGAAAAGAAAGGTGAACTTTGGGAACAAGGAGACAAGATCTGAAGTCGCGTTTTAAGCTGGCACAGCACTGTTGTCGGACATTTCGATTCAAGGTTCACGAGTACTGATAGTAGAATGCAAAGAAGTTGATGAAGATTCGTCAGCTGAGCCAAATTCTCGGTTAATTGTGTGGCGCAGTTGACAACAGAATCAAACGCATCACTCGGCGATCTGTCAGCATTTGATTCTGCAGTCTTTATTCTGGCAGCAACTGCATACATCTTCTCTGTCACAGTACTTGTCACTACGACAGAAAAATCTGATGTATCACTGCTTTATGTTTGCGATCTATTTCTCGATGAATATTTTTCCATGGGTTTTTTTGTATAACATCCGAATCAGGCATGCGTCTAGATCAATCAGACGTCGTACTGTCACCTGCTGTGAATGACTTCCAGCTATCTTGAGGATTGTTGCGATCAAGGGTCCAAATGCGCAGAAGACAGAGGAGGAACAGTGCGATAACACCCATCAAGTAAAACTGGAGACGCTGGCCCTTCAAGTATCTAGTCCACAGAAGGCATGCAAAGAACGTCACATTACCTGAGATGCCTTCGCTCAGACAGACAGCCATGGACTTAACCATCAATTGAAACAGATGAAATGTGACAGCGACGAGAACAACCAGAAGGATCGAAGCCTCTGTCATAGTGACAGCTCCTGACGCGATCGGCTGGCCTTTCGAACGTTCTAGTAACAGAAAACAGTATGGTTTGTACTTCAGTGCGACAACAGCGACCTCGGAGCAGCTGGAGATTCCCTATGTCTCCGTACTCAGGACAGAATGAGTCACCCCACTTGTCCGATGCTAACAGTGAGCGGTCTTCAACAAACTTCTTGTTTTCCCAGAGTCTTTTGAATCGACTGTTTCAAACATGTTCTGGACTGGTTATGATGACTCGATATCCTACATTCGTCTGAATGTTTAACCAGTTTGCCAAATGGAAAGGTTTCACCTTATGTGCCTTCCTTGCCTACCAGCCCAAAATACTGTTCTTTGGAAGCCGCCCTACCAACAACATCAATCCCAAATAAGCTGAGCGTGGAGATTTGCAAGCAAATATGAGACGGACATGCTTACATGTACCATACTCACTCGCACAGCTAGCTGAAGCTAAACACGATGTGTTCCAGGCATTGATAAAGCGGCGGAGGCAGTAACCTAATCCTAATGGTGGTATGCAGGGTAAATGTATAAAAATCCACGAAATGAATCTGCAGCGTACAGTTGAACAAGAAGATGGCTGTGACAGTAGAAAACAAAGCACGGGTGGCATTGAATGGAAGCGTTATTGTGGGAAGTGTTGGATGGCAGCTGTTGGGAGTGTTCGAGGATGGCGGTAGGCGAAGAATGTGGCAGGCCGTGCAAACCACGGAGTTTGTGCAACTCCTTGTCTCTCATCAAAATATTGCAGTCGAAGGCACACATCATTGAGTAGTTGCACATTAGTGGTGTTGGAGGGCTTGGTTGGCTTATAGGAGGGTACTGGATGGTGCTGTTAGTGTGGAGAACATGCAATGGCTACAGAGAAAGAAATTAAAGAACGAACAACCAGGAGCAGGTGTCCGGGAATTTCGAATTTCCCCCTCTTCTTTCGTCCCTTCCACCCTACCAAACTCCTCCACGACTGTGTCGTATGGGCACTTGTTCTGGGGGTGGACACCTGGGGTCGTCCGGGAGTGGTAGACGCTGTTAAGGATGGCTCTGGCGTTGGTGTCGACAGCGTTACAGGACGTGTTGCGATAACCCAGCAGGCAGCCACAACACGGCAACAAGACGAGGATACTGGATAGGCACGAGCAAAACACGATGGGACAGCATAACAACGGGAAAAAAGTACGAAGACTCATCAACGAAAGCAAAACACAGGCATGAATTCAAGTAGGGAGTTGGTTAAGAGGGAGGTGCTCGCGGGGGGTTGGTTGCATCACAACTGGATCGTCACACGGCGTCATGGACATAGAGATCCTCAGTCTGTCCACCTTGAACTGCCGTGGTATCTCTTGTCTTGGGGGTATCCTCCATCACAGTAACCACCCACACCAACCAGACGATAGGGAGTTAATGAATACACATGCTCGTCAAGGTCATCGCGTTGACTGTATCCAGCTTCGCGAGTATAGCTTGGATTAAATATAAGGCTGCATCGGCTTGGGATGAACGTTCCTGCTCACCGGAGGGTTATCTTAGGTGTTGAGATCACTCTCTGCACGAACCTCACCAGATTCGTAGGTGGGAAAGTACCTGGATAGCAGGAATGACGGGAATCGTGCCGGTAGAAGGCGTCGTGGGGGCGGAGAGTCGCAGTCGAGAATTGGAGTTACTTCGCGCGAATTCATGATCTTTGAATGACGCACATGATAACGCTGGTCGTGTGGGTGCAGAGGGTCACGAGAATTACCGCAGGAAGGATGACGAGGATTATGTTGAATATCATCCCGAGGGTCACGCCGGACAGGGTCATGAGGGTTGTGGAGAGGCTCACGAGAGTTATGTGAAGGCTCGTGAAGAGAGGGCAAGTAGCATGATGACGACCCATCGGTCGAGGGTATTGAGAGAAACATGCGAGAAACTTGCAGTGTGACACTTTATGGTTTCGCGTTCGCTTTCACCTCTTTTTCATACCACTCAACTAACACTTGTCTCAACACCTTCCCAGTTGGCGACTCCGGAATCTACCCAAGGTCTCAATCAACTCATTCCCCCAAAAAAAACGAGGAAAAAACCTATCGTCTCCACAATCCCAATGCTTCCTCTCAACCACTTATATCGACTCAGGCGCTCCTGCACCCACTCATCGAGTTGTTACAGCCTCTTTCTCACCCAACGCTGTGCCCGCAGGGGATAAAACGATCTACGCGCGGGGTATGCGTTCGTCCGAAGTACGCCCACCAGAACTTCACGCCCGCGACGCTCACGTCAATAATGAGCTTGTCGGGCTGCGCCAGGATCGTGTTCTCGATTTCGACGGGAGTATCCCTGATATGTTGTGCGTATCCTGTAAGGACGAGAATCAGTACAATGCGAAACAAGTCATGTTTATGGATAGTGCAGTTTGCCTCGGTGCAGTCTTCGAAACTGCAAACATGACAGATCGACTTTAGTATGAGTGGGCATATCGTACTCGTCGAATCAACTCACAAAAGCACCTCGTCCTCATTGATCCGCATCTGGTCGCACGTGCGCACTCATCCATCGACAAATGTTTCCCGAGTGGCCTTATCGTTTCCCCTGTATTCCCGGAACGCTGCAGAGCCTCTGCGAACGAGAAGTTCTTGCTCGTTCGGGACGGACAACACGGGGTTAGACACCGGGGACGAGAATTCCGACAGAGCCAGGGATGGGTTTCATGGCAATGGCCATCGTCTATCTCAGAAAATGACGTCAGCGAGCTGGAAGGAGCAGATGCTGAAATTACTTACGAATTCAAACATGCCGTAAGCTGTGAAGATTAATAATAGCACAGGATACACGGAGGATGCACCTTCAGTAACTCTTGGCATATCTGTGAGACGGGCAAAAACCTGGTTGGCGAGGATGGTGAACGAGCTGACGTAGAAGGGAGGGGACAAGGAATATGGTCGTAATGTAGTATCTATATTGTAGCTCCAGATGAGTACCAGAAGTACTACAGATACTCTTGGTATTCACTTACTTCGGGACGTGCTGTCAAAGAACATATCGATGTGCCATTTCGGGAGCGTGACAATCGTGGAGGGATTGAAGAAGCTGAAGAAACCGGTTGTGTAGAGGCCGAGAGAGAGAAAGAGCGGTAGAACAGTGAAGGTTACTTGTAAACCATCAGGGGTGTTCCATTCTGGTGGCTAGCAGGGAAGTCAGGGAGACCAAAAAAGTGGCGTCGGAAGACATACAGCCTGAGTTTTAACCATTTCCATGCTGTTGAGAGGGTGGCAGCGGTGTTATTTCCGTGGGATGTCATGATGGCTGTATAATAAGTCTTAGTCAGACGGTGCGTCTATGTGTCTACGATTCAGAAACGAAACCAGTGGCAAAAAGAGATACATCCCTTTGGAAGGAGCGCTTGTTCCACTGAATAGATCAAGTAGGCCAGTGTCCTTCATAGCATGATAGACTGGCAGACGTGGAATACCATTGTTTCGAGCAGAGGAGATGAGCTGATCATAGATTTTAAATAGACTTTATTCTCTCCTTCTAAGAGGTGAATCAGATCTGCTAGGAGGCCCAAAATCAAGTAAGTTACTGTAACGAAGGACTGGCAAAGATCCGAGTCGCCTGTGCGAGCGAATTGGGATGTTTGAACTTGTGATGTGTTGAATAGGATAAGAACAGCGCAAACGGGACGGTCATAATATATAGCCGGTAAGGAATGCAACAGGGCTTCATAAGTCCGGAGAAAATTACACCGTCGATTTACAGTCTCGACCGAATAATTGGATGCAACATACTGGGCAGTTCTCACTCAGAATGCCTACAAGATCTCCGTTCTCTGTACGAAGATCTGGGCCGTGACTCTTGCGACACATAACAGTGACGCCATCATGATCACGAACACGTTCGACAAACTACCTGAACCAACGCCGCCGGCTAGTGGCCATATTCACGAACAATGTGTAATTTAGCCACTCCCGATGGTCAGACCGGTTGAAGAGCAGGTAGCGAATATCAGATTTTGGCAGGTCTGGGAAGAGCGACTTGCGGTACATGCTTGACAACCAATGCGCGAGGCTTCAGCAGAGATGCTGAGAATACCAAAGGTCCTGTTATTGACCTCGCTTTTTATACAACAGCATAATGGAACTGGACTTGTACGTTTGTGGTTAACAGTTGACCGGTTTATGAGCGCCATCAGACCGGAATCGAGTCTCGTCAGAAAATTTACTCAGAACGGACCACGAAAAACATTGACGCCAGGGGTGTCATTATCAAGTGAGATAAGGCAAGGTGGTTGCAATAAATAATCAAATTTGAGCCGACCAACCAGCGAGTCGAAGAAATCAATCACGTTCACCGGGATCAAGTCAAGCTCAGTGGATTGCAAAACAAGCAGGGACTGTACTGGAATGGCCAAAGTAGACAGCCTTGTCGAGGGACAAGCCTTTTTGTCATGTGCCGTCGCAAGTAGAATCGGGACACATCTTGAATGGTGGGTAAGGTGTGTGCTATGCTGTCAAAATGACGCGTTCAGCCTCGCGGATACATGTAGGCAAACACTCACTACGGTCATGAGGGTGTCCATGTATCTCAAATAAGTGTTTTATCTTCTCGTAAACGCTGATGCAGATACTATCTTTCAGGATGCTCCAATACATCTTCACGGATACCGGTGACAATATGCAGGCAGCGCTGAGAAAAGCAACAATACTGGAAGAAAGAAACAAGGGTGGCCGTATGTTGTGTGTAGCTGGCTGCGTGAGAATGATATTGTCCTTGAGGTCTGTTGCAAATGAGGCAAACCTCTAACGTCAGGCCAGGGATACTTGCGAAACTATCAGCAGCATGTTTCAGCGTGATCATCATTTGTCGGACGATGCGAACTGATGGGATAGAACGGACACCACGGACACCACGGACACCACGGACGGGCAGGACAGAACTAACGAATTTCAAGTTCCCTTGACCTAACTAACCTGAACATTGAACGTTGAGGGGTGGCATTAATAGATCCGACAGGCTTGATCAACTTCATGTATAGTCGGCGAGCGTTGGTACTATACAGCCCAAATCTGAAAAGAGCAGTCCACCTTCGCCATTAGGAGAAGCCATATTCTGGTCGGTGTCGGTAGTAGATGATAAGGGCCGAGGTGTGAAAGAGGTTTTGTGGTTGCAAGTGTTTTGGTTCTGATGTCAGTAGCACCCTCAACTAGATCTGAGAGCTTAGTTATCAAAGCCTTGAGCACGCCTCCCCATCCATCGAGCGATTCGAGCAAGTGACTGGCACGGAAAAATATTCGACGACTCAGCTGCGCAAATAATGGAGGACGTTTGGAGGACGTCTGATTTCATTGGCGTGTGAGGATGGCGTCTGGGCTGGCAATTGCATAGTAGTTGATACAACAGTCACTTAGTGCAAACCAGACCTGCCTGCGATTTCAATCTTCACGCCACCGTGGGCCAATATTAATATTATGTGATCATGATATGTTTACGTTAACGTTGACCACCAGCGAGTGCAGCGACCATGGAGACTGGCGAAACTTAAAAGTACTGTCAAACATGCTGCATACAGGTACTGGATGACATGGTGAACTCTTTTATTAACAGTTTGTTCTTTCCTCTCAAACTTAAGACTGGTACTGATTAGTCAAATAGGCCAGTCCCTTTGAGGGAGCTCCCTCATTGTCGGACCACCGATATCATGGGTTATCGGCGTCAAACCTGCATCCGGCAGCTATATGCATCGTATTTATTCGTGATAGCTGCTTTGCTTGAGTTCAGTCCTGCGTTCGTCTTTAATGCCGCCCCTGCTAAGTACCACGAAAATTCTACTCACTTACACCTACATAATCACCTCTACGACGGCTTCTACTTCAGTCCTAATATTGGTTTCCAGTGTGACGTCCAAGCTTTTAGCTCGAGGGGTATGTACCAGCCCCGCACAGATGAATTTACTGAATTAAAGAAAAAAATGCGTTAAGGAGTGGGCGGAAAGAAGAAGCTACCGCTGCATCTTTTTTTTTTTTTTTTGTTTCCAATTTCTGTCCATTGGGGTAAGTTAGGGTTAGTTAGGGTTAGTTTAGGGTTATGAGCCTCCCTAGGATCCACCTAGGATCGATTTTGTCACAGTTTGTGATACATTATATGGACTGGAAGTGGGAGTCCTGGACTCCCGCTGTGTACAGGCCTTGTCAATATAGTTCTATATTTCATACATTTGTGCATCATGGATGTGGGAGTCCTGGACTCCCACTGTGTACAGGCCTCATCACTCTTGCACTTGCTTTCATGCAGATGTATGCTTTGTAAAAGTGGGAGTCCTGGACTCCCACTGTGTACAGGCCTCATCACTCTTGCACTTGCTTTCATGCAGATGTATGCTTTGTAAAAGTGGGAGTCCTGGACTCCCACTGTGTACAGGCCTTATTACTTGAGGGCACCATATATCATGTCCTCATAATATGGGAGTCCAGGACTCCCACTGTGTGCAGGACTCATTCCTCAAGTACAAGATATCCTCAATTTATTTAAACTCCCACTGTGCATAGGCCTTGTCATTATGGTTCTATACATCAACTGCCACTTGCGTTTCCACCATCACTTGCATTGTAGCGAAATAACTTGATCAAATTTCATTACTTTACTTAACTTCACTTAACTTAACTTAACTTAGACACAAATATCTCAAATCTACCACTAGGAAATGTAGTGATGTTGCAATTTCTAGCTGAAATTTTACCTTTTAGTTTCATTGCACACTTGGACTTTGGATATCAATGAAGATGACTCTTGCTGATATCTGACATGTGTTGTTGGTAAAGAAGTATTTTATGTATTAGAAAGTTTTGGCTAAACGTGATCCAACGAAAAAGTGTTGTTGTGTTGTGAGATGTGCTCAAAGTTTTGTCAAAGCAAGTGGCGGTTGATTACTGTACTTCATATATTTATATCATGTAGATGTGGGAGTCCTGGACTCCCACTGTGTACAGGGCTTGTTACTCTGGCTCTATATTCCATATATGTATATCATGTGGATATGGGAGTCCTGGACTCCCACTGTGTACAGGGCTTGTTACTCTGGCTCTATATTCCATATATGTATATCATGTGGATATGGGAGTCCTGGACTCCCGCTGTACGCAGGCCTTCTCAATATGGTTCTATATGACATATCTTTATTTATATCATGTGGATGTGGGAGTCCTGGACTCCCGCTGTGCGCAGGCCTTGTCACTATGGTTCTGTACTTCATATCTTCATTTATATCATGTGGATGTGGGAGTCCTGGACTCCCGCTGTGTACAAGCCTTGTGTTACTATGGTTCTGTACTTCATATCTTCATTTACATCATGTGGATATGGGAGTCCTGGACTCCCGCTCTACACAGGCCTTGTCACTATGGTTCTATACTTCATATCTTCATTTATCTCAGGTGGATATGGGAGTCCTGGACTCCCGCTGTGTACAGCCCTGCTGCTTGCTGTTGGGTTTGTGTTTCAATAATTTATGAGTCATGGATGTGGGAGTCCTAGACTCCCACTGTGTGGTTATCACAGTGACCTTCTGGAACTCCTGTTATTTGTCAGATTCACAATCACATGTAGCTCAGCAAATGACCCACATCAGTCACTCACTGAGCCTGCTACTGTCACATGCATTCAATCTGGGGTTAGGGTTACCAATGAGACTTTTGTACAGCAGCTGGATTTCTGGGACCCCCCGAGCTTGCGAGGGAGGGAAAGAAGTCCAGCTGCTGTACAAAAGTCTCATTGGTACATAATTAGAAATGGGAAAAGAAGTCCAGTATCTGCAGTCATGGCCATGGCAGCTAAGCGTTGAATGGAGGTGAGTTTTTTGGTGATCCCTAGTGAACCTCTCTGCAAAGTATCAGTACCCTCATGAAAGGCCGGTGTGAACCATAGGTCTGCCGCATACAGCATTTTGGGGATTGCTGTGGCCAGATAGAGTTGCCTCATAAGGCAGAGCAGGATACCTTTGGACATGGTGGATAGACACCGAAGTTGCAGGATGTATGCCAGTCCTTTGGCCAATGCATTGTCAACCTGGGCCTTCCATTGTAGTTCTTGGTTGAGGATAACTGCTAAGAACCAGTGGGTGGGGACTGGGTGGATGATCACCCCGCAAAGATGCAGTGCTGGGCGGTCACACTTCCTGTTCATGGAGAAGTCAATCAAGGCAAATTTGTTAGTTTTGAATTGAGAGTTGTGGTCCCACAACCACTTGAAGCCTCTGCCCAAATGCTCAAGGATGTACTTAAGAATGCAATGAGTTTTGGCGAAGTCCTTACCTATGGCTACCAGAGCTGTGTTGTCAACAAAAGTGAGAGTGAGTTCTGTTAGTGACATGTGTCCTTGTCTGGGCTTGGCAATGTCTACTAGGTGTCATATCCTGTATTCCGGGCCTATGTCCAATGATGTTCCCACGCCTTTTGAACACACATCCGGACCTCTATACCTTTATCCATGACTCCATACCCTCATCAATGCCTTCAGTCCTCCAGTCCACTATCAGTTCAGATCTGTACACCTTCATACATCCATATATCCATACCTCTGGACCTCCACAGCTAAGCCTGCTTCATCCACCCTTGGTCTGATCAGATCTGAGCTCATTCTCTCCAGACCTCCAGATCTGACCTATACTCATATCTGAAGCTCAAACCTTAAATCAGTGTCTATCTCCTTATGGTAATCCCCTTGACTCCAGACTTCAGTTATCTGGGTTTCTGTCTTGCATAGTGATCCTTGTACTCTGTTCATCTCCAAGTTCATTTACTTATGTTCTGTTCATACTTACCAATATGTTTCCACATGCTTGTACATAGCATTTGTCTTCAGCTTACTGATCCTCTTGGATCCCTTCCAGTATATAAACCTCTGTACAACTCCTGTACAGTTTCCTTAGTTGAATATCAACATAGACTTACTCTCTCACATCTTATACTTCACTCATTCTGCTCTCAGACTTTGGTCCATCTTAGTCTGACCTTTTCTTGGCCTAGGGAAGGATTCCCTAGTCCAACTTTCCAGTCCTTCAGATTTATCCTTCTGTCTCCATCCATGCTTAGGGATTGATTCCCTAAGCCAGAGTTTTGCCTTTCTGGCACATCCTGTCTGTCTGAGACTTCTGTCTACTTCCTGTCAACTCCATCTCTACTTAAGTGTAGTCTACCTCTGTCTGTTTTTACTCCGGACCTTGTCCGTGTGAGGCCAAGCCCTTCAGATCCCGTCTACCCTTGAGCTATAGTCTTAACACTAGGTCGGTACTGTAAATAATATATATGATCATTGAGAGTGGATCACCCTGCCCTATACCATTATTGATATTGATCCAGTCTGAAGTGTATCCATTGAAGTGTAGCTGGGTCTTGTGATCTGTGAGAACCTGCTCTGTGAAGTTGATTAGTTCAAGTGGTAGATGGCATGTCCACATATTGTGAAGCAGGTGTTTGGTGACTGCATTTGGGAACACACCTTCAATGTCTAAAATAGAACAGATACAACTTTGTGTGTGTGCCAGGCGTTCTTGATGGTGTGTTCTATGAGATGAAGAGAGTCAGTAGTGGATTGTCCAGGACGGCCGCTGCCATGCATGGTATGCAACTCATACCTTGGCATATACACAAGAGGTGTGATAAGGAAGGTATGGCAGACCCTACTGTATCCTATCACC
Source organism: Suillus subluteus (assembly GCA_016647755.1). Taxonomy (NCBI): domain Eukaryota; kingdom Fungi; phylum Basidiomycota; class Agaricomycetes; order Boletales; family Suillaceae; genus Suillus; species Suillus subluteus. The sequence goes on from JABBWI010000081.1 coordinate 253,588, forward strand.
AAGTTACCCCATCATTTTCCTCTTATTCATTAGCTAGTATTTTCACTTTCAAATTTCACTTCCATTTTTTCCATGTATTTCTATTTTGTTCTATGACATTCCATCTCTGTCTATTTTTCTTAGGCATATTCAGCCAACAGACTTTCTCTCAAGCCACCAAGCATGTTTATAAGCATGTCATGTGACTGGGGAATATCATGATTTGTCATGTTTTGTAAAATTTCCAACTGTATTTATAATCCACTTAGTAAGAAGGCTGATTCAGCACACCCCATGGCTTGGTTTATCAGAAACTGCCTTACCAATCCATGTGATGACTCATGCCATGATTCGTCATGCTTTGTAAACTACACTGTATTTATAATGTAAATTAGTAAACAGGCTGACTCAACACACCAAATGGCATTGTTTGCAAGCACATTCTTACCAATCCATGTGATGATTCATGCTTTGTGATCCACATATTGCAGTAACATATCTCCATATTATACGAGTGAATGGACTTGCATAATATCCCGTATGATACGGGCCAGCGGACCATGGGCCGAAGGTAGATATATCCTTGACTGTGACGGATGGGCCGGGAGTGTTATTATTCCCGATGGAGACAGGTGGGCCCAGGTGGGGAATATGTAAAGTAGATGGGTGGGCCGATGGACATGAATTTTCAATAGACGGATCAGCCGAGGTAGTTGGATATTATGTAGATGGGTGTACCAAGGTAGATATGTATCAAATAGCCGGGTGGGCCCAGATATATATCATATTAGACGGGTGGGCCGATGAATTAATATTATTTTGTAGACGAGTGGGCCGACATATTGGTATTATTTTGTCGACGGGTGGGCCGAGGGAGCGGTGAAAGATTTATTATATACAGGTGGGCCGACGGTAGACATAAAAATGATGTCCTAACTCCTGGATGTGTTAATTTATCTCTGGCATGTGAATCTCAGGCTTAGGGTTTTGGGTGTCAGGTCTCGATATTCAGGACTCAATATTTGGGACTTGGTACTCAATGGTCGGGACTTGATGGCCGGGCCTTGGGTGTTGGGACTCAAATCTCGGGCTTTGGGACTCAATTGTCGGGACTTGGGTTTCAAGACTCGGTAGTCAGGACTTGATGGTTGGGACTCAATGGTCAGGACTCGATAGTCAGGCTGCGGGACTCGATTGTCGGGACTCGATGGTTGATAGTGGAGACTCAAAACTTGCAACTCATCGCAATGTTTGAGTTTCAAGTTTCGAGTCTTGAATCTTGGGCTTCAGGCTTCGGGTCTTGATATATGGGTCTTGATATTCAGGACTCTATGTTTGGGACATGATATTTGGTATGCGGGACTCAGCATATAGCAATAGGTCAGATATTCGAAAGTCAGTATGTAATTTTCATTACTTATTGCATCATGTACGGAATTTAGACTTCAACATTCTGAACTGAAGGACTAGAACTACTCTGGTCGCTGTGGGTTCAATTTCATTAGGATGGCGGTGAACATCTGAATCACTGCCATCTTTTCATGGATGCCAGCTTGTTGATCCTCAATCACTGTCAGGAGGTGTTCCCTCATCCACCTCAGTGCCTTCAGCATTGCAACTGAGCTTTCTGCTGAGTGTTGAGTTCCGAGTTCCAAGTGCCAAGTGCCCCGATGCTTCCGGGCATTAACACCCAGATAGCCCACGCTCTCAGGTGCCCATCAGAATTTAGACCATCTCAAATGGATGTGATGTGAGTGAGATATGAGCAAAATACTATATACCAGGTGAACTGTGGCATCAGAGGTTCAATGCTTTCGATGTTTTTGATGTCAGGTCTTGATGCTTTCGGGTATTGACATGTAGATAGTCCTCAATCTCAGGGGTGTGGCAAAATTCAGATTGTCTGAAACAGATATGATTTGAGCAAGATATATGCAAAATACCATATACTGACTACTGAGTGCTGAGTACCGAGTACCAAGTCCCGAGTCCCAAGTCCCGAGTCCCGAGTCCCAACTGCCCGATGCTTCCGGGCATCAACACTCAGATAGCCCTCACTCTCAGGGGCCCATCAGAATTTAGATCATCTCAAATGGATGTGATTTGAGTGAGATATGGACAAAATATTATATACCAGGTGAATTTTGGCATCAGAGGTTCAATGCTTTCGATGTTTTTGATTAGGGTCTTGATGCTTTCGGGTATTGACATGTAGATAGTCCTCAATCTCAGGGGTGTGGCAAAATTTAGATTGTCTGAAACAGATATGATTTGAGCAAGATATATGCAAAATACCACATACTGACTACCAAGTGCGGAGTACCAAGTGCTGAGTCCCGAGTGCTGAGTGCCGAGTTCCGAGTGCCGAGTGCCGAGTGCCCGATGCTTCCGGGCATCAACACCCAGATAGCCCTCACTCCCAGGGGCACGTCAGAATTTAGATCATCTCAAACGCATGTGATTTGAGTGAGATATGAACAAAATACTATATACCGGGTGAATTTTGGCATCAGAAGTTTGATGCTTTCGATGTTTTTGATATTTGGTCTCGATGCTTTCGGGCATTGACATGTAGATAGCCCTCGATCTCAGGGGTGTGGCAAAATTTAGATTGTCTGAAACAGATATAATTTGAGTGAGATATATGCAAAATACCATATACTGACTACCGAGTGCTGAGTCCCGAGTCCCGAGTTCCAAGTGCCGAGTGCCAAGTGCCAAGTGCTGAGTCCCGAGTCCCGAGTGCCCAATGCTTCCGGGCATCAACACCCAGATAGCCCTCACTCTCAGGGGCCCGTCAGAATTTAGATCATCTCAAACACATGTGATTTGAGTGAGATATGAACAAAATACTATATACCGGGTGAACTGTGGCATCAGAGGTTCAATGCTTTCGATGTTTTTGATGTTTGGTCTCGATGCTTTCAGGCTTTGACATGTAGATAGCCCTCAATCTCAGGGGTGTGGCAACATTCAGATTGTCCGAAACAGATATAATTTCAATGAGATATATGCAAAATACCACATACTGACTACCAAGTGCTGAGTACCAAGTCCCGAGTGCCGAGTGCCGAGTGCTGAGTTCCGAGTGCCCCAATGCTTCCGGGCATCAACACCCAGATAGCCCTCACTCCCAGGGGCCCATCAGAATTTAGATCATCTCAAACGGATGTGATTTGAGTGAGATATGAGCAAAATACTATATACCAAGTGAATTTCAGCATCAGAAGTTTGATGCTCCTGATGTTTTTGATGTCAGGCCTTGCACCAAGGGTAAGCACATGGCACAACAGGAATAAATCCTGTTGTCCTAGTATCCTTATATATTGCATATACTATTGAAGGGATGTTGGGGATCATATTTTGCCTCAAACAGACATGATTTGAGGGAGATATGAGCAAAATACTATTTACTGGGTGTGTCTGAGCTTCGCAGGTTCAATGTTTTTGTTGTCAGCCTTGTGTGGGAAAAATTCTAAAACATAGGAGAAACATAAAAACACATCATCAGGGACTGCATCAGGTTTGCTATGATAACACCTATGTATAATATGATAGATTGGCTTCCAATGTACTGTTCCAGTCCCTGAACCAGTATCTGTCAGTGGTATGTATGTCTAAATACAAAAAAAACTCGAAATTGGTCACAACTGCATAGAACCTCAAGGCAATCACTGTGCACTGGTGCAAGAAAGTTACAATCACAAAACATATACATCAGCAAAATATGATTTTGCCACACAGTTACCAGAAGGTCACAAGCTTTGACAGTGCTTACTATACTAAGGATGTGATTGTCTTAACTCAATAGTCTTAACTTGCTAGTCATAATATAAGCTTTCTTAATAACCATAACTGTCATATCTTCCATAATAATCCTAACCCTCACAGCTTATGTATTATGTAGTAATCAACTATCATATTAGACTATCAAGTGAAGACTATTAATTTAAGACTATCCTATTAAAACTATTGTATTTTATTCTAAGTCTATACAATAGACCTGTGATGCTTGATGAGTGTCAGCCTGAACAGTATATTAGAGATCACACTATCATACTACACATAGGTATGACTATTGAAGACATGATGTAGTGCCTTATGATGTGTTTTTATGTGTCTCCTGATGTGTCGAGAATGTCCTACATTACATCATATGTCAATGTGAGGCCATATGAATTCTGTGACACTCCTGACATTAAGGGCTATCCACATGTCAATGAACACAATCATCTAGGCCTCACATTGAAATCATTGAAAGCATCAAACTCCTGATGCTGAAATACAACCAGTATGTAGTATTGTGCATGCCTGAAAGCATTGAGGACCGACATCAAAATCATCGAAAGCATCGAACTTCCCATGCTGAAACTCACCTGATATATAGTATTTTGCTGATATCTCACTTAAATCACATCCGTTTGAGATGATCTAAATTCTGACAGGCCCCTGAGAGTGAGGGCTATCTGGGTGTTGATGCCCGGAAGCATCGGGCACTCAGGACTCGGGACTCGGGACTCAGCACTCAGCACTCGGTAGTCAGTATATGGTATTTTGCATATATCTTGCTCAAATCATATCTATTTAAGACTATCTAAATTCTTATGAACTCCTGAGATCTAGGGCTATCTGCATGTCAATGCCCGAAAGCATCGAGACCTGACATCAAAAACATCGAAAGCATTGAACCTCTGATGCCAAAATCCACCCGGTATATAGTATTTTGTTCATATCTCACTCAAATCACATGTGTTTGAGATGATCTAAATTCTGACGGGCCCCTGAGAGTGAGGGCTATCTGGGTGTTGATGCCTGGAAGCATCGGGCAGTCGGGACTTGGGACTTGGGACTCGGGACTTGGGACTTGGGACTTGGGACTTGGGACTCGGGACCCGGGACCCGGGACCCGGACCGGACCCGGGACTCAGTACTCAGCACTCGGTAGTCAGTATATGGCATTTTGCATATATCTTGCTCAAATCATATCTGTTTCAGACAATCTGAATTTTGCCACACCCCTATCAGAATTTAGATCATCTCAAATGGATGTGATTTGAGTGAGATATGAACAAAATACTATATACTGGGTAGATTTTGGCATCAGAAGTTTGATGTTTTCGATGTTTTCGATGTCGGGTCTCGATGCTTTCGGGCATTGACATGCAGATAGCCCTAGATCTCAGGAGTTCATCAGAATTTCGATAGTCTTAAATAGATATGATTTGACCAAGATATATGCAAAATAGCATATACTGACTACCGAGTGCTGAGTCCCGAGTACCGAGTACCGAGTCCCGACTGCCCGATGCTTCCGGGCATCAACACCCAGATAGCCCTCACTCTCAGGGGCCCGTCAGAATTTAGATCATCTCAAACACATGTGATTTGAGTGAGATATGAACAAAATACTATATACCGGGTGGATTTTGGCATCAGAGGTTCAATGCTTTCGATGTTTTTGATGTCAGGTCTCGATGCTTTCGGGCATTGACATGCAGATAGCCCTAGATCTCAGGAGTTCATAAGAATTCAGATAGTCTTAAATAGATATGATTTGAGCAAGATATATGCAAAATACCATATACTGACTACCGACTGCTGAGTGCCGAGTACTGAGTACCGAGTCCCGGGTACCGAGTCCCGAGTCCCGAGTCCCGAGTCCCGGGTCCTGAGTCCCGAACCCCGAGACCCGGCACTTGGCACTCGGTACTCGGCACTCGGCACTTGAGATGAAAGATTCCACACGAAACTTGAATATCGAGTACCGACTACCGAGACCCGGCACTCGGCACTCGGCACTCGGTACTTGGCACTCGGCATTTGAGATGAAAGATTCCACACGAAACTCGAATATCGAGTACCGAGTGCCAAGTGCCGGGTCTCGGGGCTCGGGTCTTGGTACTCGACATTCGAGTGGTGTCAAATCTTTCGTCTCAAGTGCCGAGTGCCGAGTGCTGAGTACCGAGTGCCGAGTGCCGAGTGCCGGGTGTCGGTAGTCGGTACTCGATATTTGAGTTTCGTGTGGAATCTTTCGTCTCAAATGCCGAGTGCCGAGTGCCAGGTGTCAGTACTCAGTACTCGACATTCGAGTTTCATCTCGAGTACCGAGACCCGAACCCCGAGACCTGGCACTCGGCACTCGGCACTCGGCACGTGAGATGAAAGATTCCACACGAAACTCGAATGTCGAGTACCGAGTGCCGAGTGCCGGGTCTCAGTAGTCAGTACTAAACATTCGAGTTTCGTCTCAAGTGCCGAGTGCCGAGTGCCGGGTCTCGGTAGTCGGTACTAATCATTCGAGTGTTGTGTCGAATCTTTCATCTCAAGTGCCAAGTGCCGAGTGCCGAGTGCCAGGTCTCGGGGCTTGGGTCTCGGTACTCGACATTCGAGTGTTGTCAAATCTTTCGTCTCAAGTGCCGAGTGCCGGCACTCGGCACTTGGTACTTGGTACTCGGGATTGGGTAGTCAGTACTTTCAAGTTTTGGATTTTGAGTTTTGTTTGCCGATTGCTGATTGCCGAATTCTGGGAGTCGGGAGTCGGTACTCGGTTGTCAGTCTCGGTGATTCCAGTCTCGAGACTTGAGACTCGTGATTCACAAGTCAAAATTTGAATCTAATGTACTTTATGTATTTCTGTACTCATTTCACCGACTACCGAGTGCCGACTCTCGGTTCTAGGGTCTCGGGTCTCAGTACTCGGTATTTTGAGACAACACAAATGTATATCATCTTAAATTTGAATTTTCTTCACTCGACACTCAAAACTCGTAAAAATCTACGAGTTTCCAGTTGAGTTTTGAATTTTGAGTTTCAAGTCTCTCGAGTCTCCAGTCTGGGGGTTCAGGGCTCGCGTTTCGCATTTCAGCTTTTGGGTTTCGGGTTTTAGTACTCAGTACTCGGTACTCGGTGAATGTCAGACATGGTGTATTGATGCTTTCTTGTATCTTGTTTCGGTGGTTGGTGGTAGGTATTGGGCCGAGTGCCTTGGTGACAAGCATCGTGGCGAAATGTGACTGTGATCATTATCAGTATCACTCGCCGCTGAGTCTGAGTCGAAACGAGGCAGCTCTCTGGTTCTCTTTCCGCGCTTTCGTGGATATAGCATACCAATACCTCGGCCTATCTGTCTATATGATATGTAGCTGGGCCCACCCGTCTATCTAATATTGCCCGACGTCGGCCCACCCGTCTATCTAAAATTCCCCACTTCGGCCCACCCATCTATCTAATATGACCCCACGTCGGCCCACCTGTCTATCTAATATATAATTCACCTCACCCTCGGCCCACCCATCTATCTAATATGATCCCACGTCGGCCCACCTGTCTAGCTAATATATAATTCACCTCGCCCTTGGCCCACCCGTCTATCTAATATGATCCCACATTGGCCCACCTGTCTAGCTAATATATAATTCACCTCACCCTCAGCCCACCTGTCTATCTAATATTTCCCTACATCGGCCCACCCGTCTATCTAATAAACATTTCACCGCTGCCTCGGCCCATCCATCTACAAAATAATACTAATACGTCGGCCCACCCGTCTATATAATACTATTTGCTATATATCTCTCCTCAGGTCTATAATATAATGTCAATCCTACTCTACATATTACCCACATGGGCCCACCCATCTCCATAATACTATTTCTCCCGGCCCATCCACTATCATCGATGATATATATAACATCAGCATAGATGGGCCCACCCGTCTCCATCGGAAATAATATTTCTCCTGGCCCACCCGTCAACATCGGGAATATACATAACATCGGCCCATAATCCGCTGGCCCGTATTACACGGGATATTATGTAGGTCGGGTGACCCGTATAATACGGGATTTGTCACTGAAGGGGCTCTGTGATCAGGCCCTCCAAAAAGGTATATAAGGAGCCCAATTTTGCCATGTAATAAATGGAGCACTTCCCACCTTCACTCATCTCAAACAGTATGAGATTAAGTAAGAACCTAAGTACAGGCAAATCAATAGCCTCAAAGTAAGACTAAGAAACATTTATTCAAGTTATATACTACCTTACAGGGGTTGATTATATAAGTATCTAACAGCTAATCTAACTAAGTTTAACCCATACTATTTCCTCTCTCTTTTACAGGAAGGGAGACATGATTCACACTACATGATTCACGAACACATTAAACTCTCAGACAGATTTCAAACCATAGACTCAGTCTATAGAATCCAATTGTTTTAAACTGACAAAGAAAGATGGTATATTGAAATAAATTCTCCCAAAAAATCACACATTATCTACCACACAAACTAGAAAAGTTATAGACTGTGTACTTAAGTACTGGCAATAAGTCTTATCCTGTATAGTTGTGTTGTCACTATACAAGTGTCGTACATAAGGCCCTTAAGTAAGAGGACAACAGACAAGGAGAACAGGCATCGTGTTTCCATGCTCACATGGACAATGGTGCTATGATTAACACCATTGACAATAGAGCCTTCTGGAAGGCTGCTGGGTGACTAACACTGCTTCGACACTCCTGACAAACATTACAAATGGTGAACAGGTCTGTGAAACATTCAAAAGGAGTATGGGAAGGAATCGTCAAATGGGGACACATGAGAGCATGCACCACCTTCAAAGCATTTTCTAGTCGTGGTGCATGGAAGGTACTGATTGGTAAACCTTTACTAGAACAACTGGGAGCCATTCATGATTATGCAAGTGATATAATCACACTACCAGCACCATCTAACCTTTACCAACAACCCTCAACCCTCCTGAACCTTCATGATGATGATACATGACCACATCCCAAGAGAAGTGAAAAACTAGCCAAGACAGACACTCAAGATCAAGCAGAAGTACAAGGAAATATGAATACATCTGATCCGGCATACTTAGTAGTGACAATCCCACCAGATGAACCAACTCTTGGTGATGACCAAAGAACTGAACAATATGTATATAAGTTTCATATGGAAGAATACACTAACCTTTCACAGTTGTGCACACCCCTCTCAAGCAGGCACTCACATTGTTTTGGCCTACCATTGCCTGTCACTGACATTCACTGAGGACTCTCCCTGAACCAGCCCCTGTATACTAGTCCTATACACTGAGACACGAACCTCAATGACACAGATACCTATGGTGAGATTCTGAATCTTTTGACAACCAATGCACCAAATAACAACATATATACATGGTGACAGGACTCATTGAAACCAGAACGTGTAGTGGAAATCCTGTGATTGGTTAAAATTGGTAATGACCTCTCAGAGCAACAATGTCAACAGGTGCATGGTATGATTGCCAAATGCACTGATACATTTGCCATTGCAGTAAAAGAAGTATACCCAGTAAATTTCAAGACATTCAAGCTATCATTGCCGCCCGGTGTGAAAGAGAAATAGTAGCTAGGCTGTTAGCAACTAGTGCTACTTATCCAAATAGGCACAAGTGTAATATTCAACCCAAGAGGACTGCTAATGAAGCAACTCCCCGTTAATATGCAAGGGGAGCGATAGCGTGAAGGGCTTGTAACCTATAGTGACCTAAGACTGAAAACCAATGAATAGCACTATAGCAATCAGTGACAAGTGAGTTCCAACAGAGAAATGTGCGTATAAGTGAGAAGTGCTATGCAAAGTGTTTTATGTGATAGCGCTATGCGAACATCCAACTAGTGACAGTGGGAAGAAATCAAAGAGAGTGAAAGCGGAAGTAAGATAAGATAGTGCAAGTGAAATGCCTGATAGCGACTAGATTATAGTGCAACTACCGATAGCGATCCCGATGTTGCGAAAGCCAAACTTAAGAGGGATCCTTAGCAACGCGCACTTAAAGCAAGTCAAGCAACACGTGATCAGAGAGATTGGCAAGAGCAGAATTGATTGCACCACAACTGAGATATAGCGACTAAGGTGACTCCGACACACCAGCAAAGGTCCGTGGAAGGGAAGTGAAGTACTGTGTGTGTGACGGATCATTTTATCATACTGCGTAAAGGTTTGGGAATACATAGGCGAGAATAGTAGTGACACTGGCAAGGGCACGATGTAGCGACAGGTAATATAACATGCAGCGCTGTGGAACATGAGGATACGTGTAATAAGACCTGCAATTGATCAGTGGCAACATTTAAGGACAAATAATGCACCAGCGGAGGTAGGTGGACATAGGCAGGACATGAGAGGATGGAATACCTAGAAGTCGGACCGGGTAGCGCGCTATGGGAGAAAGGTGGTTCCAAAGTGGATAGCTTGGGAGTTTGATAGCGCTGGTGACTAGCGCTTTACTCTTTTCCTCTAGGCAAGGCAAAATATGCCTATGACACTCATACGCGCCTAGCGCTGGTATGATTGTCACACTGGAGCCAAGTTTCCAACTGAGGTAAACTAACTCCACCACAGCGAGAGTACCTCTACGGCAGACTCAACAAACTTGAAGCCACAGGTATCATACAATGCATAGCCCCAGAAGAGGTCAAGGCAGCTGCCCCAACAGTACTAGCCCAGAAGGCACATTCATCAGCAGGCACCCCCACTATGGCACTGAGTCAACAATCAATGCAATCAACAAGGACTCCCCATTCGCAATGACTTACCACCATGACCATCTCCAGAACCACCAGCAACCACCCCAGCCCCAGTACCCAAATGGCAAATATGTCAAAAATTTGCCAAGATCAACCGAAGCAGCCAGATACCTCCATTACCACAAGGTGACATCAGGACGAAGCAGCAGCTGTTATCAGGATACAGGTGGATTAGTGTAATAGACTTTGCAGCAGGGTTTTACATGAATCCAGTAGATGAAGACACACAGCCATACATTGCCTTCTATATGGAAGGACACAGATATTATTGCTATTGTTGAATGCTGTTTGGACTTATGGGGGCCCAAATCATGTTGAGTGACATGGCAGCCACAGCCTTGAAGGACCAGATTGGGTTGTTGTATGAGTTCTTTGTAGAGGACAATGTAATGGCAGGTGATAACTTCAAGGAAAAGCTGGCTAGACTATGTAAGTTCTGTGATTGTATTTGAGAAAAGTGACTGTTGTTGTCACCACAGAAAACAGAATTATTCATGTCTGAAGTCGTCTTTGCAGGTGCACAGGTGGGTAAGAATGGGGTCAAACCTGACTTAGCAAAGCTAACAGCAGTCATGGATTGGCAAATGCCATGAATACTCCACAACTTGATGCAATTCCTGGGGCTTACAGGGTATTTCAAACTGCTAATCAAAAACTATGCATGAGTAGCAGCCCCCCTCACTGATCTAGTATGCAAATTGGGGGTTCCACATGGAACACAGAACATCAGGAGGCAAAAGTACTGGGAGCATATGCGTAAAATGCTGCTAGCCAATTACCAGATCCAAGCACACACAGAGACCTTCATGCAACTCAAAACATTGCTGCTCACAGAATCGGTCTTGAAGGGCCCATATTTTGATGATACCCCATTCATCATCACATCAGATGGATGTAAAGATGGTTTCAGTGCTACCCATGGGGAAAACAGTGATGGCAGCCCACCCAATTGCCTATACATTGAAATGAACATCCCTCAGGGAAGCTAAGTACAAACCTTTCTTATTAGAATTCACTACATCGAAATTTGTGTTAGATAAATTTTCAGACATCATCTGGGGCTCACCAGTTGAGTTGGAAATGGACTGCCATGCACTAAGGGACACTCTCTTGAGTTCAAAGCTAAATGTAGCACATACAAGATGGCAAGACAGTATCATCACCTACAATATCATGGATGTTTATCATCACACTGGTACCACCAATACAGCAGTGGATGGACTCAGTAGGCAGTTCAGCACATTACCAGTGTGACAATCATATTGGCACTAGGCATGTATACCTGCATAAGCCTTGATTAGGTGGACCAAAGTTACCCCTCATATTATTCACTACTCCCCTATCAGCAGTCTGCACTTGTCTCAGCCATAACCCTTGTCCAATGCTAGTCTGCACTTTCCCACACTTTCCTGCACTATGCACGCGCATTCCTGCAGTGCTATCCATGTTCCCGCGACTTATCCTGCGCTATTCCCGCGCTTATAGCGCTGTCGGAACTACCAGCAATGTGTTTTAGGTCCATTAGCGCATGTCTGCTCTATCTAGTGCTTGTTCCCGCGCTTAGTGCTTATCCAGCGCGCTGTTCTCACGCTCTAGGATCCACCCAAAAATGTTGGAACCCATCCATTGTCCATCCTAACTCATTGGTATGTAATTTGCCTTGCCTCAAGTTGTAAAAAGTGCTACAGTCTTATTACATGTATATCCTATCCCTTCCGAGTCTGAGAGGGTATAGTTTACTAGTATAAGTAGCCTAAGGTGACCACTTTGACATTACTTCCCTTCAACTGTATTTCCTTCCCATTAGGTTTTACTTAGAAGTAGTCACCCTTTAGTTGTGTTCTATGGCCCCTATTTGACTTTCCTTACCCTTGCAATCAATACCTTTGATCTCACTCGCTATCCATTACCTTCCTTTGACTCAGTGTCAGCTTTCTTGACTTCCGCTCTTTCCTGTGCATTAGCGCCCTATCTTGCAATGTGCTATTCCCGCGCTCTAGCACTCTTTTGGGTCTTTCTATCTTAAGTTGTCCTTAGTAGCTTTTCCCTTGGGTCGAACATTCTTGCTTTATTGTTTGCAAGTATAGCAGCATAGGCAGAGCTTAGACATATACTGGCTGAGTACCTTTACAAGTGCCTAGTCAGGTTGTGTTTTTCACACCGGTCAAAGAAGGTGATGGGAGTTTGTGGACTGTAAACAAAGATTTGGAAGAAGCTAGGGGTATCATCAACAATCTATTTGGAATAGAAACTGACAAGGAAATATCGCTATCCATTGATGATACAGGGTGAGGCTGAGATTGAGGATGTGTGAGCAAATGTTTTTGCATGCAGAGAGGGGGCACGACAGCACAATCTTGATTCTTCATGCGGGGAGGGGGCATGATAGCACAATCCTGATTCTTCATGTGGGGAGGGGGTAGAGTAGCACCATCATCAGTAAACTGAGACGAAGAGATTGAGATTGAATGTGCACGTTTCTTTGTCTTCATGTGAGAGTTGTTAGTGCCTCAGGGAGGGGATGGGATATCATCATCATCCGCGGACCAAAAGGGAGAGAGAGGACACGTGTGTTTCTTTTTCTTGGTGTGCAAGTCATCAGTGCTGCAGGTAAGGGACTGGATTTTGCCATGATCTATGGCATCTGCAAATGGAGTGCCTGCCATTAGCTTCACCTGACTAGAATAAATGAGGGAGTTAAAAGTATGGGGCACATACCATGAATATCGTAAGCCTCTGAATCACAGAGCAACATGCTAAGAGTGAGTAGCAGGAAGGTAAAAAATACAGGACACATACCATTACTGTCGTTAGTATCTGTACCATCCTTGGCATCATCCAAATCATCATTCTCATCATCCAAAGCATCCTTATCCTCCTCTGAGTCCTCCACACTATCCTTATCCTCCACAGTGTTGTCTGCCTCTGTGACCGCTGTAGAGACTCGTGTTTCGGCAGGCGCATATCATGCATATATAGGCTATTTCATGACTCATGATAAGTGGACTTCAATGCATGACTCGCACCATCATCCACGTGACTTCATACTATGTCTCTGGTCATCCTGCATATCATGCGCAGCTTTCCTGCGAAACGCGCCATAGGCGTGATACTTTCCCACACAATGTGCAGTATTCCTGCGCACGTGCTTTCTCGCGCTTGAGCACACTATGTCGTGCAGCATCCAGGAGCATCCATCCATCGTCCAACCAGTCCCTTGGTATGTCCCTTTCGTTATCTGACTATATTCAGCATATTACACTTCCCATTTCATTATGGACCCTTACTTTACCTCACTTACATACTTAGAGCGCTCCCTATTCGGCTCCAAGCCCTGGGAGAGCGCTTAGCTAGAACTTACATACTCTCATGTTCATTTTACACCTTACCTTCCTACCACTGAGGAGCTTTTTACCACCATGTTAGTGGGATTTTAGTTCCATGCAATGCATGTATCCGTTGTCGTCATAGGCCCTAGCAGCAGTCTCTAGCTAGTGGCAATATCAGTATCAGTCTTCAGTCGCCTTTTCAGCCCTTTCATCATCATCAGTCTTCTCTCATCAGTCTCAGTTCACGTCTTTTTCACTTGTGCACCGCTTGCACTACCTTCCCACACTTTGCTTTCCCGCTGTCCTGCATGAATTGGGAATCATGCATGGACATGACTACTAGGTATCCCCCTAAAAGACAAAGTCTGTTAGCTTAGTCCTCAGACTAGTCAACCCATACCTTGGTATCAAACCTTGGTCCAATATTTTCAGTTTTCCCTCAGTGATTCATGAATCTACCATGTTTTGAAGAAAAGTCATATGTGAGATGGGAATCACATAATGACCTAGTTGACAGGAGAAGCAATTTGAAGGTTAAGGTATTGCCTTTCCTTTGGCTTATTCACTTTGGCTAGAGAAACCCATAGAGAAAAGTTCAAAGCCTAACAAAAACCTATCTAAAAAGCCCGCGTATTGTGTACTATTATTTGTTCTATTATTTCTGAGTAGTTTTCTCTAGTGTTTCTTTACTTTACTTTTCTATTAGGATGCTCTGACTAATCAGATGCTTCACAAAATTGTACCTACAGGGTATGATGTCATAATGATGTCATAGGACTTCACACACACTCCTGCAGGTATTCTGTTGAAAGATATGATGTCATCAATTCCAGAATGTTCCATGGAATTTGCTAGAACATTCCAATGACTCATAATGACTCATAATGACTCAGAGTGACTCAGAATGATGTCATTATCCCACCATGAATATTCTGGAATGTTCTTTTGCACCTGCTAGAACATTCTGCTCCAGTTTTTGGAATATTCTTCTCACATTCTGAAGTCATTACATCACCTTTTTACTTACATAATATTCCCACACAAAATGTATATAAGGAGAGCCCATTCTCCCCCAAAAAATAGATCTCCCACTTGTGGCTTTCAAGAATCTCCCACTTGAACCAATTGAACTCTCACCTAAGAAGCTTCAGTCTGAACAAATTGCTGCTTACAAAGCCCATTTCCTTTGTAAAAACTGTCCAGGCAAGTGCAGGGAAAGTGTTTCCCTTGAGATTACATAAGTTTCTCGCGATAGAAACCCAGTTTTGTGAGACCAGTGTTCTCACCATGTATTGTTTACTGACCAACACGAGCTTTGGTCATCGTTGTCATTTGTGAGACCAGTGTTCTCACCAGGTATTTGTATATTGGCCAACACGAGCTTTGGTCATTGTTTGTTTCTTATTTGTCATTGTTGTTATTTGTGAGACCAGCGTTCTCACCAGGTATTTGTATATTGACCAACACGAGCTTTGGTCATCGTAGTCACATTTGAGACCAGCTTCTCAATAGTTTATCGTATATCCAGGAAACCAGTTCAAGTGTCTAGACGGTATTTCCTAGACAAAGTTTATAGTTTCAATCAGAAATAGTAAAGCTCCGGCTAAGTTAATCTAATTGATTGGTTTAGTGAGCCTCCCAAGAACTCACACATTATCTACCACGAAAGAAGAAAAGTCGTAGACCGTGTTAATCGAGGACTGGCAAGAAGTCTTATCCAGTGTAATTGTGGTGTCATTACATTCTTGCACGTATTTATATGAGACCCTCGGTTATTAAGACACCGGTTGAAGGACTTTAAGAAGTCGGCTGGATTTTCTGATGCGCGTCCATCACCGTGGAAGATCTGTGGGGTCTCTGTAGGCATGATAGCTTTGATTTGTGCAAGTTCAAAGAATTCGGCTAGTTCGTAGTTGGGTATTATGGATGCTGCTGTGAGTGGTTCTGTCTTTGTGCGACGTCGTACTGGTTGGGATTTGATTGGCGGTAGGTAGAGGTCTAACTCTGGGACGTCTAGTTCTGGGAATGGGAAGCGTTCGTCTCGTTCTTCGCTTTCTGCAAGGCTACTAAGTGATGAGGTGCTAGAGCGGTTTGGTGTGTTATGTGAGGACAGTTCTGGTGTGTCGAGTGGGGAGGAAGCGGTGGATGTTCCTTCTGACCAGATTGACCAGTTCGTCTTTAAATGGATGTTAGCTACCGCTTGTCCTGTTTTTGTTCTGGGTCTTAGGCTGTCAGTGTTCAGCATTCAGTGTTTCACGTAAAAAAGTAGGAAGGACACAGCTCTTTTTTGTAATATGTGCAGGCCTTTTAAGACGTGGTGCGACGTAATAGGCTGTGGGTTTTTTGTAATTGGTTTGTCGTTCTGGATCGAGGGTTTTCTAAGTTCTATTTGGGTAGCTAACCAAGACTGTGAGCTAAGACTATAAGCAAAGACTAAGTGCTGAATGCAAAGTTGAATTGGATCGAATTCGCTCTGTTCACCACGATGGAGCAGTGCTGGGTGTCTCGACTGTGACTCTAGTGTATGGCGTGGTCTATGTACTCGTATGCTGTGCTATATGCTTCGTTCTGGCTGACTAAGCCTTCGGAATCGCCCCTTGGGGAACCTTCTGCTCCTTCCTGACCCTAGGACCCCCTACTCCAACACTAACCAGTCTATGAGCGATGCAACGTGATCATGACCAGAAGGTTGCTTACCTCAGTACACAAAAGAAAGTGGGTATGCATGTAATGATGATAAGCATCATTTTCTTCTTACGAAGGTAATATGCCTAGTGGGCAATGTCAGCGTTAGGATGCAGAAACGTGAAGTAAACTGAACCGCAAAATCTAGGGATTCCATTCTCTCGCCGAAGTGTTGCACCATGTTTCCTGCAAAAATGCAGCCGACACCTAAAAGCAAGGAACAGGAGCACAGTGTCTGTGCGATTGCTGATGTTCCTAAACCTGGAATAGCAAGGATGGCGATGTCTAGGGCCATTGAAACACCTGCCTGTAAGGCTGAGTGAGAGGTACTTGTCTGTGATACTGGCAAAAGCGTACCAGGGTTATTTGACTTTTAGCTTGGCTGCTGAAGTCGTTGACAAATCGTCGAACTTCCACACCGTTCACAATTCCATCAACAGAAGTGGTTTGGATGTGCTCAATAGTGACTGGCACACACAGCACCACAGCTGCAGCATTTCCGATGAACGAAGTTGGAGAATGCAGAGATGCATACTGATACTGGCCAGTTGAGCGACAACTTGATTCATCTGGTCTAACGTCCAGAACATTGAAGCGGCGGCGGATTGACTTAAAGTCACTGCTTCTGTTCTTGAATCGGTTATTCTGATTGTAGCTGTAGTACCACCAGGCTCACCTCCAAGATAGCAGCCCATTTCTCTCCTTATGCATCTCACTTGTGAAGTGTTCATTCGGAAATTATGCGGAAAGAATTCAAAGTGTTTCCTGTGAAGTGGTGAGCGACAATCCAGTGAGTTCATTTTGATTAAATAATGTCGTAGGTCAACCACTCGCCAATATTGGGCCTCCAGTTCAAGTCCTGTATAATGAGCGAATGAAAATGTAATGTGAATAAAACATACTCTTATGACGCCATTTGCTTGGGTTGACACATTCTCCAAAAAGGATGTGACCATCCATATCCTCTAACCAGGCGATGATCTGGTGGTCTGGGACCACATAGTAGTATTGGAACCTCTCCTCTCCCATGAAAATGGCCGGGTACACTACCAGCAATACTGCAAAAGCTCACCTTTCTGTCGTTATAATAATATGTACCGCCCAATGGGTGGACAAGTTCCTGCCAATCCCTGATCATGGGGGGCCTGTACTAGACGGCGTTAAAGTAACATTGGCGGGAACAAAGGCGACTGATGAAGAGTAATAGATCTCCTTCGTAGGGATCAGAGTATCTTCGATTTCATCATCCGTACTAAGCATGTCATTGAAAATGAATACTATCACAAGAATAGATCTATACTCACAGCATGACCACTTCAGCATACCGGGGGAGTTGTGTCGGCCATATGCCGATGCCACATTCCAGCAGTCCCACCATCTGATGCTGAGAGCCTGGAGTAGTTGCCTAGTACAACGCTGTATACTGTCCGAAGGAGGTGCTTTGTGATCAAACGCACCATGTATGTTCTGTAGCTTGCCGACAATTGCTTCCAAATTGACAGTTCGCGGTAGTACTTGTCATGAATGGTGACCTCAGTCTGTTTTTGATTGATAGGCACTGTTCTACAGTGTCTGAACTTTAGTTTTCCATGAAATAGTAAGTACACACCTCAGGCCTCAGTTGTAGCACAAAGGGGATTATGAATGCACAAACTCAAAAGACGTTTACGTATACAAGGTAAGAAGCGTGGGAAGGTTAGGGATTGACGTGCTGTTCTTAGTTCTATAAATGCTACATTTTGAAATCACCTTTTGATGAACAACCATTAATGAGAAATAGTTTCTACAGGAGTCCGTGACATTTTTACAAGCCGTGAGACATGTAGGATACGAATTCTTTTCCTAAATTTCGAGTCGTTCACACTCAATGACCAATTAACCATCAGGCTTCACCATAAGAAGCGGGGACAATTTTGGAGAACCACACGAACCTGGGCCCGAGTGATTGAGCGAGTGAGCAATTGAAGGCAACCCGATTCATCGCAAATGGCGTTCTTCATCCGAGCACGCAATGGGAGCGCGGGAACGACAAGGTAGTAGTAAGTACAGGCAGCTTGAGTTGTCGAATTTTCATCATCGTATCGAAACCGATGCACTCATCACTGCCGAAGACAATAGCTAAGAGGATTTGCAGGAATTTGTCCTTCTGTCGGTTGATGTGAATGGAGGGGATACAGCAGGACCGGGGTGGCTCGCATCTACCCTTGGTGTAGTTGCCATCAATAGACGTATATGGTGGTAAGAACGCACCTGTGACGTGCATCGACATTCTGCTGTTAACTCAGCGTGCCATCTACATCTGGAGATCAGAAATGCATGCAAAGTGGATGCATCGTCAGACATCTAGCTTCTGGCATGTTTGGAGATCGATGCAGGCGTTCCTGAACTTGGAGCATGGAATACCTATAACGTAACGGCGCGAGTGCCAGTCCCCGACTCTATTTTGGGTCACGTGGCGATTACTTCTTCGAGCGAATAGGCAAATTGGTCATGTCTGCGATCTTTTTTCTGCATGCCATGTTGAACCTGCCTGCGATCCAGCACATTTGAAAGTACTTGCAGCGTGAAATGATGCTGTTAACTCGTAGAGATGTGCTCATATTTCATTTGTTCACCTCCGTATTGATTTAGTAATAGGCTTAAATCCCGTGCACGTATCTGAGACCTCACAGGTTCTCGATCTATGTCCACGAGAGTTCTCTGGCACATAAATCAGGAGCGGTCCTTAAATGTGAGCCAATTTTCATTGTCAACGTCTCTACTGTCTTAGTGACAGCCTGAAACCCAAGGTGTTGTATCTCGATCCAAGTTGACAAGCATTCTGCAGCATGTGATAAAGAATAAACGGCTCCAATACTGACCTTGTCTATAGACAGATGTACGCCAGGTGCCATCAAAAGTGAGACTCTGAGTTGTCACCTGTGCCAATGCACAGACCTGCACGGTTGAATGATTGAACAATTTTTTACTTTTTTACAGGGTGCTCGCGAACTGAAGTTTTTCTTGGCACCATGCAGGGTTCAAGTACAGTGCAGTATGAATAAGGTCGTACTGCATCATTATGATGCAAACCACTCACTCGGGCACCAGGACCTCTTTCAACTTGCTTCTCCAAGGGTGTCACGTCAGACTCAACACAATGACAGATGCCATAACAGACTTAGTCGAGCTATTTTATGCAGAAGGCGCATTTATTTTTGGTGAGACTACATTCACTGTGTATATGTACCAATGCTGATATTCTCCAGCACACCATCAAGGCTGACCCTGCCCTGCTTTCGAAGTGGTGACTGCAAAAGACATAAGAGATTATGGTTGTGTGTACACAAGACGTTACCATGGTACTGTGTTACTTGCCATGGACAACCTGTACCACAATGAGTCTCAACTTTCATGTGCGTTTCTCTACATAGTTTGGGCTCGATTGGTCTCTGAAACGGCACAGGTACAATACGCACTATTGCAAATGAGAGGAACATTAGTGCTGTGTATGCAGAAAGTGTGGGGTTGGCGGAACACCTTTCTTCTGAGGCCACAAAGTTGCATGAGGCCAGGTTGGAGAGAGAAAGTGGTTCTGGAGATATTGGGACTGCCTGAACTTCAACGTAGACACAATGGACGACCTCAGATGTGTTGATTGGTCTTCTCAATCTGTCTCAAATTGTCTCAGGCAATCACATGCATGTCACCATGATTCTGTCGCACATTCGAATTCGCAGCTGAGATATGAGTAATGTCAGCAAACTATTTAATCATACACCTCAGGACTGTCAATGCCAACCATGAAGGAAGACTGCCAGGACCACCATGACAACTTACACAATCTTTGGGCCAATATTCATCACATGAGCATCTCAGCATGGGAAACTGAAGCTGTCGGTACAGTTTCATCACACCTCTCACCGCTCTTCCTGAAACCCCAAGAGGCATTGCAGATTGATGAACCTCCACCACTCTGCTCATGTGGTTTAGAAGTTTGTGCTTGCCCAGTTACCTCTGATACTGGTCACATCATGACCAGATCTATCGTACCAAACTCATCAAAGTCTTCCAAACCATTGGAATCACTGTACACGCGCCCCTGTGGTTGTTCGTGTCATGAACAGGAGGTAGCAGTTGCTCATTCCATGTGATTTTTGATGGCATGCCTGATCATCAGACAGAATCGTAATGAAGATCATTTGACAACCACACACTTGGTTATTATGTCGGCCATTCAACAACTCCAAAGCAACACCCCCTATGGAGCCATGCCATCTGAATTGCAAGATCAAGTTCTCCAAATGATCGATATCAGTCAAGTGGAATACATGTAAGCGTGCAAACGTCAAGCTGCTATCCTGCTTACCATGTGTTTCAAATAGGGTTGGAGTGCGCTGGTTGCTAGAGGAAGCATACATAATGTCACCATTGGATGATGGACGTTTGATGCTAGTGACACAGTCCAATATATTTGATGTATAGATAGCTAGTGAATGTACATGCGAAGCTTGGGCACTGTTACTAATTGTAGTACGTGAGAATGACTAGTGCAAGAAACATTTGACTGGCATCCTCAATACACACAATCAACTGATGTTATCCCTATCATGTCCAGAATTCGGCGTGCCTGATGTTACTATACAAAAATCAGTCCCAGCTGTTTGTTGTATATGGAGATGCACCGTCTGAGAATTTTGTTGATACAATCCAAGTCAGCTATGGTGAGGTCAACAATCTGATGCTTTTTGCCATTGATGTGCTTGATGACCAACACATTTCCCATCACTGCATTCCCAAAGCGGCCGTCAGCGGTGATGTCCTCAATCAAAGCATTTGGAGGTGCAAACAGAGATGGATGCTCCCTAAAGAAGGTGTAACCGTACCTGTACACAGGAGATGATGACAGTGCGATGACATTGTATGTCTTGCATACACGTGCCATGTCAATGATGGATTTGTTTTGCCTAGACAGTCAACCCCATGCAAGACTTCGAGGTCATTGATGTGTTTGAGTCGTTTCAGACCATCTCGCAGCAGTATGGGCACAAGCTCGGGTGCATGGGCCCGTGTAGCATACAGTATGCCCGTGTATGAGCGCATCCTGCTCTGTGTAATTCCAAGTTAGCAGTTCTCCAAGTGATAGTCTGTGAAGGTACTCACACAGTGGTGGTGGTGCATACGTGCTTCCTGCTCTCACACAGCCCTTTGATCAGCAGGTACAGGTAGTGCAGGTAACTGTGGCAGCGTTACATTGGTTGTGGGATTCAAAGGACAGAGCCCATTGTTACAGTGTTCAGCTAGCTGCCAGCTGGTGTGCAAATGTGCCATGGATGACTTTATTGAATACCTTGAGTCCCACTCAAGGACAAGACCTCCTGGCCCCCCATCCACGATGTTGCACCAAAGCGCTGGGCAGATATGACTGCATGGCTCCTGGAGAAATTGGGTGCTGTTGTACACCTTGTAATGTGCATGCTTCATGCAGCCCACATGTTTAGTACCTGGTGGGTGCTCATTCAGGGTGCTGTTGAGTACCAAGATTTTTTTGAAGGTAAGATCTGGGTAGAAGGCAGCGACGCCCCCAGGGGTCATGAAAATGTCCCCCATTGTCAGGGAACTTGTAATGATGTCAAAGATGTGATCTGTGTTTGCCTCCATTAGAGTAATGCGCAGATCACCTCTTCGGTACTTCGCATACATCTGCACTACTGTCCGAAATGCATGATGAGGCTGAGATACCACATTGATCCGACAATAACCCAGAGAATCTAGAATAAATTCCTCTAGTGAGTCGAAGCTGCCCTGTGGCACGACCAGGTTCAGGTTATTCATTGCATGGTGTTGTCCTGTCAGCATCTCCAAAGCACAAGAACCTGTGATGACTACACCCCAGGCATACATCAGGGAACACAGGGCAGGCACATGGTCACCGATGAACGGGCAAAGGATGCATTTGAATCATTGCAACACAAATGAATGACCGACGGGGTGTGTCCAGTGACTGCTATTCTGCCAGGCGAGGATATCACTCAGCATGGGAAGGTACACATAGACTTCTTGCACCATCCAAGGTGTGGTCAGAACTTGAATAGAGCGTGCTAGCAGCAACACTAGCATGCAATTGAAGGCTTACAGGAGGCCACTTCGATGGGGGTGCATAGATGATGAGGTTGCAGGTTCATAGAGATCTGGGCATCACTGTCCTGATCTGAAGTCGATGTACCACTCATGTTGCGATAGACCTGCAGTGCAAGCTGCACCACTGAATCATAAGGGTTTGTGTTAGACTTGGCCATAGCGGTACCAACATGTTTACTTACCTGTGTTCAACATATCACTGGAACTCTGGCTCCACCTGAACTTATGCAGACAACGGCCATCTCCAAAGGACACCCTCGGTGCAGCCGCAAAATTATCACATGTAAAGGAGGGCATTGGCACCAAAAGCTGTTTGGTCCAGATGCACCTGCTGATCCGCTGGTCTCACAGAACAAACACTAGAAGCTGTCCCGATCGATTGACGTGGAGGTGAGTGCCTGCCTAAGATAACATGATTGTCAGTCGGTTCACGGGTGTACTCATCTAGAAAAACATTTTCTTAGCCGTTTAAAATTCTGTAGACAGCATGTGGTTATCGGTTTGTTAGTGATCCCTGTTTACAAATCCGACCGATGTAAGTACTCCTGGATAATTGCTTTGTCGGTAATGCACAGTACCTTGACTTTGTGGTCTCAAAACTCAGTTATGTCTGCACGCACACATATGGAGTGTCAGGAGTAAAGCAGGTCAGATGTCTAAGTCAGCGAGTCACATGCAGAATAAGTCTCACTGTCACACATCACTGTGCATTGCAATAGCAGCATGGGTATGGGTATATGTCTCCTGACATTGCACATCATATACACACATCGTTCTACCAAATATCATACTGACACAAATAACCGATCCAAGGAAATGAAAAGATTGAGGGGGATATCAAGACCACTTTGTTATCAGGCGTGACTGTGAGCAGTGCCGTGTTGAAGGCATTAAGGCAGTATGGACGTGATCAGAGCTCATCCATACTGTCATCCTCACCAGTTACAACAGCGAGCTTCTTTGCTTGCAATGAACTGGCAAGCTCCTCTGAAGCCTTTCTCTTGCCTTTGAGAACATCAGCCTTAGCATATCCCATGGAAGGCAGTAACTGCATCTGGCACATGATGAGTTGGTATTTTCAAGAACCAAGTCTCTCACGTTCGGATGCATCATCCTTGTCGCTTTTGCTGATGTTCCACCTGTGGTGCCGTCTTAGTTAGTATTGTAGTTTTTGTGTGGGAGGTGCACCTCACAATTTCAGGTGGACCTTGACCTCGATGAATTGCACATGGGCCAACTTTATGCTGTACTCCCTCGGGTGGATAAGCAAACTGTTCCCATCATGAATGTCTGGACACTCCACTTTCATTTCTTTGAGCGAGCCTAGGCCTGAATAGCGGTTATCTGGGTCATGCAGGTCGCGGATGCGCAGGAACTCTGTTGAAGCCATGAACACCCGGCCAAATTAATTGATGAAAGGGCCATGTTACCTCCAGAAGCACTAGTTTTTGCTGCACAAGAACTCCTCGCAGCTGCGGAAGCCTGAGCGAGTTGCTTGGCCTTACCTTGGAAAGTGCACCACATCAGCAGCAATCAACATTCGTGGTCGACCACTCACTTGGACTCAATAGAATGCCCAATTCTGGTATGTGTTGGTTCGGTTCAGAGTCGAAGGAGGTATTGAACATACTCACTACCAATGTCTTGATGAGAAATCCTTGGTGTGGTTGTGGACCCTTCCTTCGGTAAGTCTTTGAACAGCGGTGTGAAAGAGAAATAGTGACTAGGCTGCTAGAAACTAGCGCTACTTATTCAAATAGGCACAAGTGTAGTATTCGACCCAAGAGGACTGCTAATGAAGCAACTCCCTACTAATATGCAAGGGGAGCGATAGTGCGAAGGACTTGCTACCTATAGTGACCTAAGACCAAAAACTGATGAGTAGCGCTATAGCGATTAGCGACAAGTGAGTTCCGACAGAGAAACGTGCGTATAAGTGAGAAGCGCTATGCAAGTTGTTTTATGTGATAGCGCTATGCGAACGTCCGACTAGCGACAGCGAGAAGAAATCAAGAGAGTGAGAGCAGAAGTAAGATATGATAGTGCAAGTGAAATGCCTGATAGCGACTAGATTATAGTGCGACTACCGATAGCGATTCCGACATTGCGACAGTCAAACTTGTAAGGGAATCCTTAGTGACGCGCACTTAAAGCAAGTCAAGCGACACATGATCAGAGAGAATGGCAAGAGTGGAATTGATTGCACCAAGACTGTGATATAGCGACTAAGGAGACTCCGATACACCAGCAAAGGTCTGGGGAAGGGAAGTATCATACTGTATGTGCAATGGGTCATTTTATCATACTGCGTAAAAGGTCGGGAATGCGTAGGCGAGAATAGTAGCGACACCGGCGAGGGCACGATGTAGCGACAGGTAATAAGACATGTAGCGCTGCGGAACACGAGGATACATGTAATAAGGCCTGCGACTGATGAGTAGCGACATTTAAGGAAAAATAACGCACCAGCGGAGGTAGGTGGACATAGGCAGGACATGGGAGGACAGAATA
The DNA here is from genome assembly GCA_016647755.1 of Suillus subluteus. Taxonomy (NCBI): domain Eukaryota; kingdom Fungi; phylum Basidiomycota; class Agaricomycetes; order Boletales; family Suillaceae; genus Suillus; species Suillus subluteus. Next base: position 278,788 of record JABBWI010000081.1, read on the forward strand.
CCTAGGCGTCGGACCGGGCAGCGCGCTATGGGAGGAAAGTGGTTCCAAAGCGGATAGCTTGGGAATTGAATAGCGCGGGTGACTAGCGCCTTACTCTTTTCCTTTGGGCAAGGCAAAATATGCCTATGATACTCATATGCGCCTAGCGCTGGTATGATTGTCACAGCGGCTTGGACTGTACCATGAGAACAAAACAATCCTTTGAGTCCCGAGTATAATCGTGCACAAAGGGTGACACTGCAGGATGCTCTGCCTCTGGAACACCTGCAAACTAATGAGTGATGGATCAGACACTGACCTGCATTATGCCTGTCCTCGACAGCCATTGTCAGCGCAGACAGCGTATTGAGCACCCTGCAAGACATATCTAAAGCTTCCTGGGGATAGTCACTGCTGGCGTCATCCTCTGGAGTGAGGAAATGAAGTTCGAATTGCGCCCTAGTTTTCTTCAAGTTGGACACATCGATCTGTCAATGAATGCCATTAGCAGAGGCCACGCTAGAGAAGTACTACACACCCCAGAGTCAAACAAGTTGAAATATGGTCCAAGACGACTATACTGGCCATGGTAGTCGAGCCTCGCCATGAACTTCATATGCAAGAGTTTGCCAACCCCGTTGACCCAATATTCTGCCTTATCCCCCATTTGCTGTCACAGGGGGCGCAGGTTGTTTTCCTCAGGGATACTCTCATAGCGTCTGCTGCAAGTGTCTGCTGTGAAAGCACCATGCGAAAGGGCACAACTGAGCAGTGAGATATACAGAGGAGATTTAGTCACCTCATCCTCGTCCTCAGAAAGTACTGCAGCAGGGACTGATTCAGCATCCACTGTGGCTACAGCTACTTTGTGCTGATAATTAGAGCGTTTCGAGGATGTCATTGCAGGTCAGTGAGGTGAAGGGTGTGGAGGAGAAACTAAGGATGAATTCTATCTCTTTAGTACATCTCGTCTCACCAGGAACTCGAGCGAAACACTACTCAACCTTTCACAGATCAGGGGTGTCGAAATTTGGCACAAGATACATGCAGATAATCGGGCTGTCAGGTTGAGACATTTTACTGTGGGGAAAAAAATTGAGTCGTTGACAGGTCTGAGACTGATCAGATGGTAACACTCACCAGCTGTTCCCTAATCAATCTGCAAGGCCACATGTTTCACCACATGTTGATAGCATAGTTGAGTGGCAAGCAGTAGTTTTGTGTTCTTCAGTGGGCTGTACCTGCTGTTGCTGTCAGTACATAGATGAAATGACATGGCAGTCGACAGTCTACCATCTGAATATTACACAAGTCAGATGGCTGGTACTGGTCTAGGAGTAGGGGCGTGCCACTACCATTGTATTTCCACACCTTGGCCTTAGCGACAAAGCACATGCTGAAATGATACCCGCCGATGTACACCACTGCTTTTGAAAAATAAGTTGAGCGTCCGTGACTTGTGCGTAGGAATAGTAAACTTGGAAAGTTTACTGGTGGAGGTCTGTCAGATGATGTGTTCTGTTCAAAGAACAAGATGGGAGGAATATTACACAAAGGTAAACCAATGTCTGATACCTGGAGGTTGGATGCTATCATATCGTCCTTGACAGCAGTTGCTACTCCCTCATGCCATGCCCATTTGACCAGCCAACGTGATAGTGGAAGCGTCGGGTAGGTGTATGTATCGCATAAGTTATATACATGTGTGGTTAGTAGGCACTGTCGCAAATGGTGAGACCCTTCAGAAGTGACTGGTTCAAGACTCCGAAGTCTATTCGGTATGACAACTTCTAAGATAGATAAAACAGATGTACCCACATGCCCTCGACAAGGAAACTGCACGGCATCCAAATCGAATAAGAGGTCTCGCAGGAAGTCACATCCATTGCTGAAGATAATGGGCGATGACTCATCAGCATCTGCGCTGGCTATATTAGCATACACTTGTAACAATGCATCTGACAGTTCACAGAGGTTATGCCAGTCTGACCTGTCACACGGTGTAGAATCCTGATATAAGTGAAACAGTAACATGAAAACAACATCGTACGCACATGACCAGTCAGCTTCTGTCCATGTGCACCCAGATCCAAGCACATCCGAGGCATTACCACTGTTAAGCTTCTTAGATGACTCCTCCTGACGTCGATGTTTTCAGGAACCATGAGAGGAGTCGCGTTCAGACCGGGCACTCGACACAAGAGCACTGCTTGGAGTCCCGTCGTCTCTTTGGCGTTTAGTAGACACAGCTTGATCCTGCAAAAAATTAGCAGTGTAAGACACAGGTGTGATAGCCATATCCAATTCTGCATCGGGCACCGGTACAAGATTTCCTGCGCGCAGACCATGCCAAATATAAGTGTTGATCTCAATAGCTTCAAAATGATGAACTTCATGCAGTAGATCAGCAGGTAATGGTTTGTTTAGCTGGTCAAGACTTACAGTCTGAGTGATGCACAGACTGGCACACAACTGTGCACACAAAGCAGCAACATATGCCCTGAACCCACCTTCATGTAAGTTTACTAGCACGCTGGGTAGGGTCTTCCCTTGAGCTGAGTGACCCATCACAGCAAAGGCAGGCTGGATAGGCAGCTAAAGACGAGTGACGTGAAGTTTACGCTCCAATCCGCCTACACCTTTCAGAAGAGTCGTGAATGTCCAAGATACAGGAACAACTGGGAAACACAAACTGGGTAAGTCTCTTAGCTGCACCTTAGAACCAGGAAATTCCACTATCACACATCTTGCATACGTCAACCCGACAGGACAGACTGCTGTTGAGATATAGTGTATGACTCCCTGTGAACTGTTTGTGATGCCGAGGTCAGTAGAAATGTTGTGCACCCTCGAGATGACCGGCATTCCAACATATAGAGGGATAACTCTGGATAATGAGCATGTGTTAAGACCGTACTCAAGAGGTATCGGATCCAAAGGGCTTTGGCCTCAGCTTGTGCGCTGTGCCCCTTTCCTGAGTATTGCCCCTTATTTCAGAGTACTAAGATATCGCGTCTAGCAGGACAGATAAGTATCATAACGGATCCGGTAAGACTTCCGGATATTGGACGTATAGAGTAACAGCTAATCCAGATTGGATCCGAACTAGAAATTAACGGATAAAGACTGTCCGAAGACAGAGGCGGATATATAGACTATTGGATTCAATCCTAAGTCTTGGAGTAGACAGGAGTATCATACTCAAGTCCGGATGGATAACGGAGGGACTTAGAGTCCAGACAGAATGAGTGCAATCTAAGATGATATTCGAACTGATCTTTTACAGCGCAAGTACAAGGGTTTATATACTAGGGATAACTAACGGAATGATCAATAAGCAAAGGTGTGAGGCTATGTATGAAGTATAAGCAAAGTGTAAACAAAGTGTATTGGTAAGTCGGAACGGATCAATCATGAACCAGGAATGAAGTACAAGTTAAAGCGGATCAGTAAGCATAGTGGATCAGTAAGAATAGCAGAAGTAAGGGATAACCGGATTACTGGTGTACAGGAATACCGAAAGGAGATGAACGATAGTTAGAGTTATATGAACAGGAAATGAAATGAGGATCGGATCGGATCTGTGGACCGGACAATGGATGTGTCCAACGGATCTGGATCGGATCTGAGATCCGGATCTTCGGATCTGTACCTGGTTATATGGTATATGACAGCATGATGCCTTGATAGAGCTGAAATCCATTCGAAGTAGTTGTTGGCATTCCTCCAAATTGAGAGTCTTGTGTGAACATTTGTCCAAAGCATTTGCTTGAACCAAATAGTCAGGGGCGCAGGACGCCTCAGCCTTTTTTGTATTCAAAACCTCCCGAAGCGCTTTCATGGCTATGATGGCAGAAGCTGAATGGTTAGTTGCATCACCCAAGTTGACACCATCAGGGTTGTTGGCTGATTTTATCAGTTGAGAATTAAACAGATCGACATCTTTGAAGGTGCACTGCCGTACTCTCAGTCTATGAACAGCCTCGCCATACTCAGTATTGGACTTCATGCGCTGTTGCACATTGAGGCTAACCACCGTATTTACTGTTTTCCATGCCAGGCGACCCAAGCGTTTTTGTATTTCGTCATCAGTCTGACCAGCATAACAGGAGATAGGTGTATACAGCACGCTCCCCCCTACAGGTGGATATTGATAAAAATCTCCAGAGAAAATGACCACAACACCACCAAACCACAGATCCAGCCTCTCCTTCATGTACCGTAATGCATGATTGATTTCAGCCAAGAGTTGGAGGCTAAGCAAGGAAGTTTCATCAATCAGCACATACTGCACGTGGCGCCATTCATCTCATAGCTGTGTCTTGCTTTGAACACTGATGATGACAGAATAGTCTTGGCTACTTACACCAGGTTTGCGGTTACCTTTGCCTTTTGAGTTAGACTTAATCTTGATGCCAAGTCCCTTGTGCACAGTCACGCCATCAATAAGTGCTGCTGCCAAGCCCGTCAGAGCCAAGAAAAGAATGATGTGGCCATAGCCATAGTACTCCATGACGGCTCGTACAGCTTTGACAACATGGGTTTTGCCAGTTCCTCCAGGTCCTGTCATCAACATAGTCAAAGCCAGCGCAGGATCATCTGGTCTTTCAACAATTCTGTGCACAAAGTGCTCTGCAATTATATGGTATGCCACCCACTGCTTATCATTAAGTTGATGTTCACTCCCTATCTTCGTTATCACTGCAGCAGGATCCAAGACATTGGTCAATGTCGCAACACACTTGGACTCTTTTTGGGCCAAAAATGGGTGCATATCAACCAGCATCGCACTATTACAATTACTTGTCGCCAGGGCACAAGAGCAGTCGACTTGCTCATTTGGGTTCAAAGCATTGTGATGTGTAGTTGCAACCACGGCTTCCTGTTTTTTTACCTCATCCGTCCATTGCTTTAGTCGTTTAGGGCTGCAATCCACCATCAGGTCGCCTCGATGACCACCCACTGAAAAGAGTCCATAGGAGGGGATACCTGGCAGGACGCAGTACCAGTGCTGTCCAGCCACCGTGCCTGTGTGAGAAGCAGAATAAATTGGTTGATGCAGAAATGTTCACAACTGCCCCTTGCAGCAGAATCTGGCAGTGCAAAATCGATCTCATCTGCATCATCTCTCGGAGGCTGTGTGGCCGACTTTGTGCTTGGCCCGGTGAGTCAAGCTTGTTTTTGTAGTCTGTCTGCATCATGTTCGTCCTCGCACTCATGCACAGCTTCCCAGTGGTGCATGATTGCCCTACTATGTTGTGAGAATGGAAACATCTCATATAGACATTCAGCTGTAGTGCCATCCGGGATGAGGGGTGAAGTATTGCTGAATGGCTTGAAGTGAGCTAGCGTGAAGAGAGCCCACAACTTGCTTTTGTTCGAATGAGGTATTGACATGCCAACCACTCTCGGAACCAACTCATGACTGCCCTCACCCTGTTCCTCATTTGTATGCTCTAACAATTCATGGGAGGTACAGAGCGGGTGGTCGCCCTTCAGTGAGTGTCTCTGGAATACGCCAAGTCGTGACTCATGAGTGTTCTTCAAGTGTTTGCTTTTAGCTTTCGACTGGATCCGAAGACACTGACAGAATTCGTAGAAACACATATTCACCAAGGAATCTGCACAATATATATAATGATGTATCTGGTTTGTTTCAAAAATTCTACCTTCCTTGTCCATCATGATGCGAATACTCGTCTGCTTGTGTGTCATCTCAAATTCACAATCTTCGGAATCCAAGTCTTGGTCGCCGGGAACATCCACATGTGTTTCACCTGTGATGGTACCCTTGACATAAGAGAGCAACAGAGACGACATCATGGGTACGGTGTTGTGGGATGGGATGCCATCGCCAAGTCCTTGGAGGTAATGTGCTGCCTGTTGGGCATGTATCTGCTGCTGACCATTGAATTGAGAAAGGCACTTGTGTAACATGTGCTTAGTGCCATCGGCGAGGCTCATCTGAAATTCATGCATAGGAACATGGGCAACTGCACGGGACAACAGGGACAACATCTCATAGGTTTTTGAATCCATCTTCATAATGTAATCAGAGATGTAGAACATTGCCGCCTTTGCGCCTTTACCTGATAAAATACACTTAATATCATGATTGTGCTGACAGAACACGAGGATGTAAGGATTGAAATAGTTTACATACAGTCGTTGTAAAGACTCACCACACTGCTTAACCTGTGTAGCAAACACGGAGGACCACTCCTCGTTAGTAGCAAGGGAAGGTTTGCCACAGTCGACATCTTTCATCAATGGTGGCAGAGGAGGTCGCTCGACATGAGGGTCATACTTGCGATCGATTTCGACTTCTACATCAGGCAGATGATGGTGTATAATGTTGTCGAAGAATGCAAAGAACTGCTTCTGGTAAGATTCGTCGCACAACATCAGATGAATTTCAGACGGATTAGACCCACCAACCAGCCAAGACAAGTAGTGACCATGGAGAGAGCCTCGTTCTGTGTATTCAGATGAACTGTAAAAAGCTCGCAATCATCCGAAAATTCTGCCCATGGCGCTTGAGCAATTGCTTTTAAAGTCCCATCCCAGAAGATGCTCAAAGCAACACCTCCACGAAAACTCAAAAAAATCTGCGGCTGTGACAGGATCCTGGGCCAGCCGGAGTGCACGATCGCGGGCTGAGATGAGGTGAGGAAAACGTGCAGACAAATCTACAGTATGGTTGCCAAACATCACCTGAAAGATGGGACTATGAACAGTGCTTGGGTTGAAAGTGGAAAACAAGTGAGGCAGACCAAAATAACTGAAGTAACTACAAATTTCGTTATGCACATAACTTTTGGAAGCTTGTGAGCCAGGTATTCGAGCAGACATGGTGTTAACCTGCCTCAGCAACTTCAAGGCCGATTGCTCCTCACTGCTTAATTGTGAATAGTTGTGTTCTCACTTTAATCGATATGCAAGATTGTCCAAAACTGCTGGAGAGACCTGAGTGAGTTTGCGGGCAACATCATCAAAGTTTGATTTGCGAACCATGAAGAATGTCTGTAAATGTGCGGCCCGGCATTGAGTCATGTTCAATGCCACAAACAGGTAAGAATGATGGTAACAAAATGACTGGTCGGCCAGCTCCAAGTAGTAATGGACTTGAGCCTCGAACGATAGAGCGGTCGGTCTCTGTGGATCTTCAAAACCACCTATTCCACAAGGAAACAATGTGGGATACATACTGACAAGCAGATCCGGATTGTGATACTCTGTTATTGCTTGTGAGCCTTGGTGAATGACAAGATCTGGATGAGAACCTGAACGTGAGTATAAATTACGGAGCGCAGCAGCAGTGAACATCCGCCTGTTGATCTTGTCACTCTCGGGATCGGAAACTCCCATTTTCTCCAACATAACAACTTGTTCAGTTTGCTCACCAGAGGATTTGCCATGATCAGGATCATCACACATCAACTCAGCAGGATGAGCAGAAAACCCAGCAGTTTCTTCCTCAAAAACTGTACGTGCATCGAGTTCATGGTCTTCAATCACATGATCTGACAGTCCCGGCAGAATGTCGTCTTCAGGGTACATGGACATCACTTCAGAGTCCAGAGGGATCATTGAGTACAGATGGTTGTGATGCTTGAGCCACAAAAGGAAAGTCCAGATCTTTCATTTATGCACATGGAAGACCATTGTGACAATTATATTTCTGCTAGGCTCGTATAAACCCACGACACAATTTCCGACCATACCCCACATCGTGCGACTCTCCCCTAGCCATCCCCAATGCAACCCACGATCCCCAATGCATCCTGATGGTCGGACCTGCTCAGATACCCTGCAGATTCATCCTACCTATGTCCAGTCCTGTCGCGCTTAACCCCACTAGGTGCATAGTTATTTATTTCCTTATTACTGATGTGGTAGACAGCACTGTTACATGTATTCCCACTGGCCGCAGCACCTCATGGCCTTTTACATATTTCATCGGACCCGATGATGCGCTACTACTTTTGCCTACAGTACTCCGGGCTTTCACATAGCTAGTTAAATAGGACTCAGTAGGAGATTGTACTTTACCACTCTGTAGAAGGGAGCTTTCCCTGATACTGGTCACCCTACCTAATCCCTATCCCCTATACCTGCTGAATTTATCTGTTTTCCTTTCCTTACAATCTGAACCTCAGTGGATCATTCTCCTAAACATTCCCTTAAGTTTCCAATCCTAGTCCTGCATGTTCCCTTGCCCTTCTCTCACTCTCCTGCCCTCTCCAATCCCTGAAATGTCGGACTCGACAGACCCTACATTGGACTTCATCCCCTACCTTCAGACTCGTACTTTCCACCCTCGGGTTTCATTCTTTGTGTAGTACTGATATATTCTGACTTAACTAGACAGCAGGCCCCTTTAGGGTCGAACGCTCTTGCTTGCGAGTGAAGCAGCTAGGCAGAGCCAGACCTCATATACTGGCTAAGTACTTTTACAGGTATCTAGTCAGGTTGTGATTTCCACACCATGCCCAGCTGATTAAGATTGAATTTGCCGGGTCCGACGAAGATGATGCTGAGGAGACCATTGATGTCAGATGGCATGCAGGGCAGAACAGGAGCTGTGGAAACAATGTTCATGTTGTGTGCACAAGTATTACCATGAAAAACCTTTGGCTGGGCGGGATCAGATGACTGAAACAATCGTGTCACATGAGCCGTAACACAATAGATAGCACAGATCTTCTCCTCGACCCATGATATATCCTGCAAATGAACCGGCAGTTGTCCTCGATACAGGTTGTTAGCTAATGCCAAGCGAGGTACACTGTCAGGCTTGGATAAGGAGGCACGACATAAAGCACACAGAAACAGACGCACCTGGTCACTGGTGCAATCCACAATACCCACGCGATAAAGCATCAAACCATTGATGATTGGACAAACCTTGAAGAATGCACTTCTGAATAATGAACCGGTCGGTGAGACAGAGGGCTTTGAGATGGTAGACTGGCTTGCCAGTGGCAGAAACGACCACAACCTCGGAATCTTGTTGATGGCGAGCACACGCGGCGCAGACGGGAGGAACGTTCCACTTAGAAGCCTGATAATAGTTATTAAGACATGTGTTCACAGTCGTCTGAGGGATGGGAACTGGCCATGCACGGCAATACTCTTCCAGCAGATGTTTGTCCTCTTGAATCTTAATTTTTTTGTCCTTGTGTCGATGTAACTTCCATCGTTCAACTAGGGACAAGGGTTCTGTGGCCAGACAACGAAGGATATCAGGACCATACTCCAATTCAAGAACAGCTGAGAGGTAATGAGTGTCCGGCAAATCAGAAGGAGAGGTGAAAGGAAAATGTGCAAACCACACCACACTCAAGGAATCGGCATCCACAGCCTGCAAATACATTGCACGTTCGTGGGCGTGACAAGCCAGACTATTGCTAGTCTTGGTATGAGACCGATGAGGGCGAGGAATGATAGCTGAATGCTAAGGGGGGAAGAGTGGGAAGTGGGCTCTCAAGTACTCCTCTGGATACGAGCGAAAAGTCGACCCAAGGGGATTGCTACTGAGAATGATTCCTCTAATAAGGGTGAGGGAGATCAATGACTAGAGCTTTGGTCTAGGAGCCTATGTGGGACACTGGCGCAGGTGATGCGCCCAAACGCGAAATGCGCTAGTAGAGTGGAAAGTGCGGAAAAGCGCATTTCGCGTGATCCCAACGGAGTGCTTCGAATAGAGATGGCAATCAATTAGAGAGCCAAGAGGAATGGTAGATGTGGCAATGGATGCTTAAGGGTGTCAAAAGTGCTCACAGGATGGAAACTCGTGAATTTAGATGGTAACTTGTGCTATACACTCTGATGGTAGTGGAATGGAAGTAAGTAACAGAAAAATGAACATGCTGACGTGTAAGTATGCTAAGCAAGTTTCCCAGGCCTTGGAACTGAGTAGGGAGCACTAAGGTATGTGATGAGGTAAGTCAGGGTCCATAACGAAACATAGTGGTAAGTACAAGTGCCTGTATGACGGTATGTGAGTTCTAGTGAAAAGAGCATGCACCAATGGACCTTGGAGGACTAGGACAGGATATGCAGAGGACGGGCGACAGATCCTAAGGAAGTGTGACGTAACACGCTCAAACGCGCTGGTATGTGCCAAAGCACATATGCGCGTTATCAGGAAGGCGCAAATGAGCGATGGTGAGGGTCCATCAATGTGAGGATGAGAGAAGGCGAAGCTCTATAAAGGTGACTGCATAGGATGTGGAACGCAAACGGTGAAGTGCGATTGTACCATACATGAAAAACGCGATGGTGTGAAACACAACAAACACAACAAACACAATGAGACGCAAAATGCGACAAGTCGGACGCGCTAAGGCGAAATGCAACAGGAGTGCATTATTCCAGATGCGCGACTGCAGGAATGTGGATGCTCGAAATGCAAATGCGCGTATGTGTGGAAATGCACTAAACGCAAAAGCGCTGTCCTGCATGAATTGGGAATCATGCATGGACATGACTACTAGGTATCCCCCTAAAAAGACAAAGTCTGTTAGCTTAGTCCTCAGACTAGTCAACCCATACCTTGGTATCAAACCTTGGTCCAATATTTTCAGTTTTCCCTCAGTGATTCATGAATCTACCATGTTTTGAAGAAAAGTCATATGTGAGATGGGAATCACATAATGACCTAGTTGATATGAGAAGCAATTTGAAGGTTAAGGTATTGCCTTTCCTTTGGCTTATTCACTTTGGCTAGAGAAACCCATAGAGAAAAGTTCAAAGCCTAACAAAAACCTATCTACAAAGCCCGTGTATTGTGTACTATTATTTGTTCTATTATTTCTGAGTAGTTTTATCTAGTGTTTCTTTACTTTACTTTTCTATTAGGATGCTCTGACTAATCAGATGCTTCACAAAATTATACCTACAGGGTATGATGTCATAATGATGTCATAGGACTTCACACACACTCCTGCAGGTATTCTGTTGAAAGATATGATGTCATCAATTCCAGAATGTTCCATGGAATTTGCTAGAACATTCCAATGACTCATAATGACTCATAATGACTCAGAGTGACTCAGAATGATGTCATTATCCCACCATGAATATTCTGGAATGTTCTTTTGCACCTGCTAGAACATTCTGCTCCAGTTTTTGGAATATTCTTCTCACATTCTGAAGTCATTACATCACCTTTTTACTTACATAATATTCCCACACAAAATGTATATAAGGAGAGCCCATTCTCCCCCAAAAAAATAGATCTCCCACTTGTGGCTTTCAAGAATCTCCCACTTGAACCAATTGAACTCTCACCTAAGAAGCTTCAGTCTGAACAAATTGCTGCTTACAAAGCCCATTTCCTTTGTAAGAACTGTCCAGACAAGTGCAGGGAAAGTGTTTCCCTTGAGATTACGTAAGTTTCTCGCAATAGAAACCCAGTTTTGTGAGACCAGCATTCTCACCACGTATTGTTTACTGACCAACACGAGCTTTGGTCATCGTTGTCATTTGTGAGACCAGTGTTCTCACCAGGTATTTGTATATTGGCCAACACGAGCTTTGGTCATTGTTTTTTTTATTTATTTGTCATTGTTGTCATTTGTGAGACCAGCGTTCTCACTAGGTATTTGTATATTGAACACGAGTTTTGGTCAATGTAGTCACATTTGAGACCAGCTTCTCAATAGTTTATCGTATATCCAGGAAACCAGTTCAAGTGTCTAGACAGTATTTCCTAGACAAAGTTTATAGTTTCAATCAGAGATAATAAAAGCTCCGGCTAAGTTAATCTAATTGATTGGTTTAGCGAGCCTCCCAAGAACTCACACATTATCTACCACGAAAGAAGAAAAGTCGTAGACCGTGTTAATCGAGGACTGGCAAGAAGTCTTATCCAGTGTAATTGTGGTGTCATTACATTCTTGCACGTATTTATATAAGACCCTCGGTTATTAAGACACCGGTCCAACACCTAGGTATTCTGTCCTCCCATGTCCTGCCTATGTCCACCTACCTCCGCTGGTGTGTTATTTGTCCTTAAATGTCGCTACTGATCAGTTGCAGGTCTTAAACATTCACATAGCTCTATCGCATAAAACACCTTGCATAGCGCTACTCACTTATACACATGTTTCTCTGTCGGGACTCACTTGTCACTAATCACTATAGCGCTACTCATTGGTTTTTGGTCTTAGGTCACTATAGGTAGCAAGTCCTTCACGCTATCGCTCCCCTTGCATATTAGTAGGGAGTTGCTTCATTAGCAGTCCTCTTGGGTCAAATATTACACTCACACCTATTTGGATAAGTAGCGCTAGTTTCTAGCAGCCTAGTCGCTATTTCTCTTTCACATCAAGATCTTCAACTACTTGGGGTATTTGGGCATTGTTTGGATGCTGGCTCGAATGTGCATGGCCCTGGCCATCATTAGAGGAATTTCTGTTTATTGGACAGGTGAGTTGTGTTTTAAATGCTTGTGAAGGAAATGTTGAATGAACATTGATATCTCCAATTCCAGTTCACCTCTTTTCTCAGTCTTCAAGTCAATTTCAATCCTTCAAAGGTATCATGCAAAGTGCATTTAACAAGGTGCTGATGAGCTTACCACAAATTCAGATTCAAACTGCAACCATTTAACATTACTGATCGTTGCATTTTGCCTCAGACAAGTTCAACACATTCTGAAGGTATGCTTTATATGTTACAAGAATGTGTCATCTTATTCAAATTAGTGCTTGTTATCGCCATTACATGCAATGTAAGGAACTGTAGAGGTCTTACAGCATAGCTATTGGAGAGCTGACATACTTATGACATGGCACTCAGCATTCATCGTCATTTGTTGGCGCTCTGCCACTGTTAATCAGTTAATCATGTATAAATGAAAGGACCAGGCATGATAGACAATTGTGTGCACACTCAGATGGAAGAGGACAATTCATCTTCAACAGAATCTCGCAAGAGGGGGTCATCAGCTCTTCAGCTGGGGCCCTGCAAGAAAGCATATGTCTTTAACCTATTAGAAATCTGTGCACTGACATTAGCATTCTAACTTAAAATACAACCCACTGATTTTACACAGACGACATTTTGGTCGCACAGTTTTTGCCCTTTGCAACTATCCCTCTCTTTTAACAAGCGGAATATTAAGATTAGAACAACTGGAAGACATATCCATAGAAGATTTTTCCGCTGAGTCAATATTGTCTTATTTTCAACTACTGAACCCCTCATAAAGCTACACTGAGAACACTTAGTCTTTGAAATGCTCTTGGATTCCTATCCAGGGCTCTTAGAACAACTGAAGGAAGGCTCAGAGGAAGAACTCCTTCATATTGGAGAACTGGTGAGTTGCATGCATCTGCCAATCATATTCTTACTTATCCCAGAAGATTGGCAAGGGAGCGGCTTGTGCAAGGAGGGAGGATACAAAGTCTTTGAAACCAGTCATCATTGATTGGATTGCACTAGCAGGTGAAGCAGTAGTGCCTCCTTTACCAAGGAATTCTAAAATCAGTCGGGGCTTCAATCACCCTCTCACCAGTCACTTACTATGTCCTGCTGAGTTGGATTGGGATGATGCAGAGTAAGCTGTTCAAATTGTTATATTCAGACGCCAATCACTGATACTTGATCAGCACAAAACAGAGACTGCAAAGCGGTGAACTTGTTGTCAGTGGAGACCAGTGGCCTCTATTTGTATATGCCAATGAAGTGTATGATCCAGAGGATCCTTGGAATGGCCTTCTCAGAAGCTGCTTCCTTGTGAATGTGAGTGTGCTTTTTGAATACACACATGCTTATTGTATATTGTTGGACAAGGTGTTCAGGCATGTTTTTACATCACCAAGTTCAGTGGACAAAGAGCCTAAGGCAACTCGTGCAGGAAACACTAGACTTCACAGTATGACTACTGTCACATCTGCTTCAGTAGCATATGTGGCCACCCAGGTTTCTATAGAGCTTCATGACATTGTTTATTTGTGACTAACTATTGGCATAGATTCATTTTGCACTCTGTCCATCCTCAGTATTCTCATGCACTGACATGGTCACAGATTCAGAAACATTCTATCACTCTCTTCTGGACTTTTTGGAGGACCCAGATGAGAGCAGGGAAGTCACCGAACTACTACTTTGGTGGAATCAGTAAGTCAACATGTTTTGAGAAATATTCAAACTCTTACAGCAATTTAGTCAAATATTTCCAATGTCTTCAGCAGCCAAACAACCTCTCAAAGCAAACAGCAGCCTCTCTAAGATTTGCCAAAAGAGAGCCACTCTAAAAGATGATGATGGAGGTTCTGCTTGACACATTCCAGTCAACGGTCTGATAGCGCTACTATTATTATAACACATATATTGGAGTCTCACTTTACATGTATTTCATATGAGGCTGAGACCAATTTTCAAAATTCTGTCGTCATCAGCAGGAGGTGCCCAAGTGAAAAGAAAGCAGTGTCATGACAAGCTTGTAATGAAAGATCAGCTGTGAATTTTTTGACTAGGTCTGATAGTGCCCTGCTACACATGAACAAAGTGATATCAATGGCATAGACAGCCCTAGCATGAGAGGGCTGCAAGCAGCTGTAAGCTGCTTCCAGTGAGAGGGACTTGGGGAGCAGTGTCATGACAACCTTACCTTGCAGTGGAAGACCAGCTCAGGACATTTTGACCAGGTCTGATGGCGCCCTGCTGCACATTAGCAGTATGATACCAATGGTGTAGACAGCCCTCACATGAGAGGGCTGCAAGCAGCTGTAAGCTGCTTCCAGTGAGAGAGACTTGGGGAGCAGCACCATGGCAAGCTTACCTTGCAGTAGAAGACCAGCACCCAAACCTATGTTTGATTTGGCTAATAGTACATGTAGAATCTTTCCTTACAAGTGTCTGTCAAGTGATATCAATTGTCATACTAAATGCTGATTCTAGCATGCTAGACTTAAGCTGCAAGCACAGACCATGACCTGCCAAATGTCAATTGAATTGAGAGCTTGGCGATGTCTGCCATTTATGTAGCCAATGGTACCAATTGCCTTTGGCTAACAAGGAGGTGACTATTATAAAATATGCCTTCTCCATAAGAAAGATTGATATGGCATATTCCATCCATGTTACTCCTGGTATATAATAAATTGTCTACAGATCTATCATAATGATACTTATTTCACTGATTTTAAAGAAGATAAAGCTAGGTAAAGCTATGTCATTGTGAGGTCAATTCCCTGATGCACACGCCTTACACAAGCAAACAATATTGGAGAGTCCAAAATGAAACACAAGTCTTCAAATGCAGGGGGCCCACTTTCCTCTTCAAAAAGTATGTCCCACATTGTGCCCTTCATTTCGTTAAATCTTATAATTCAAGCAGACACAAACCATAGTAAAATACTGATCTTCTTGACAAGTTTTGCAAGTGTCCCCATGTGTCTTTATTGTTTATCTTATTTGATAAGCACTTGTATATATTGACAGAATACACTGATCTTGTGCATGCTATATTGAGAGGACTTTCTAAGGCAAAATGTATCATGAGGACTTGATAGAAAATTTATTGCACTGGCACCTCACACTATGGGACTTGGTGCTATCACAACCACAATTTCCTTATTTGGTGATTGCGATGAGACACATCACCTAAGTTGATTTTCGAGGTAGAGTAAAACAAATGTAAAAAAAAGAGCAGCAAGAAACTACGAAAAGAACAAGAGCTGGAGATAGATCAAATTGTCTGAGCAGGATTGTAAGTGAAGCAGACAGAACCGCTTCAAGACACTAGAAAAAATACACTAAAAAGCGATCTGGGATGGAGGGCAGCAACAACACAGACCGTTGGACCGAACAGAGCCAACTAGCGGAGGGGTCCAGTTCGCGTTCAGACCAGGTTCGAACACCAAAGTCATCTAAATGAGTCAGATGTGTTGCTCAGGTGCAGGAGCCTATAAAAACATGCACTTACGATGTTTTGCAGCGCGCCAATAATATCCGAGGTAGCAGGAAGATTGACTCTCGTTAGTTGCTAACATGAGGGCTCAGGAAAGGGTTGATACTGCGCGGGCGCCCGCGCTCATGGGAACCAAATCGGAAATATAGCAAGAGGCGGGAAATATAGCAAGAGACGGGCATCTTGCAGGAACCAGAGGCACGTGGTGCAGACCGAGGCTCCAGGCTGTGCTCATGTCGGTTCTTTGATGGGATAATCAGATCGAGATCATGGAGAAGCAGTGAGAAGGCGGGAGAAATTCGAAGCTGAAACAAGGGGGTGATGTGGCAGCCTAGAAAGGGTAGGAACGCACCAAATAGTATCGGCCGACCCGTTATCCATCATGGACAGCTCCAGAACGAGTAGAATCATACCATATTGAGGTGTCTGGCATATTATCCATCGTGGGAGCCGTCATGGATAACCTATCAAAGTGTCAGCAGTCCGTGACAAGGAAGCATAACCTGTTGTGTATAATAAGAGTGAGTTATGGATAATAATGATAGTATAGCCTGCATCGCACGCGATTGCTCACCATATCAGGGGTCAGATGTCATAAGCATGCGAAAGTTGGGATGCGGTTTGAGCGGTTGTACCGCACCGTTGACATATCCTCTATCGCTGCGAACCAGAACTCCACCAGGTTCACAAAGAGGGCTCAGTCGGTCGAGGACGAAAGGATTACAGATATTCGTGCCGTCCAGAACTACCCAATGTCTTGGTTGCGCATACCAGAGGTCCATCGACCTATTCAAATTGATTATAACTGCTGAATGCGATGCAGTAAGGGCCGCGCTTCATCCGTAAAATATTCGTCAGCGAGGGTCGTTAGTACTTGTGCTGCAGAATGGAGGAGGAATATGACCCGAGAAGAAGCGAAAGATAAGTCTGGTGATCGGTGGTACAGCTGGACAGGCAAATGTATACAGGTCCAGAACAGTATTAACCCTCTCGAGGATGGCTTGGGGTGCGAGACTCATCTCAACGAGGAGAACCCTATGTCCTTGTTGCAGGGCTGTCAAGAACTCGTTATCTTTCCAGGCGAATTCCCCTGGATAGCCGTTCTCAACAAAGGGATCAGAACCGAAGAGATTCGTGAGATCCGTTTGGTCGGACAGTTTGATCCGACAGAGCTGGTACCCTGAAAGCATGACAAGAATAACGATCAAACCGGGTTTTCCAACGCCCGGACTACCTTCCAAGAGGACCACCTTGAGGACCTGAAATGCCTTGACCGCTCTCGTTGCGTTCTCACGAGCAGTCGGCGCGTGCAGATTGAAGTTATGCAATACAGATTTTAATGGGCCTTCATCGACGGTAAAAGATCCAAGTTTCGATGGATATTTTCCTTTGAAAACATCCAAAATCATGAAGACCCGGCATGAACATACGAGTCATAGTATTCCCCGACCCATTGTCACGGTCCATTGACCGTCTCAAGCATGTCTTCCGATAGTCAAGCAGGTTCTGAACTCGGGGTCCTGTTGAGTGGCTTGAACAGGCCGAACGTCGATGGATTGTATGGTCCTGCTCTTTGTCCCGGGCCTGAGCGATTACTAGGATAAGTGAGTGCCTACAAAGAGAGCTCGGTCGGTCGAGGACGAAAGGATTACAGAGATTCGCACCGTCCAGAACTACCCGATGTCTTGACTTGATTGCGCGTACCAGAGGTCCGTCGACCTATTCAAATTGATGATAACTGCCGAACGCGATGCAGTAATGGCCGCGCTTCATCCGTAAAATTTTCGTCACAGAATGGAGGAGGAATACGATCCGAGGAGAAGCGAAAGATAAGTCTGGTGATCGGTGGCACAGTTGGACAGGCATCTGGAATGACTTTCTCCAAAACGATATGACAACATGCGGATCGTGAAGGACAGTTGGGCCAGATGAAGGACTTCGTGAACCGGTCCAGAAGGGACCTTGGAAGTCCTTTACGACCTCATGCAATACAGATTTTAATGGGTCTTCATCGACGGTAAAAGATCCAAGTTTCGATGCATCAAAAGCATACGAGCGTTCGGCTTCCTTCACAGGCACGAGCATCTGCACCTTCTCAATGGCATCATTCTTCAGTTGACTTAGCCCGTCAGACGAGTAAGAAGCTAGCTGCGGGTCGCAAGGATCCAAGATTGTCCAGGAAAGTCGCGTGGGCCGCATGATGCTGAGATATCGTTAATAAACCAAATTGCCTGAATACGCAACTCCAACATACGAAGATTTCCGCCGGTGACATGGACGTTTCTGCACTCCCGGAGCATGCAGCATTAGCAAAAAATGTCACCCAGGCCTAGAAAACACCGATGAGCACGATTGGCCGCCGACACCAACGAAAGGAAGGCCTACCAATATATTTCGCATGGAGCAAATAGCAATGTCGTGATCTAGCTGGGACCGATGGCTAGAGCTTGACCTATGCAAGGAAATGTGCCACCGAAGGTAGTGCCCGAGTCCGTCCGAGCAATGGGGAGGAGAGAAGGGGTTCCTTTAAACTGAATAAGCGCTCAGTCACATGCGCGAGTTGCCCCAAAGTGAGCACTGACATCAATAAATTGGCCTGCAGCCTGCGTTGAGTGCGAGGAGCTGAGAGGTAAAATGGATGTGGCGCAGAACTGCAGTATCATCGTTGAGCCCACTGCGTCATAGATAAAAAAGACTTACATTGCGCGAAAAGATAAGAAAAAGAGTTTGGGTACGCTGTCATGTATCTCCAGATATGAGAGTAGCGGGGTGGATAAAAATTTGCCAAGGTAGTGCCCGAGTCCGTCCGAGCGGTGGGGAGAAGAGAAGGGGTTCCTTCAAACTGAATAAGCACTCAGTCGCATGCTCGACTTGCCTCAAAGTGAGAACTCACATCAACGAATGGCATCCGATAGTCGTCAATACGTCGGATGTTGCTGACGTGTTGGTAAAGTTAAGTATCTTGCTCGCACCTGCGCCGTGCAGTTCTTGTGGCATCTCAGCTCGCTCGATGTCATCGATGGATATTGGACCGATTAAGTTGGAAGTTTGTAAGGAGCATCAAGTGTATTGGGTGAGATGACATCCGCACAGTTATCATTTCCCAAGACATTCACTGCAGGGATCGACTGTAACGGGCTACCATCCAACTGAAATAAACGAACGGCCGATCTTCAGCGGTCCAGGCAGTATTGCAAGAGGGGCTGTGGGAACTAAGACACGCGAGACTGTCAGGAAATAGAAATAAATCAACAGCGATTACAAAAGCTATAGGAGAGGAAAGTTTATTCGTCCCCGACTCTCGAAGTGGAGGAAGGTTTTGTCTGTTAGAGACCTAGAGTCTGTTGGAAATTATAAGTGATGCAAACCCACATGCGTGGCACTGAGAGCCCGCTACCGCGTCAATTTTATTGCGTTAGCTAATCACCTTCTGAACTTTGTATTACTAAGACCATGTCTGCCTAGTTTCTACGACAACGCTATGTCGTGCGATGCGGGCCGCAACAGCAGCTATTGAAAATTTTGATTTCAAGATCATACTAGGTTAAGTAAACATCATAACAAAAATGCAGACTGAGCATTGTGCAAGGCGCAGACTAGGTTGATACTACAAAGCGGATGGGAAGGTGACGAATATGGACAATAAGAAAGTTCACTCCTCCTCAGCGTCCGTCACATCATCATCCTCGTCAGGTTGATCAAACGCACGCAGGCTGACTCGTTGGTTCTGGCGTCGAGGGTTGATGGCGATCATTGGGCCTCCTTTTTTCCCCCGAGGAAGCACTTTCCATGCTCTGCTGGTTTTTGCGCCTGTTCCCCACATACGATCCGCCGATGTCCATGGCGCCCATGCCAGCTTATCAAACTCCTTCCTGAGCGCACATCTGATCTCAACTAGATCTGCGTTGTTTACAGTGCCAGCAAGAGCAATGTAACTCTTGTAGTAGGAACAACTAGGAAAATTCTGACCGCCGGCTCGAGCTTCCTGGACGGAAGAGGGAAAAATGCAGTCAAAGTGCATCTTCCACTGATCTGGAGTGCATACGCAGTACTGAGCTTGATCGAATGGCAGCTCAAGGACCTGTAGTAGCTCAGGCTGTGCCAGATCAATGCGTCTGCCAACAGGGATGGTAAGGTATGAACCCTCCCGCCTAGATTTCCTGTTGGGCGCTTGTTCAATCACGTCAAAGATGAACTGCTCATAAATCTTGGCAACACGCTGGTTAATCGAAGGTTGGTCCTGCAGATCATTCCCCGCTTCGTTAAGGTCTCGTTCATCGCCCCCATTCAAGACATGCGAGTCCACGTCCCTACCTGCCAAGCGTACTGCGGGTTTGACGACGACGTCCCTGATTTGAATATCTAAGACCCGACGTTCCGGATCTCTGACGTCGTCAACATTTCTAGTGTTCCGGTTGCGATTATGCGTTCTTGCAGCGTTGGGTGGTTTCTTGCTGTGTACAAAATTGCTCCAATCAAACGAGGCCTTGACGTCATTTATGGATGCTTTGTGGTAAATGCGAGCCATGGACTCCGGGTCAAAGGTCCTCTGGAGCGGCAGTCGTAGAAACGTGGGGCGTCCTGTGTTCATGACAATATCGCAGATGAAGTATGTGCCGCTGTCGTATAGGATGGGTACGGTAGAGGCGTTTTCGTTATCCGCTTCGAGGTCTTCTAGCACTTGCTGGCAACAATTCTCAATCAAATCCTCCCACCCGAAACCCTCAGCAGGACGAAAGAAACATGCATTCATTATGTAAATACATGCCGCTTCCAGGCCCAGTGTAGGGTCCAGAGTACGTACCCTCGGATCGGCTTTGGCCAAGTTTTTGAGCACCAGACGTATTGCAGCTAGGCGATAATAGATGAAAAGCCTGGGACACTTGTCAACTCACAACAGAATATCGATGCGGGTGCGTTCTTACCACCATACACGTCTATTGATGGCAACCACGGAGCGCTCAACCACTTCACGAGGGAGAGTCTCCAAAAAGTCCTGAGCCTTGTCCAGTGGAATCCGAATCTCCAAACGGGCGCAACCATCGCGTCCTTCTACATCTCCTTCGCCAGCGCACTCATAAAATACTTGGCTCATGACATCCAGGTCCTCCACTAACTTCTGTTCGGTCTTCTTGTCCAACAATTCTTTGGGTTGTCGGCGGCGAAATACCCCTGGGTTGAGTTGGTACGTCACATTCTTCTCAGTGCAATAGGCCTGCACGTATGTTATTCCACCACTATCTGTAAAATTGGCGGTAGTTGCACGGAAGCCGGCTAATTCTTTCATCTGCAGGGTGCGGTCGAAGTGGAACTTTTTCTTGTTCCTGGTAAGGGCAGCGACTTTTCGAGGACATGCGAGAGGCATGAGGTGCCTGAGGAGGTCCTGGTGGCAAGACTCGCGCCATGTGACGACATGTTCGTCTACTCCGATAGCCAGAGCGACGTCAACTAGCCACTCTCGAGGATTCAAGTTATCAACATCGACATGTTCGAACATATCTTCGAAAGCCATCTGTCGCTCCCAATCTTTCTCACCATCGTGTATAGTACCCCCCTTCGTTCCCCTGAGCTCGTGGACGAAATACGCGTCCCTGAAAGCAGGCTTCTGCTCCTGAAGTTTGGCTAGCAATATTGCAGCAACCTCTTCCAATCTATTCCAAGGGATGTCTATGGTGTTGAACGCGAGCCTCCCGGCGCGAGTCTTTGACTGCATATATGCGGCAGTATATGATGTCGGCGCCCGGTCAGCGAATTCCGGCAGAACCTCTGATAGTGTGGGGCGCAGGCAATGGTCGTAGATGAGGGCCAAATCCTCTTGAGACATCAGAACTACACCGTCTGCACTGTAGAGCCGTGGTAAGAAGATCCGCACTACATGCCTATGTTGGACCTTTCCCAGTGGCACGTTAGGAATTTTGTGCATAGGAACCAAAATCTTATCGCCCTGATACCATGATCAGAATACGCCACTGCCGACTACCATTGACTGTTCTCACCTGAGCATTGTATGCGTGACTCTGTGCATGATTATCTTTAGTCAGCATCTCCCTGAAAGGAGGAATGGACCAGATAGCCAAAGCGGTTGTATAGGGTAACGTGCGAGATATTCCGATGGCAGAGTCGAGGTCCCGACAGATTCGAGTCTGAGGAAGAGGAGGGAGACCTTGAAGGCAGTTCAAAGTGATATGACACTGGTCGGGCTCATCAGCCGCTTGCTGTCCAACCCTACCTGCCAATACGAAGCGAATGAAGTCGACCTCCGAAGGAAGATCCTCAATCTGCTTAAACAGATGCTGTGCATGACCAACAAATTGCTCCATTGTTAACTGGGCAAGATCGTTGATTTCATCCGGGTACTGCATGGCAGGGTGTAACTTTGGAAAGAGAGGGGAACGGAAGCGGTCTGGGGGGCAAATTGTAAGGAGAACTTATGCGAGTGCAATTTATAATATAATTGTGGCGACTCCACGCGTGGCGTCTCGCTTCAGCACCAAGACGATATGTCCCATGTGCGCCATAGAGCGGAGAGAGATTGTATGCATTTACGTTCGCTGTCGCTCGCTCATCAGTAGACTTACGTGATATGCAATCTGCCTGATTATCTGGACGTCAAGAATTTAACGGCTGCATCGACATGCAACAGATTGATAGCCTTCCGGGACGGTCACCTCGAGGCGGATCTAATTCGCGGTCACTTCCTAAGCACACTGGCATGAGAAAGTTGAGAACGCCCGATGATGTGACGTACGCTAAGTTTTCTTTTCTTATTCCTGAAAAGCGGCTCACGAAGAGACTGTGAGTCACGCTAAACTTTACACAGATTTTATAACATAACATAACATAACATAACATATCATATAAGCGTTACCAACAATCATCCACACGAAAAAGCATGACTCACAAAACAAGTCATAAGGGATAGTGTGAAATTCGAACCACCGGAGCAGAGTTAGTCTACAGCCGAGCGTGTAGTTCGCCGCGGGGCAGCCTGCACTTGTCTGAGAATCCAGTTCCCCCAGATTGACAGTCAGCCGCCACTCGGAAAGATTCGGATTATGCGACAACGAAATATTGGATTCCTGTCGTATCTCCTCCTCATGGTCTCGTCGGTTGAGGCGACTCGTGCTATCTCGCGGAAAAAGATAGTAAGGACCTCTGGGACCTCTGGAATGTAGATGATGCTGATGTGTCGAATAAGATTACTACGATGAAAGGTGTCCCTAGCGCTCCTGCCAAGCTGGTCGAATACCGTCGGGTTGTCTTACAATTGTCTGGCGACGTCCGAAACACCTAAATTGAACTACTACCGCCACTGCACAACGAGTTTTAGCGGGCACTTGGAAGTTGGCGCACTCATGTCCGGCTTCCCTATGATGGAATACGGGATGTGCAGACGTTCGAACCTGTGAAACGGAACAAGCAGCACATGTCAATTAGAAACCGAGCTCTTTCGGTGCGCGTGCCTCTTAAGTGGTACTACAAATTATGTACAGATCACCATTATGCATTGCAGCCATTACCTAGACCTCCGTTATTGGTATACTCAGAAATTCTGACTCAGTTACCATTTCTCACGATCGTGAAGTACACGGTGGCATTTTCTTTTTTTCTACTCAGACTTGAAGCTTGAACTCAAATAAACAGCTACACGCTAATTAATGCCATTGTCACGTCGAGTCATTCTCTCAAATTCCCCATATACATACAACAACGTTTTGCATTGGGCCGTCGCCTATCGCACTCAATCATGTATCCGATTAATATTCAACTTGAGCAGCACAGTCATTTGATTTATAATTGCAATCGAAGCGAATTGCATTGGCGTGCGCCCGTATCACTTAGTCTACTACTACTACTAGTAGGGGCTCGGTTGGTAGCTCCTCACCAATCGGACTAACCCGGAGCTGCTGATCGGCGCAGTATAACGTTTTAACATTATAGGTGAGCTCCTGAGACGCTACTGCGCATGCCTCTCGCTTGAATGCATTGACCCATTTATGCGTTTCTAGCTGCTTTGCTCAAGGCGCTCCGAGTCATACGGTTATCTGCATGTGATAAGCTTGCTCTGTATTATTTTCCATGCGGAACCAAAGGGCTAACCCGTACACCAAGGCTTGCCACTTAAATATGACTGACATGGGCAGTTGAGTCGCTCCAAATTCTTCCTGTTCAAATTTTGATCCCCAAATGAATTACCGGGCTCCCCAACCGTGTTATATTCGTAAACTTCCCATGGAAATCCTTTCTGAAATATTCATGCTGGCCGTACATGGCACACCTCGTAAATCCCTTCGAAGTGACATGATGATGCCGCATGCACTTGCATCTGTGAACCTGCACTGGAGAACAGTCGCACTCTGCAACCACAGCTTGTGGTCAAGCCTCATTATTGATCTTCAGAAGGTCATCCGCAACCAAACCGGCGGGGGTTTGACATTGTTGACCACAATGATCACACGATCAGGACGGTCCTCAGTGGATATTATTATCAGAGCTGCACAAGGACGAATGTCAGGTACTGAAGAAATAATGTAAGACGCGCATCAATTTCAGTTGAGTACAGCTGTCTAAACGTCTGCCTTCAGGAGAAGACAAATGGATTTCACTAAAACAAGGGCCCGATTTGCTGACTGTATGCCCGCTATTTTCAATATTTTATTCCCTGAGATGTATCGATGGCGTTCACTAGAAATCATCAGTGACACTTGGATGCCGATTCACAGCGCCCTCCAAACTCTCAACGAGCGCAGGACAGAGGGCTCAAGCGCTCTGCGCCTTGAGTCCATAAAGCTCGTGAGGACCAACGACTACCTCTCTCGCTTCTGGCTTTTCTGTCCAGGAATGATGAAGATGGTGGAAGGGTCCATGTTTGCCGCTTTGATTGGACCTACCAGTCAAGATACCCCAGCCCAATCTCCCCCTCTTCCAAAACTGCGAGACATAACTCTATATGGCGTTCACTTAGACTGGACAAATTTCCTTCATTATACTCTTGGCGCAACCCCCAATCAATCGCGTACTGTCAGCCACTCTATCCAGTCGCTGGAGCTCTCCCATCACAGCGGAGAAGTCAGGCCAACGTCTGATGAGTTTACAGGGATCCTTGAAGCTTGTCCTCGCCTGCGAAATCTTGTACTTAGGAAGTCCGGCCCGTTGGCTGGACTTTCACGTCAGGTATCCCTCCCGCTGCTTGAGCAGCTCTACTACGGATATTCGTGTGTTGGAGATGACGTCGGGCTATTCAGTGGGCTTCATGCCCCCAACCTGATCAAGCTCACCTTAAACTCGGAGTCTCCAAATTTATCTGGTATCACATATTCGCCTACCCAGGACGATGGCGAGGATGATAAAGCTGACGGCATTCTGAAATACTGCGCAACTCATCTCTTGTTTCCGAGACTACAGGAATTGTCGTGCTACCATATCAACGCACCAGTGAACACATTCACTCTCTTCATGAACGCTGTTCCCACGCTCCTTCATCTGTCGTTACGTGGCACACCAAATGCAATCCCGGCTCTGTTACCCGTCCAGAATCCTTTGGCAGGGACTGCTATACGGGTACCCTGCCCCGCCCTCGAGTCCATCTATATGTCCTCAAATTCGCACAAGGACAGTCTTATTGTTACACTGAAAGAGCGCAGTAAAGGCACCTCCAGGTTTGCTGACTGGCAATATGAAGAAATGTGGGGGGGTGACATAACGGTATTTTTCGGTTGATCGAGAGTTGTCTAATGGAACGTTCGCCATAAGAGACTAAAGAAGGTTGCACTCTCCATTTAACAATCTGTCAGTCGCACATCTACTTACGAGAGATATCAAAATAGTCAATGTCAATTGACCTGCGGGGGCAACATCGACGTCAAGCTAATTGAGGCACGCTAGTTGTCGTTCCCGTCTGAAGAGCCATGGCTGGTGTATCTCAGTCTGCCATGAGACTAGCACAAGTAGTGGTAAAGGAACGCCTTGTACCAATCCACGTCTGGGAGCGAATTAGCATCAGCATGAAAGCAAGCCTGAGAGGTTGAAGACCTTATGAACCCTTGAATACAGAGGACAGTGCGCTACACGAGAACGCGTCAATAACGAGTATTGATGTATGAGAAGAAAGACCAAAATACCCCCACTCAACATTTGAAACAGCAGCAGCAGTCCTCACCAGGATATCGCCCATATCACCCATCGTGACAGTCACGGTATTTCTAACCCGGGGCTTTCCGCCTCTAACAGACAAAACCTTCCTCCGCTTCGGGAGTCGGGGACGGTCCGACGAACACATTCCTCTCCTATAGCTTTTGTGATCGCTCAGGCTGTTCATCTATTTCTGTTTCCTCACTCTCCAGTCTCGCGTTTCTCAGTAGCCACAGCTCCTCTTGCAACACTGCCTGGACTGCTGAAGAAGATGGGCCACTCGTTTGCTTCAGTTGGATGGCAGCCCATTACAGTCGATCCCTAACTGTGCGGATGTCATCTCACCCAATACACTTGATGCTCCTTACAAACTTCCAACTTAATCGGTCCAATATCCATCGATGACATCGAGCGAGCTGAGATGCCACAAGAACTGCACGGCGCAGGTGCGAGCAAGATACTTAACTTTACCAACACGTCAGCAACATCCGACGTATTGACGACTATCGGATGCCATTCGTTGATGTGAGTTCTCACTTTGAGGCAAGTCGAGCATGCGACTGAGTGCTTATTCAGTTTGAAGGAACCCCTTCTCTTCTCCCCACCGCTCGGACGGACTCGGGCACTACCTTGGCAAATTTTTATCCACCCCGCTACTCTCATATCTGGAGATACATGACAGCGTACCCAAACTCTTTTTCTTATCTTTTCGCGCAATGTAAGTCTTTTTTATCTATGACGCAGTGGGCTCAACGATGATACTGCAGTTCTGCGCCACATCCATTTTACCTCTCAGCTCCTCGCACTCAACGCAGGCTGCAGGCCAATTTATTGATGTCAGTGCTCACTTTGGGGCAACTCGCGCATGTGACTGAGCGCTTATTCAGTTTAAAGGAACCCCTTCTCTCCTCCCCATTGCTCGGACGGACTCGGGCACTACCTTCGGTGGCACATTTCCTTGCATAGGTCAAGCTCTAGCCATCGGTCCCAGCTAGATCACGACATTGCTATTTGCTCCATGCGAAATATATTGGTAGGCCTTCCTTTCGTTGGTGTCGGCGGCCAATCGTGCTCATCGGTGTTTTCTAGGCCTGGGTGACATTTTTTGCTAATGCTGCATGCTCCGGGAGTGCAGAAACGTCCATGTCACCGGCGGAAATCTTCGTATGTTGGAGTTGCGTATTCAGGCAATTTGGTTTATTAACGATATCTCAGCATCATGCGGCCCACGCGACTTTCCTGGACAATCTTGGATCCTTGCGACCCGCAGCTAGCTTCTTACTCGTCTGACGGGCTAAGTCAACTGAAGAATGATGCCATTGAGAAGGTGCAGATGCTCGTGCCTGTGAAGGAAGCCGAACGCTCGTATGCTTTTGATGCATCGAAACTTGGATCTTTTACCGTCGATGAAGACCCATTAAAATCTGTATTGCATGAGGTCGTAAAGGACTTCCAAGGTCCCTTCTGGACCGGTTCACGAAGTCCTTCATCTGGCCCAACTGTCCTTCACGATCCGCATGTTGTCATATCGTTTTGGAGAAAGTCATTCCAGATGCCTGTCCAACTGTGCCACCGATCACCAGACTTATCTTTCGCTTCTCCTCGGATCGTATTCCTCCTCCATTCTGTGACGAAAATTTTACGGATGAAGCGCGGCCATTACTGCATCGCGTTCGGCAGTTATCATCAATTTGAATAGGTCGACGGACCTCTGGTACGCGCAATCAAGTCAAGACATCGGGTAGTTCTGGACGGTGCGAATCTCTGTAATCCTTTCGTCCTCGACCGACCGAGCTCTCTTTGTGAACCTGGTGGAGTTCTCTTTCTTAGCGAGAGAAGATATGCTAACGGTGTGGTACAATCGCTCAGACCGCATCCCAACTTTCGCATGCTTCTGACATCTGACCCCTGATATGGTGAGCAATCGCGTGCGATGCGCTTCGTTCTTCTGAGAAGACGAACCTCGCCTCCGACTTCATCGTCGACTTCCTACGACTGTCTTAGGCATAAGGTTCTTCTTTCGCCGTGACACACGAGCTTGCACGCAGAAGAGTCTTCCACATCTTCGTTGATCACTCTGACATCGTTCCTTCGACCATCCAAACCGAACCTGCGCGCTACGATTCATTTCAAACTAAGGACGATCTCTTTGAATGTAATTCCTTCGTTGCGGTGCTTCATGAAGTTGCTAATGCCTCCGTGCTCATCAGTCTATTTTGGACGACGCCCTTTCTTTAAGAACTTTCAAGCTCTTTACTGAATGAAAGAAAGATATCCTCGCTTTCCGAGTGACGAACGACGCTATAACGGCTCTGGTTAGTGTTTGCTACATCTACGCTGAGTCTGGTCCACGTCGCACTATTTGCATTTACTCAATACGCCTATTGGAATATAGCCAGCGAATACTTTATACATTTAATGCTCCTCCAAACTTTGAACTTGATCGGTGCAATATTCATCGATGACACTGAGGGAGCTGAGATGCCACAAGAACTGCACGGCGCAGGTGCGAACAAGATGAATTTACCAACACTTCAGCAACATCCGACATATTTACGACTGTTGGATGCTATTCGCGAAGTTCTGGAAGAGGCGCGTAGAGCGGCTGAGGAGAGTTTCAACCGAATCGTTGGGAGATCTCGAGTTCGGGTGAGGTCTCGATTCAACATTCTTATGCTAATCGTTGTATTGAATGCTTGTCAGCTGGTGGACCTTGAACTCGCCCTCGAACTACTTAGTATGCCCAGGCAACTCCGACAATCAGGAACGGGCACATATGTCGATTACTCCTCAATACGAGCATGCTCTAGGTCAATCGCAGCCGCGTTGCAATCACGGAGGCCAAACGCCTCGCAAGTGTTTCTGCTCTATCAGATGCGGCAGTTTCCCCCACCTCTGGACTATGTTTGACGGAAATGCGGACGCACTTGTTCGCGCCAACGACTATCGAAGTTTCTCTTCTAGAGATCAGCAGTCCTGAGCATCCCGCTGGGAAACTACATGAAGGCCTAAATCAGCGCGGTACGATTTTCTTTTTGGCGCTCGGTGCATTCTGATCAATCCCTAATAGTCCGCCGGAGGCAAGTTCTAGATGTCTTATCCCTTGATGCCCTTCCGCCCATGAGTGCAGTGTCCACTGACTTAGAGAGAGATGGAATTAGCACACACGGTGAAAGAAAAGGTCTAGTCCGATTATTGCTCCAGTGTGTACACCGCTGAAGTGAAAATTCTAGGTTACGTTGAACTTCCACAAGTAACATTCGTTAGGCATCATTATCGGTGGGTTGCGATTTGGTTCCGCCTTCCCAGAATATCCATCATGTCATCTTATAGACCGTTTCCTCTGCCCTGAAATGCTTGATTGACATGGTATGCGAGAAGCCACGCGGGGATCTCGTTTACTTTGCATCGTATCAGCATTCCATTGTGAGCACGTGATGTGGGAGGGGGAGGTAAGGGCATCGCTACGTTCCTTACATGCGACTGAATTATTGCCTAGTTCTCACGCATGTCTTGTTTGCTTTGCTGACTCGATGGGTCGCAAGTCAGGCTTAACCCAGGCAGCAAGTGGTCCCAACGTAGCCTCTGCATATTCAGTGACTCGCAAGATCTTCCCATGAAATTCTTGACGGACCGGATGTCCTCCTTTGCCCAATAATTTTCGGCATTCATGTACCAATGCACTTCATCCGTAAGTGAAGCGGTGGTCACTATCGCAGTTCTCATTTAATCGCTCAACAGCCTGAGATTGCATTCCGCTTCGCTTCGATATTAACTGGCAGGTCATGCTTGGATGTCCCGTCAGCAGCCGCGCCTTCCCCATGACAACGTTGTCTGTCCTGGAACATTCCAAGCACGAGCCCTTGGAAGTAGCTATGCGTCTGTTTCTGCGCCCCAACCGGTTCGCAACTGACCGCCATCCACCAGACATGATGGCGGATCGCCTGAGTCATTGCGTCATTGCTCTCAGCGGAGCGATCCTTAACCTGTCCATTTTTTATCTTCCGGCAGACCACGCGACCGTTTAGCGGAATATTCGCAAGAAGAGACTGATTTGCTGTTGACTAAGTTGTTTTTCCATGAAGCATGGGGATTCGAACCGTTGGCAATACATTCAACAGTATTATACGATATATCGGTGTTTTATCTGAAGCAGAACACAAAAATCTGCCATTGGGTTCCTCAAAACTTCTCCGACGACCTGATGGTCACTGCATTCACGCATTTTGGTCCGATGTCTTACAGTTTCAAAGTCAAGTCAGCAAGGTCGATGATCTAACTGCCATTCTCGAAATTGGTGATCCTTCTTCTTTCGCGCGCGAATCCGTGATCGAGGAATCAATATCTGGGTTTGTCAATGGATGGACGATATCTATGCAAATATTAAGTATCACACTAACAAAGAGGTATTGTTCCGCTCCATCTGGTACAAATTTTTAAGATATGTTCATAAATGTATAAAATAAATTGTTGAGTCCATCAATTGATGTATGAATATGCTGCGAATGCATCAGTGTTTTCGGGCTTCATCACTGGTCCACAGTCACTCGAGCCAGCACCAAAAGAAGTAAGTCAGAAGTGATTAGCGTTATCTTTACCACCTGTGACTCCCACGTAGGCCCTATAATTAGAGGTACCTGTGGACCGGGTGTGTGCCTCTAATTAGAGGGTGATCAAGTGATATAGCGCTTGGATGGATAATTGCTGGATAATGCTGTCTTGGGACTTGTGAGAATTGATGACTGTATACCTCGGGAACACCCGTACGTGCTATTAATATCAATACAACGGCCCGCTGGGCATCCCAGGACCCTACTTTTTTTCTTTGGGCGTGTGATTGTCCTTTGAATCTCAACTGCCTTCGACAAATCATCGCATATTTGTTTATTAGACCAGTTGTCCTTTACAATCTCGCTGCCTACGTCACGCTGATACAAACATCAACGACATTGTTTGCTCTTTACTGCTTTCTGCACACTCGTCTCCTCCAAGGCACCACACCATGATTTTGACATCCTGGCACGTGATGGTGGTGTCTCCCAATACCTGCGTTCTTTCAAACTCCCATCACAATACTTCGTCATCTATGGTGCTCCTGATTTTGTGCGGGCAATATCCAGTCTTCGCACTGTTCTTGATGTCCTCATTGCACTCATGGTCTGCGAGACAGAATGGATTTGCACTGATTCGGAATCCTTGTCTCACATAGTATTTCATCAAGCCATCGACTGTGCTTAAGTTTGTCTTTCCCTCTAGATATAAGCATGGGTTTACGAATCCCTTGTTGTCGCAGGTCCAACATGGATATAAGCACATGAGCTTGCACGTGGTGACATAGTTCATAATGGATGTCGTGTGGAATTGGAGGATGGGTGCAATGGTGCAGGTCCAGTGCATGACAATGACGTCTATCTTCTTTTCCTCTTTCTCCAGTTTGTAGATTTTTTTGATTGCAGAACCGTCATAGTCTGGCTGACGCACCACCTCTCTCACTTCATTGTAGCCTTCACCTTCTTTTAGGTGAACCAGAATCTCTTTCTCAAACGTCTGCGTCGCGTAGACGTCCATGTCTTGTGAGGTGACACTTCCTGCTTTGGCTTGTACAAGTCCAAGTGTGGTCGATCCTGAGATCACTGTGCCTGTACGGTCCATGATATTCACCCACTGGTCGATGTTGTCCACGAAGGACCGGAATAGTTTGTCCTGGCATTTGGAGACATGATATTTCACCCCCTCTTCGTTTTCGTCCCTTGTCTTTGCTAATGCTGTTAGATCCAGCAAGTTCAACTCTTGCAGGACAATTGTCTGAATCTCTGGACTGAGCCATCTGATATAGCCGTTGTTGTTTGCCATGATGTCTTCGAGGAGATGACTAGATTGTGCAGCTCATTCTTTCGTCCTTTGAGATATTGAGGTCATGTGTGCTCTCCTATCTTCGGAGTCCTAATTTCTTATTCACGGCTTTTTTGCTTTGCTCGTGCTATGTGAGTTTATACATCGTGTTGCTTGTTTTGTCTACTCATTCCATATCACTACAGGCAATTTATCCTTCTATTGTTTCGCCTTCTGATGCGGAGTCTCCTTCCTCTCGCTTGGTGAAAGGAATCTTACGCCTCACACTTTTTTTTTGTTAGTTCTCTGATTTATGATTTGTAATATGACGTCACTTACAAATCGACTGCCTTGACCACTACCATGTAGTCATCCTTATCGAGATCAACGATTCTTTCTCCATCCATTAATTTGTATGCGAGATAAGGACATTTATGTGTCCCATGTAGGTTGCGGTCGTATAAAACAATGACTTCGAACCGTCCATTTGCTCTTTCCGTGTGAAAAAAAGTCATTTTGCATTTCTGGATGTCTGTGTCCAGTGTGAAAATTTTCTTCGAGCACACCATTAGGTTCTGCCAATCTAATGGCTCTTTCAGTGTGATGTCGACGAATCCGTTGGCTGGTGAGTTGGAGACCAAGCAACCTGTGATTGTGCGTGTATCTGTCATTTGGTATGTTCTCTTCACTTAACTTCCTGCATTTCAGAGCTTAAATATTCCAAATGTCCCTATGTTCCGTCTGCTGGATGGAGTCTGTCGGCTCGTTATTCCTCCTATCCACTTCGAAGTCATCCGTTCTGATGTTTCTTGCTCATCCGTGTGGCTGTGCTGCATCCTTGCCGCTGTTCTCGTGTTTGTATTTGTTTATTTTTGTCCTTCAATCTTCATTGCATATTCCTTCCATCCAATGAGTGTCTTGCATTCCACTACACCCAGGATGTCTATGCCATTGAAAATAACATGTTCACGCATCAACCCATAAGTTCTTACTCCTTTTTGTTGTCTTTATCCTTATCTCCTTTTCAGGGCAGCCGTACCTATCATCAAGCACTATTGTATGGTTGTGGCTGTCCAGAGGCCATCCTGACATATGTTCCTCAAGATTTGGATGGCTTTGTTCACGTCCACATGTTCGTTGGAGCTGGCCTTCACTCCCCTGGAGTTCCATTGTCTCCTAGCACAGTTCCTATCCATGCCTTTCCCGGATCGCCTCTCAGCTCTTTTGCCGATGCTTACAGCGCTGTTTTTTTTCAACATCATTCAACCCTGCCTGTCAACCAATCCATTCAATCTGTACTTTCTCCGGATTGCGGTCACATTTGGTATGGCAATGTCCTTCTCATCAAGCATGCCGGCCATAACCTCAGGAGTTATTGATCAATGACCTATGAGGATAAGGGCCTTGCAGATGCCATTCTGTCGTGGTATGTAGAGCTTTTTAACGTCTCTGTCTCTTCCGGTCGTGATGTGTTCTTTTGCAGTGTCTTTAATTCGTGGTTCTCTCATGTACCTGCCTGATGTAACTCTGTATTTCCATCCCATCACTATTCAATTCGATGTGTAGCATTCCAATTCTGTAGGCATGTATTTCTTACAATTGTTTAATATAATGCATCAGACACCTCTGACTAGTTTCTTCTACTGGATCTCTGCCACTCTTGATGTACCACCATAACATCTTTCCCAATTCCTCACAGTCCAAGTCAAATGCTGGTGAGTTTGCTGCAAATCCTTCGCCGTTTTTCACAATCACTACTTCTCCTCAAGGGCATTTCCTGCCGAAAATTTCCCTCAGTACAGGATGTAATGCTCTGTTGTCGGTGGTCATTGATGTGAAGTAAATGTGGTAGTACCAATCTGTTATATGTTTGTCCTTTGGAAATAACACGAGTGGTTCTTAGGGAACTCCAGCAGGCAACAGCCTTCCTACGATTTGCAGTGCTTCTAAATCCGTCTTCGGCCTTATTTGTTTGACTGGCAATAAGTTTGCCAATAGCAACAGAAGGCCTTGCGTGATGCTCGTCGATAGTGTCATGTGGTTGGAGATGGTCACTGCAATACATGCTGTTGTCTTTGCCTCTATCTTTATCTGCCCACATAACTGTTTCATCCGCTATTCATGCATCAGTAAGGCTCAATCCTTTGTTGTAGCACTTACCTTGATGCTAATAATGCAATTTGGATACTTTGCAGCGACTAAGTCATATATCTGTCGATGTGTGTAATCCCCACGGTCTTCTATCTCTGTTATGGTTGTCAATAACTCATTCTTTGTCGGGTGTTGATCCATGGTAGATTTAAAGTTTGTCTCTCTAGGATTCTTAATTTTGTCTTATAGCTGCGAGGCTCGATTGAAACATGGAAATGATGTCATCATATTACACATATCATTTGGCTTACAAACATCTATTCTTTCGTCATTCAAATAGCTAAGCCATCAATCTGACAGATTCCTTGGGTCTCTTCTTCAACGATTTCGCTGATGTCCAAGAGTGAGATAGCAATCATCTCATATTGCACGCAAGAGTGCCATTTATCTTCTAACTTCTTGGAATACCTTGTCATCTTCATCTCCAACAGAATCAAATCTCCAGTCTTGAGATCCGCGAGATTCCAGAGAGGCCACTCACTATATGTTTTCAAAGATCCTTCCGCTTGTACATCATATACGGTGTCAAAGAGAATGGCCTGCAATGTGGTTAGATATACACTCAGATGTTACACCACCGACATACCTCTGCCTCCCTGTCACTTTGTTTGCCATTTTGCCATTTAATTGCGCAGATGACTTGTGTGGATTGTTCATTAATATCTGGTGAAGACATGTTAGTTTTGTATAGTGCACGTGTCGCTCGCCTCACTCAATACTGGGTTGGACATTTTGGCTAACAATGTCGCACTTTGTTGCGATAAGGATTTGGAGAGGGGCATGATGGTCAATGACGCCTGATTCTCCGGCACACCGGATTTGGTAAACCACATCCTCGCGATCTGGCTGACTGTCCAGATTGTGAGAGGCTCGCCGGTGGTGGGATCACACAAGACTTTGCTGTGATCATTGATCAGTTTGTATTGGCCCCATGTCGCCGTGGGTAATAACTTTCCGAGTGCATATATGTTTGCTCTTGCATTAGTGTATTCTGACAGCTTCTGTATACGCCTGTCCAAATTAATGAGGGAGGAGCTTGTCACATCAATTTCAGGACTTACGATATCAATGTTTCTTCTAGTCCTTCTACCTCTGTCTCGTCGATCAAACATTTGGTGGGGTTAGGAAGTACAGAGCGAATGGAGAGTGTCGGTTGGAGTGCTCCGGAGCCCCTTTTTCCAGCTGTTGATGCACTTTTTGATGTCCCAGTAGCAGGGCTGTTTGATGTGACAGACGTCCTGTATATCTTCAGTATTTGGTCAGTATCTCTTTGGCAATGCTTACCCTTCATTCTCTTCTTGCTGCAGAGCAACCTCACTGTCCTTTGTTGCTTCACCATCATTATGTTCGTCCCCTAACAATGTCGTTAGTGATTTCTTGCTTTGTCATTGACAAATGACCACGTACCAGTGTCGATAATTTTCGCTTTCTTGCTTGGCCGCGCGTCAGCGTTGTTATCTCGCTCATGGACAGTGTCGTTCTTAGCTTTTGTCATGATGGAGGAAGAAGAAAGAATGTACAATTAGACCCTATTCACGAAGGTGCATAGCGCCTGACAATACAAACAAATAGCAGTAAATGTATGTGTATTTGTCCTCCCTTAATTATCTATTCCTCATCAAAGTGAGGGTTGTATGAGTCTTTTTCATGGCCCGTTCCTGGGGAGGCGGGGTAGATGTGCATTTCCGGCTCATGATATTTTCGTCCTGAAGAGATTTGTCAATGAATCAATGCATCTTACCCCTTGACACTCACCAATTTCATTTTCTGAACATAGTGAGCCGGAATCATGCATATGATGTGTGTGCATGTCAAAAAACACTTTAGAGTTGTATCTTTGTGCTGTCCTCAGCTCACCACAAAATCCAGTTCGGCACTGATGTCCACAAAATCGCCTTGTGTCAAGAGGACAGCATCCATGGGTAGTATTTTCCCTGCACCGGTCAGATCAGCGATTGTCAGTGGACGCACAATGTTCCAGTTGTCCTGCACGCGTAGATATTTGCCTTCAGGATCTTGCATTGTCGAGAGGGCAGGTGTTTTTGAGTCACGGGGTTTATCTCTCTAGTGTTGCATCATCAATTGCATCTGATTATTTGCTGAAAATGTACTCACTTTGATGAATGCGTGTCTTTGAAAATATAATTACTTCTTATAAGGTATCCCTTGTGTTGGTAAATGCAAACACCGACTGACATACTCGCACGCAAGATTGAGAGAATGAATTGTTGCTTTCCATGCCTCTTCATGTCCGCCTGAAGCAATACTGACATATTGAACTGCACGTGCCACATCAGTTTCTTGACTACCACATTTTAGTGCGATATAATCAAATCATTCAAACTGACAACTCACCCGGACCAGTTTCCAAATCTTTTGACTCGAAATTGACGCAAAAGCCCTTGCACACGAATAGCGATGGGGTAAACAGTATTTGGTTTTGTGTCCATATTCTTGTAGATAAGAATATAATCTCTTGACTTGTCTTTCCATTCTGGATCTTGATAGATGTCGCACCATTCAGCCATGCCTTGCAATGAAGCAGGAAATAGTTCCCATTCAGCATAGTCGTCGTCTCCTTGTAACCTGCGTACTTCTTTTTTCATTGGGGTCGGCCATAACTCGAATACCATTGTATCTGCTGATGCTGCTCAAAGATATCGTTGTGGCACATCAGGTACTTAAGACATTTACTCACCTGCTAAAAAAGACATGCCTGATGATAGTGAGAGAAAAGAATGCTCGTCTCATCGGATGTGTACAAAGTCCTCTGTCTCAGATGCATGAATTAACCTATGTCATCGTCAAATATAGAAGTGTATCATGTGATTGCATTGTTAGTTCAACGCACATCTGAATTCTCGACACTGTCAATCTTGTTGCATCGCTGTGGCATGTCCATTTCTTTTCCTTCATTGGATGTTTATACATTTTGTGTGCTACAGTTGTGTTCTCTTAAGCACATTATCTTTTTCGCTGTCTCTATCGTGCCGTGTCACATATTTTTGATGCGTCTCTTTTGCCACACCACTCAAACATTTTAATTCTGCTCGAGTGTCTCCTTGTAAGTCAGAATTCAGTGTCTTAGATGAGAACCACATGAGAATTGCAACATTGCTCAACTTAGGTGCCTGTGACAACATGACATAGATACTCTGAAGAGAACGTGCCCATGTCAAATCAATGATAACTCTGTTTAATGAGTTGCCTTGCACTTTGAAGTCTGTAAATGCCCATCCTGGCACAATCGGCAGTTGTGTGCGCCTAATACTGATTGTTTTTTCACCTGTAGGATACCTAAAGTTGTTTGTAACAGGCAGAATGGGTACCACGCCCCGATCCAAATCTGGCACATGCAGTGCACTCTCTGGGATGTCTACTAATGCACATGCTGCATATCAATATCCTC
Source organism: Suillus subluteus (assembly GCA_016647755.1). Taxonomy (NCBI): domain Eukaryota; kingdom Fungi; phylum Basidiomycota; class Agaricomycetes; order Boletales; family Suillaceae; genus Suillus; species Suillus subluteus. Next base: position 316,215 of record JABBWI010000081.1, read on the forward strand.
TGTCAACTTCGTAAGTAATAGACTTCAAAATTCCCTTACTTCCGTTCACGATTTTACAGCTGGTGGCAGCATTTTCAGTGATCATCACCGGCATTCCTAGAATCAATGGTAATTCGCCGAGTGTGTCATTAGTGCATGAACTTTGTATTTTCCACATACATTTTTGTTGCTGAAGGTTAACATTTTTATACCCAATTTTATCTCTTGCGCAGTATACCTTGTACTGCTGATTGGAAACCTGCGCAAATGAATGCGCTTTCCACTCATTGATAGCATCTTGCAGGACTTTTTTGTGATGACCATTGGTGTGTCATTGAACACGTCAAATTCATCCGGAGCTGATCACTTTAATTCGCTGAGCAATCAGGACTTCAAAGTATCATAATCACTCGGTTCTCTTGTTGTCGCTTTATGTGCTTTCCCTACGCGTATCCTATTGAGCATATCAACAAATGGTGCATCATCCTTTGCTCTCCAATTTTGCTTTAACTCAATGACAGTGTCAACTTGTCACCACAGAAACGCACCATGCAATGCAGTTTGTCCTTTGATTGTCTGCATCGTCGCTGGTGTAAGACTTTTCACTAATTTATGACTATACAGAGCGTTCGATTTTGGTGGCCGCAGTTGGCCAAAATATGACATTCACACCACCATATGGTTTGTCTCGTGTAGATTCATCCCAAGATTTAGCTTGACAAATACGTTGAGAAACTTGACTCAGCAATTCGGCCGCCATCAACGAAGCCTCATCGAGGATGAGATATTCCACTGTTCGCCAAATAAACTCGAGATCATGTTGTTTAATAGGCGTCTGGCGCTTGGGTAAAAAAGTCACGGCATGTATGGTATATCCATCAATGAGGACAGCGGCGCTTCCTGTTGGTGTGCTCAATGTCAGCTTTTCAGGTGCACCACATCTGCGAAACATCTCTACTATTGCACGTATGACGTGACTCTTTCTTGATCCCCCAATACTAGTAATAAACATGAGAAGTTGTTCAACCTCTCCTTGAATGAAGTGTTCACTGACGATTCGAAGGCTCATTTCTTGTTCCTTGTTGTCCGATAGGCCAAACTCTTGTATAATTTACTCCAAAATGATCTCCTTGTCCATCACAGACAATTCTGGATGATGATAAACCAATGTTATTTCAGCATCCTCCTCCATTTGTGTTAAATTCAGAGCAGGCTCTGTTTCCTGTTGTGCAATCCGAGCTCATTTAACTTCGGCATCTGAACTACCGACATCGACCGGCCTTTTGCGCTTCTTTGCTGCTCTCATGAAAGTGGCAAATTCAGGTAATCTTCCTTGCTTGTTGTCGCTCACGAGATATGTGTCCATACCTTTGGAAATCGCTTGTTCTGACCGAGATCCTCCAGCAATCACAAATAATCCACTGTCGAGTCCTGCCCTCAAACAATGTTGGATATCGCGGACATTGGGATCTGTCACAATTGAGTCTGGTTCGTTTTCTTGCGCACTGCTTTCTACATCTTCACCATCTAAAGTTGCATCAGCAAACAGTGCTTCATCGAATGCATCCATATCGACTTGTGTCTCTTCACTATATTGAGCACCAAAAGGATGTGGTTTATGGTGTTGTTCTTGCACCATCACAGCATGTGCGTCTCTCGCATCTTTGCATTCATTTTCCACATTCATGTTTTTTATGATTACTAATAGCTTTGCAGGGAAAGTTTCTTTCTCGTATGCATCTGTCTAACAAGCGTGATCTCCTTTGACGTCCCTCAGATTTTGCCACGGTTTAAACAGCAACATCATTGCTCAACAATGCAGTGCATATTCTTCGTCAGACTGATCTGGGCGAGGTATTGCGTCCCCCAATAAACCTGGCACAACAAACTTCTTTCGCAGGCGAAGTATATGCATAGCGACTTGTGAGTGGCCTTGTGCAAATTTGGCTCTTGGGAGTATGGCCCGCCCCTTCTTCTTCGACGGTATGTCATCAATGTCACTCTCTGCCTCATTCTCCATTGAAGCGTCATTTGGAACATTTATATCGCCCTTCTCTTTAACTGTGCACTCTACAAATTCCCACAAACATAATTGATCGAAATGAACGTCAAAAGGTCTTAAAGTATAATCTTGTACGTTCCTCGATATTTCCAATTTGTCTTCAAAAATGCTGACTGTGACTTGTTCGTCTGATTGTGCATTATCCAAGTCTTCCTCTGCGGCATTGTCACTCTGTTCTTCAAATGCGAGCACTGAATCCTCCCATCTCTGCATACCATTGACAAATTCGTACCATTTAAACGTGTGAAAGACATGACTGGTGTAATAGTCGCCACCGCCAACCAAATAGCTCATGACTTGTTGATATGACATTTCCTGTTTCCCCATAATCACATTGACAGTCTTAGTGATCAGAGTTCTCTCTCCCTTAGCAACTGACATACTGGGGCACATCTCTGCATGCGCCTCGTACATCTTCATAGCATAATCTAACATTTGTAAGCCAACATGTAAGGGTAAATCGCTTTTGGTTACATATTCTGTTGTGTAGAACACTGTCGCCTTTGCAGCTTCCCCGGAGCCAATGAACTGAGTGTCTGTGTTGCATTGCATCAAAAATAATATCAAATCGGTAAAGTTATTCACACGTCCTCGCCAACATCGCAATTCAATGGATCCACTTTCAGGATCAATAATAGTGACATCCTGGGTAGATCCATCCAGACGCATTCTGCATGTTGTATCATTTCTTGATTCTCCATTTTTGAGATGTTTAAAGCATGTGTTGTTATGCATGTGCCAATTGCACTCAACAGCTAAACAACTCAGAAAACTCATGAATTCATGCTTAAAGGAATCTTCATCCATGCCGGCTGCTTGCAGAGGCATTTCCAATCGAGGGTCCATCTCTTCACTATCACGCTGTGGCTTACAAGCTTGTTCAGGAGATGTTTCTGGTATGGGGCCAGTGTCATAAGGTAGCTCACAACTAATTATACTCTCAAGCCACTCGAACATTCTTGCTGAAAAACCCTGCTCACTCGCCATACGATCACGCAAAGCCTGAGGACTGGGATTTCCTTTAATCCAGAGGAGAAAATGACAATGCAAAGTACCTCTTCCTTGCGCTTCTACCATACCATAGTATGCTTGACAATGCCCAAAAATGCCTGGTCCATGCTTGTATCGCAATATGATGTTAATAAAGGCTTGAATTTGGATATCAAAAGCAATCGCCGCCACATCTGGACAACTCACAATCATCTTAGCTCTCGCAAATGACGTCATTAACATCCATTCCTCAAGTTCCACTCCAACAATGGTAGGAATTAAGCTGCTGGTAAGGTCATGAGGGTTCATGGTAACAAACAAGGTGGGAGTACTAAATTTCTTCATCAAAGAACATATCTCATTTCGCCGACACAATTTATAACCCGCACTACCCTTCAGTGACCTTGCAGATGCATGTAACCGCCGTAATAATTTTGCTGCTTTCTTTTCCTGTGTAGTGGATGGTTTCGCATTCACTGAGCGTGTCCACTTTTCCGCTAAACTTGTTATCAAGATATGACCTTTATACGTACTTAACCTTTTCCTTTTACATACACAATCACTCCTCCTACCATGCATCATACACGTTCCCCATTGATTCTCCGTCTCAATCAAACATATTAATTCCTCTCCTCATCGAATAATCTCCCTCGGTCTTTCGATCCAAGACTGAGGTGAGCTTCCTTATTAATGATTCTACTCTACCCTTTACTAACTACTACTCTACTAAGTCCATTCCCGTCCTTAGGTATGATCCATAGTTAAATGAGTTTTTTGATTTAAGATTGAGTTTGTTTTTGTCCTCAGTTCCCTAGTCCGAGTCTCGTCACCTCTGATACTTGTGAGGGAAGGTCCTACATCCCTCAGTTCTTGGCCTAATGAATGTTGCAGAGATGCACTGATTCGGAAGGTCGTGTTTGTGTTAACCTCTATTTTTTTGCATCATATTCCAACAGATAAATGCAAAATTTGGGTCTCTGCAGAAAGGTGAATTGTCTTGATGCAACAAATTTTTGACTTGTGCCTCCATCAAAATATGTTGCTGAGGCGTCCGGCCAGTATGATTGAATCCACTGATGTCCTGTGGATCCAAGTGGGGAAACAAGAAAGACATTAAGCCAGGATCGTTGTCAGACACAAAACGCGAACCTGTGTTAGACAATATAATTTTTTTGTGATCAAATACATGTGCCAATGCGTGAAGTTTCATTTTTTCTCGACTTGTCGCCGAATGATCACCCTTAGTGAAGCCAACAGCTTCAATCGCTATATTGCTCATGTCGAGATCGTCAGAAATACCTATACTGCATGACTCCAAAGGACAAAACTCATTGACTGCATCATCTCTTGGCAAATGACATACTTGCAAAGCTTGCGGTATGCTCGTATCTACATCGGTATCAACATCATCAAAAAGCGCGTCCATATTCTCTTGACTATACGAAACACCAGATTGCTGATACCAAGGATTATTACTGACAAGAAAATCTATTAAGGTCTTGACTATCGATTTTGTCACCAACACCGGAGGCATTTGTTTAACCATGTCCCACGAAGGTTTCTCTTTGTGCCCAGCGAAAATGACGTACATTGCATCGCGCAGGTCATCTTGACTAGGCAGCAACGTATTCTGCAACTGGGCGATATCTTGGGGCCTGATCGCAACATTTCCTTGATTATACCACTGCAAACTCTCTTCAGAAACCCAATAACCAGAAGGCTTATACGCATAAAAATGTATGATTTGTGATGCTCGAGCATGAGATACTAACATTAAATCATACGCGGAAGCTTTGGCAAACATGTGGGCAACGGTCAAAGGTAATCTTTCATGTCCATAATACTGGAAATTCGCAAGAGAATTTACTGGTTGACATGGGTGTTTACTGATCAAAACTACATGACATTGATGACATATTCGAAGATCCGCGAGTGCCCAACAATCGGACAAGCCTTTCGGATACGGGATAGCCCAATTGTACAGTTCGAAATCATAACTACAAGGCAAAGTGTGTGCAGGCAAACAATCATTGCCCAAAAAACCCAACGGAACTTTAGATGTGCTAACATTTTGGAGCTGTTTAATACACACATTATGAGCACACATGGCGCAGGCTCCTTGGCGTTGTGTCTCTTGGCTCATTTCATTTTGCCATTCCTTAATAATCTCAACCTTCTCAGGACAAGTAAGAACAGTCGGGAACTCAGGATCATCAACGTTGTCATCACTCAATGGATCAACAACATGTGTGACATTAACGGCATCAGTGACTTGCTGCACCTTGTGTCAATTGCGCGCAGCACGTTGAGCCATAGTATGCTGTGCAAAGTCATCAATTTGAAAAGGAGGAGGCAACACTACATGAGAGCTGTCGCGCCTGGCAACATGCAAATGCTGATATATAATAAGATACGGAGCACACTGAGGAGTACAATCATGCACCCTTAAGAGATCTCGAATATAATCCTTGCGATCGACGGATATGACATGAATCAAGTGAGCACGAGCAATTTCAACATACTGATCACAAGTGAAAGAATGGAAATTTTCGATGATGTGAGCTAGACTTGGGGCTGTCACTGGCAACAAATCTCCAGAGGGGAATTGACGACTAACGAGCAGATGATCACGAGAAACTCCATAATACCCAAAATACTTGCATAAAACGCACGACGAGACAACAATAAGGCCATCATTTGGGAGCTCTTGATCAGACGCAACCAAGGCGACAGGACGGGCAAGTGAATCGGGTTGAGAAAGGGTCGACAAAGAGGCACTCGCCATGATGTATGGGAGGAGAGGATGAGAGAAAGACAGGAGGAAGACATAAACACCACAACAAACAAACATCAATAAACATTATAAAAGGTCTGGGATGATCGGTTGTTCACATTGCTACCACAGAAACCAGAACCCTTATAGGGTCCTGGAACACCGACATAGTTCTTGGTTTCGGCAATGCTTGGCACCTGCCAGAAACCTTTGAGCTCACTGTTTGCCACAGCAAGCTCGCATTTTCGACATTCCCTTGGCTGTTTTGCTTCGGACTTCTTGCAGGGGAGACGTCTATGCTTATATAGACTGGTTCATGTACATCAATATCAATACTGTCGGCGAGGATGTGATTCCTGGCTCTGGCAACGCTCGGTACTTTCTGGAAACCTTCGAGCTTGCATTTTCGATGTTCCCTTGACCATTTTGCTTTGGACTTCTTGCAGAGGAGATGTGTAGGCTTACATAGACCAATTTATGTACATCTTGTGTCTACAGCTACTCTAATAAAGGCCATGCGCATACAGTAATACATACTGAGAGCTGTCAACGACCTGTTCAACCTTGCTGTCCTCAATGAGTTCACAGCTCCTTGGCTGCACTCTCTTCAGGCGTGATGACTGCTTGCCAGCACATGATTTGCGCTTCTTCTTGGATGATGGTTCGTTCTCCTTCTCACCAGACACATTTGCAGAGTTGTCAGCAGGCGCCTTGCCTGCATCTGCGCATTTCTTGTGAACAGTCCCAACAACCTCCCCTGCTTCTTCGCGCTTCTTGATGTCTTCCCGAAAATCTTCAAGCTCGCGTCGAGTAAGCTTCTTCCACTGACAAGCACCTGTCTTCAGAGCGTTGCGGAGCATGCAAACTTCGATGACGGTGTGCATGTGGGAGGGCGCGAGGAAGGGCAGTCCTACAGGCCACCCATCAAGCTTGATTCCATAGATGAGGACGATTGATTTGTCGTAGTTCTGATAGTTCATGGTAATGTCCATTTTTCCGGTTGCATGTCCTGCCATATTGTGAGTACATAGCATTCTAGTAGTTAAAGAAAGCACACAGAGTCCACTCAGAATCAGTGTAGTGACCTGTCTCTGCAGGCTAGATAGATCTTCCCATGTGAAAATATCTACTTGCACACATTATTAGTAGAGTAGACTATACCAAAGAAATACACATTCTTTTTCTGAATGCAAGCCCATTCCTCAAACTGATGGGCCACGTCGTCGAGAGCCACCTCCATCCGATCCTCCCAAAACTCTGAAGCATTGTCAGTTGCAATCCACGTCGACTGGATTTGATCATTGACATGCCCGTGAACCATGAGGACCATGGCATAGATGCCGGTTCTGTCACATAGCGCATGAATGTTACAGTCAAGTATGCCCCCATTCATTTTCCCTTGTTCTCTACTTGTATTACGTCACGAGCCGCATGATGCTGCCGCTAGACCTATCTTTCTTATCTTTGACTCATTGTATTACATAACGATCGCTATCAAGCCGTCGCTAGATGATCTATTCTTGGTATCATTCTTATCTCTGACTCATCCTGACTTGTATACACTTGCCCTAAAGTCATTCTCGTTCATTATATAAACCCACCTCTGTACTATGTCGTTCTTTACTTTAATCTTACTAGGTTTTATGTGGAACTTGCTTTCGCTTAAGACCTCCAATCTTAAGTCATCTGAACCTGATTCAAGTCAAGGACACTCTCCTTGTCTTGTCTTATTGAACCATTAAACTTCGGTATACGCCAAAGCCTTGAACCGACCTTGGCTGATTACTCTTATTGAGTAGCCATACGTCAGAACCACCCTAGTTCGTAACAATGAAGCTGTGAAATTTCAAATCTACAGTCAAACATCAAGACTAACATATACTCACCTCCTTGGAGACGCCATCCATCACAGAGACTACATCCCAAGCAGCCACCACGTTGCTTGCTCGAACGCCGCTGGTTTGAAGCTCGCGGTGATCCATCAGCTGCTTTATAAACTCCTTTTTCTCCTCATGGGTCAAGTTATGCATGTTGGGATCTTCGGCAACCATTTTTTGAACTTCAGCCATAGTATACTTCTGTCCATGCGCCAGACCTTTGAGCATATGTCAGATATCAATATCAAAGAAACGTGAAGTGCATACCTTCATTGACTTCCTTGGATTTTGCATGTACGAGCGCATTGTGAAGCTGTGGTTCGCGTGTTTTCTTGTAATGAGTTTGAAGGCCGATCAGGTTCTTAACATGGTCATCGGAGACATGGTGAGCAAGCACCAATTCGTGAAGCTTCTTCCCATAATCCTGAATGAACTGTGCGATGGCGTCTTGAAGTGCCTTTGAACTCTCCTTGTTCTGTGCAGTTTTCAACATGTGGGATGCTTTTTGGGCTTCAGTAAGACATGCAGGATGGGATCGTGTAGGTATCACTGGACGTGTGGGGTTACGAGATGCCCAAGAGGAGCTATCCCCTCTCTCCATGATTCGGTCAGTGAAAGAAACAGTGGGGTCATCATCAGCTGGTAGAGTTGGCGACGCATCTTGTTCAGGACTTGGTGAACGAGTGTGTCTGTCAGTGAGAGCGGAGACCTTGTCCAGTACCTTATTTCCTATTCTTAGATTTTGCTTCTGCTTCTGCTTCGGACTTAACCTTTGGAACCGTTCAATCAAATGAACATCAAATCGTGTTTTGCACATCTATTGTAAGTACTACCTCAGTACTACCTACTTGACTTTATCTAACGTGCCTGATAGGTGGCTGTCACAGTGGGACTTTATTGAACCACTCAATCCAATGAACATCAAATCGTGTTTCTATTGTAAGTACTACCTACTTGAGTTTATCTAACACACCTTCTGACTGGAGTGAAGGCCCCTCTACCACATGCCACGTGCACAGCAGCAGCTTGCAACAGCGCGCTGGCTGGCAAAGCCTGGAGTAAGAGATGCGCAGAATGAAAAGGCCTGCCTTCGAATGGCAAGGTAAGTATATGAAAACCATACTAAATCTCACCATTACTCAAAAAGCCACCCCAGGAAACGGGCTAAGGAAAGGACTCGCCAACCAGAGCCACATGACTACACCACCCTCTCTGACCCCCATCAACGTGAACCTACAACTATCGAAGCCATGCGGTTTACAGTCAGTGAGTGGCAGTTCAACTGGGGCCCCAAAAGTTCATGGGAGAAGCAATTTAATGATCGACTCCAACTTCACCAAGAACGACTGTCCCATTCTGCAGTGGATGACTTTTTCAGTCTATGTGATACTCATGTGCAAGCAGGGCGGGAGATACTCCATGACTTGAGAGATCTTGCGAATGCAAGCTGCAGGAGCAGGAAGGTGAGAAGAGACAGGTTTATCCAGCTGTATGACATGCTTGAGACGGTGTTGCCCGAAGTTAAATTTTTCGAGGTGAAGCTCGATGAGTATGCCCCATCCATACCTAATTCAAGACTATCTTCTGTATGCTACTATGAACGGGCTTTTTAGTATATGCAGTATTAGTAGTAGCCACACCTCGATTACAGTAGGTAGCTTTGCCAAATGCCATGACCCTATCAAGCAAGAATTTGCCCACTTATCTGTTGAGGATTGTTCACGACCAAGCTGTAATGATGCTGGATTGTGAATTGTTAATGTGGCCCCTAATATCAAACATGGCGAACTGCATAGTGAACCTGTTCGCTATCCTACACAAAACACAGTCAGAAAACATATTGCATCACTGGTTTTTCATATAGACTGTTGTAAAGTTGTAAGGATGGCCTGTTGAATTGTAAGGGACGATTCTGAGATTGCAACATGTGCTGTGGAAGGGCACTCTTCAGATTTGTTGATTTGACAGCAAAGGACTTGTGCGTTATTATGGGAAAGATTTCTAGCTTGGAATAGCACATGAAAACTTGATTCACCTCAAGGTCACTCAAGGTCACTACAATAGTACTATTATTGAAATAAAGCACAACGATTCACGCTGTCATGAAAGCTGGCTTGATTTTAATATGCAAGTGTCCAGTACATACAGTTCGTGAATCCAACTTGACATTTGTGAGTACTACTACTACATAACAGCAGTACCTATTATATTCCTACTTGACTCATATGCTCTGACAGATCCTCAACGTGTGTCCAGATACTATCCTCGCTGGAGGTTGATGACAGCGTGGGTGAAGGCAAGGAAGGCGGAGACACTGCAGCTTGAGAGACATGTGGGGGCCAGAAATGCCCACCCACAGTAGGCCGTGCCTCCACAGTGCCTTCATTATGCTTCCTCGTGTAGAGGCGCAGAGCATCTGCCCAAGTCTCCTTTCTGACCTGGACAGCACCACTAATGCCCAGTGTGCATTCAGCAACATCCACCCTAAAATCAAGCAGTACTAGTTAATAGAAGTTAGATAGTACAATATCGGTTACGTACCAATGATAAAAGATGCCAACCTCCTGGCCGATGATGATGATCCAGAAGGCATCAGGTTCTTCATCAGGATGTGGCACGAGAAGTTCACTGGGGTGAGGTATGGGTGGGATGTAAGTGACCACATTGACGGCGGTTGCATGAGATGGACAATGAGATGGGGAAATCATGGGAGAAGGCAAGGATGCACGAGGCTGGGAACCGGAGGAACAAGACACGGTGACTGTTTCTTTATGAGTTGTAGCTGTAAGTGTGCTGGTATACATGATTGTGTCAAATGAACGATCTAATATAGTACATTCAAGACATCAGCTTCATGTAATCAGAAAAGATAAAATGTTCATGCACCAGATAATGTCATGGCCTGCAAGAATCCTTCCAACCCACACATGTGCCTTCTTGAATTGCGCGATGAAACTGACATGTGTTGCACTGCTGTGTTGATATTGCTGAGTGAACGAAGTTTGACACAGACATTTGACAAAGGTATGACTCACGTGATATCCTCACGTATGTTGTGTTGATCATAAGTGTAATAATGCACTGTACAATATTTCCAGGACACATAAGCTTATAGCAGGTGGGCTGCTGTTTGAAAACTCGCCTCTTCCCTCAAGCCTCAAGAGCTGGCACTGCCACAAAATGTCAAGCAAAGGATGCCATCGAACTTGACTCACAACGCTAAAGGTCTGGCAGTTGAGCGTGAGGCACAACAAACAAGGTGTCCATATCTACACCAATGAAGTCCTCAGACCCAAGGCACTTGCCTCTCATGCTGTCAAAACATGTGAGCAATAGTGCGCACATCTTCAAGGTATGCAAAATGATTGTTTAAAATTTGCAGACTTCGGTTACTCACTCTTTATGTAGCTATGTCAGCAGAAGAGCGCCAGAGGCTCGAGGCTCTTGCAGACCAGCAGGCACATTCGAGCCCCAACACATTTGATGCATGCGATAACAATGTGATGGAGTTCGAGAACATATTGACTGGCACTCACCCGATAGACGTCAGTCATGCTGGCAGTGAGTTTCAGGACCTTGCGCGTGAGATCTTCGGAGATTTCTGGACACCCTCAGTCTGATATTGAACATTTCAACTAACCTCTAAATGTGTATAGTGAGACAAGGCAACCCAACAAACGAGGACGCCACAAGGATCACAGGATCTGACGAGATCGTATCCAGCATCGCATGGATGCATTCGTTCAACAGATGCCTGCATTGACTGACACCTACCTGGCTTGGAGTCTTGAACAGGCTAAAAAGGGTGTTATGAGCTTTTTGAAGTTCTTCAACACTCAGACCCTCACGCTCCATCAGACCCTAACTGTGGTGCTTGGAATCTCAAAGTTGTTGACACATTCTGTAGCTGAGTCTTCTGCTTTGCAGGTCTAATGACCCTTTCTTTGAACCCCATTCCCAGTTGGAAACCACTTTCATTGGATGCCTAAATGCAGTCCTCCTCAATATTATACTCCTTGATTGTGTTGCCAAGCAGATTGTACCATTCTCAATTGGTAGTCTCATTAACAGCATATCCTTGAGCACTTTCAAGTGAGCTGCTCCAGTACTGACCAAGATGAGAAGAATACTTTTCAACAAAGCAGTTTGTCCAGTTAATCCCTACTCCACCCTCAGGGAAATCATCCCCAAGTCAAGCTTGTAGGATTGCATCAACGTGAATCTTGAGTGTCTTGTGGTTCAGTAGGAATACTCTGCTTGCAAGATCAAGGCAGTATGAAACAGCCTTGTCCTCTTCTTTGAGTGTCAGCCAGGCCTTTGTCTCCATATTGAACTGATGGCAGCTTCAACCTCCTTTGAGTTGTCAGGAGACAGTGTTGTGGTTAATGACGACATGCTTCTTGTGTTTCATGAGCCAGTCTTCTTTGACATCCTTACAGATCCTCTGTAAGCTTCTCTGTTCTTCTTTTGGCTTGTCCTGCTCAATGTTACACCTGAGACACAGCCAGAAAAGTCCCTTAAATAAATGTGATGCATATCCTGAGAAAAATCTTGCATATTTCAACCCATTTGTCTGTTGAGTGAATGATGGACAGTTTCTGAATAAAATCACAAATATGCATAAGGATCAAACTTTATTAATTAAATTGAGAGTAAGTTTGGCAAAAACACAGAGAATTTGTTTCATAATCTGCATATGTTGCATATTAACCCCATTTCCAAAATTTAGTTACAAATATTAAGACACATCCAAGGTTACAATTGTTCATGTATATTTCACGTGACATTTTCAAAACCATATCCAGGATCAAGTCACATATCAGACTTAAGGTCTGCCTAACTGATAAGCCTGAAAACAAATTAAAAAATGAATCATTATCTGTCAGTGCAACAAATTTATTTGCAATTTGTAGATATGTCTAATATATGTATGAGTGGCCCTCTGAGTGCCCCTCTGAGAGGTTCACTCAATTTGACGTGTGGACTGCTCCCCAATTCAATAGTGTAACCACAGTATTCAGATTACAAAATATTTAACCACAGTATCTAGTTCACTACAAATACTCAATAGATACACATGTCTTCGTCTTTCTCCTCCAACCAACCATCACATTAGTACTTCTTGACTTACAATCCTCATCTCTCACAATGACACAACCCCAACTCAAAACAAAACAAAACCAGCCTATCAACGGCACACCATGATGAGTCAGGAAAGTTGGAGTGATGACAGCGGTTTGAGCACCCAACAGAGGCAAAAAAACTCAAAGAGCCCCAAGGAAGAAGAAGACAGTGGATCACAACAGTCCAGTCAACATGCAGCCCAATAGTCTGGTTGACACATGGTCTGAGAGTCCAATCGACATATATATGACTTCAATAGAGAGAACCATAGCAAGACAGAAGAGGGAGAGAGACAAGGCCATCAAGAGGGTGTCATTGAGAGATGCCGCTATCCTAAAAAGTGGAATGAGCAAGTGGAGACAATCAGCAAGAGGACCAGAGATGACAAGGAGGTAAAGATTGTGGAACCTGCCACCAAGATGATATGCACAGGAAAGGAGAGGGCTGTGGATGAGGATGAGGATGATGAGGTGGTAATTGTAAAACCCCCAGCCAGAGATGAGAAGGAGATGGAGGAAATGTGTCTGAAGAACAGGAAGGAGAGACAATTGAGATTGTCAAAAGTTAGGTATTTGATGTAGTATGCAATTACCTACAATTTTATAGTGTCTCCCTATGTATAATCTTCCCTCCTCCCACAGCATCTTGCTTCTTCCATAGCACTATTGAACCTCTCAAAGCACCCAACTTCAAATGAAACACTTCAACTGACCTCATCTGTAAATGAGTTGTAGAACACAAATGTTCCTGAGAGGGTTCCCAAAATGCTTGGCCCAGTACTATTAAGTGAATGTAGTTTACATTCCTCATCTTCATCCTATACCTTCTCTGATGAAGGCTTCACCCCTGCTAAGCCACACCTCAGGCCTAGCACTGAGTTCAGGAGTTGCAACCATACAGGCATAGAACCACACCTAATTAACAATTAAATGTTAAAATTGTTAAGAACTTGTTTGATTCATATGCTTACTGTAACATTTTTTCAATGCAATATCAAGGATGGCGTTGAATATCATTGGTTGTATGAAAGTGTTGATTAGCATGAGGCAACGAAAATTTGAGATGAAAATGATGAGTGGGGCGTAATATCAGCAGCAGAAACTAACTAGGCAAATATCAGAGTGGGGTGTGGTATGTGAGATCCATATAGATGAGTCAGGCTGTCAGGACAAATATATAGAGTGCAAAACTGACTAGAATATGGGGAGACATCAGTTTTACTTGAATATATCATATGTAAGACTCACAGATTATCTGCATCCAATTGCTTTCATTAACGATGCTTTACACCGCCTGATCAATGAGCATGTTTTCCTGCCAGGAATAAAACCAGCAGTAAATTGAAGGGAGTAGAATAGAGTAATATGCACTAACCATGGAGATATCCACATTGATGTTCATACCCCAGTCTGATTCATCCTCCTGCTTGAGTATTTCCTGTAGCCAATAATGTTAAGCTATATCATAAGAGTAGAGGTAGTGATACCATTACGACGTCCCCATCAACATCCATACATTTGCCTGATCCCTCCTCCTGCTCCTGCTTAAGTATTTCCTGGAGTGAATGACATTAAAATAAACCACAAGAGTAGAGGTGAGATACCATTATGACGTCCCCATCAATATCCATACATCTGTCGGATCCCTCCTCCGGCTTTAGTGATATCTCCTGTAGTGAACAATATTACATTAGTAGATGGCAAAGAGTAGGGTAGGTAGTCAAACTGCATGAACAATTACGACATCTGGATCGACATCCATACTCCAGACTGACTTCTCTTCAGGCTGCGGCATTCCCTGTAGCGACAGATGTCAAACTTAATTCGCAATGAGAGAGTAGATTAACTTACTTGAACCACATACATTGCCATTTCATATAGTTGGCGTAGACGGAAGATGATGGTGATTGTAGAGGTAGTGAATTTATGTTGATTCTCAAAATCAATATCTAAGTAGCAAAGGTAAATGATATGGAAGTTGTACAGGTGACAAAGTTGAATGGAATACAAGCAAGACCGTCTACTATTGTATGTAGATGCAAAAATGATATCCAAGTGTCCCTTCAGGTGAAGAGTGAATTGATGGATGAGGAAAATAAAGTCCACGGCAGAAGATTAGGGTTGTTCAAGATGAAGAGATGAGATGGATTATGTGCCTGGCGGAAGAGTGTGCATTAACATGTTTACAAGCACACAGATAATGGCAAACCGAAGTAGCTGGGAGGTAGCTGAAGATGCTGTCGAGGGTAATGTATGTGTCTTGGTGTCCTCCATCAATCTCTACAGTAAATAATGAGTTATTGCCTTAATAAATATTCAGCAGCACATATCAAGTCGTGCCAAGTCTGGTAACAACAGTGCACACAGTGCACCATTCATATGAGTTAGAGAGTGAAATACACACCAGAAATGTACCTACCATGACAGGTATGATCTGATCACCCCGATTGTCCAGCAAAACCATGAAATCCTACGAGCGGGAATTTCAGCAAAGCTCAGATGAGGTGAGTACAGCACTGCCTTGGTAATATGTCTAATAGCAAATCTAGAACAACAAATTTACAAATATATGTCAAGGAATATGTACGAGTGGACCTCTGACCCGCCCACATCAGGTATGAAGGAAGAACTTATGAGTGAGAGTGATAGAGCTCAAAATATGTGATGTTAAATGGCTTGCGAGTCCCCAGGTGTTACAAGAACATCGGGTCGTGTGAGGCCCCTATTCATTTCCCCTTTACTTGCCTTACTTTGTACTTACTACGTCATTTCACTTTGAACGCGCAGCTCATTCTAGAACGCTGCGCACGTTTTACTGTTACCGTTGTTTCGTCTCTCTGACTCACAACCCTATGCCCTTACCGCCTGACTGGTACTTATCTCTGACTCATCTTCCCCTTTGCCCTTACCGTCTAACCGGTACTTATCTCTGACTCATGTCCCCTTTGCCCTTACCACTAATACGGCAGTCCTGCCCTCAACCACTTCCTACCTATATATACCAGTAGGGTATCGCCTGTATTCCCTAACTTGAATCTACTTGGTTCTATCTGCCCATTCCCTAGAAGCCTTAAGCAAGCTTCGCTTTCTCATCTTAATCTCTGTTGTGCTTGTCGCCCAACAGTCTTGATAGTTGAGGAACACGATTACAGACACGCCGTCGTAATCGTCGATAAAGCCTTCGTCCTTCTAGACGAAGCCTTTGCTCAAGAACTCTTGTGATCGAACGCTCGCTGGTCTCAGCAAGCTTCACAAGAGCCCCTATCCAAGTTCCACTTACGAACTCGCACCGTTCGTAACAAAAGATTCAAGTTACCTACTGATCCTTCCATCTTAAGGATCCCGACACGTCTTCCTGGATAAGGAAGTTTCCTTGGGAAAGAGATCCCAACACACCAGACTCTGACCCCGAAGAAGAGGAGGAACAACCCCTCGACGAACAGTATCAAGAGGCCAACCAAGACCCTGATCAAGAAACGAAGACTGAAGAAAATGACTCCACTTTGTCCGACGAATTCCCTGAAGAGCGTCCACCAAGAAACCTCTCAGCGAACCCCAGTTTTAGAATGTCGAACCCTGCGACAACCACCAAGACCCCTGTCGAACTCAAGGCAGGACAGCCCCATGACTTTGACGGAGACCTAGACAAAGCGCGAGGATGGCTCCTTAGCATAAGGCTTTTCTTCATGATCAACCATGAAGTTTACAACAACGATACCAAGAAGGTTGGTACGGCCCTCACCTATATGGCGTCAGGGACAGCCTTCAACTGGAAGACAAACTTCGTTGCTGAAGCACTTGCTCAAACCACCCCTACGCTGGGAACCTTCGAAAACTTCGAAAAAGAATTTAAAAACTCTTTCATGAGCGTAGACGCCAAGGTGACCGCAATGACGAAACTCAAGACCCTTAGACAGGGCAATGACATCGCTGACTACATTGCTGAGTTCAAGACCCTCGCAACACAGTCCTCGATGAAGGAGAGCGTCGCTCTCATCCACTTCTTTGAAACTGGAATGAAATCCCAGCTTCGCGACGCCATCTACAAGATGGAGACCGTCCCCGTTACCATTGAAAAATGGTACACCGCCGCCACCCAGCTAGATGCCAATTACCAAAGAAGCCGCGCTATGCACCAAGCGCTGAAGACATATAAACCCAACCAAGGCACACGATACGTCCCTAAGCCTAATGGTCCCAAACGCGACCCAGACGCTATGGACGTCGACCGCACCCTTACTCCAAAGGAGAAGGCCGATTACATGAAGAACGGCAAATGTTTTGCCTGTGGCGAGACTGGGCATAGAGCCAGCAGTCGCCAACATCACCCAAAAGTCCGATGAGGAGACGCTGAAAGCTCCAAGAAAGGAAAAGAACCGGTAAGGCGCGGCAATGACCAGCCTGACGATGAAACAGCCGATGAAGACTCGGATGAAGAAATGGAAGTCAACCGACTAGCCACCAGGAAGATGAAGACCAGGTCCAAGGACGGACCTGAGGATTTTTAAGGAGGAGATCTGCCGCAACGTCAGCCTCTCCTATATGCTTGTTGTACACTAAGACTGTTGGTAGATCGAATGAATTTCGTGTTCCCATCACTCTTTTTTCAACATTAAGCACCAAAACCGTTGCATGCACCGCTATCATCGACTCTGGCGCTGGAGCATCGTTTATCGATGCGGGTTTCTGTCGAAAGAACCGCATCGGATTACACGAACTCTCCAAACCCTTCCACATCACTATGGTCAATGGAAGCCACTCGAAAGCTGGACGAGTCACGCATTACTGCACGCTGTTTATCAGACTTGACAAACGCGTAATGTGGGGCAAGTTCAACGTCACCCGATTAGCGAACCAAGACGACATGCTTCTTGGCAAGCCCTGGCTCACCGCCATGAACCCAGTAATTGACTGGGCCCTGGATATGATTATCCTCTCCGAAACCCCTAGATCTCGGGAAATTGAAGAAATGATCAACGACAAACGCAAGGACAATGGGGCAGACCCCTATGTATTTCGCGGTATGAAACCGATCATCGAGGATGAGGATGATCTCCCCTTCACCCCCCTCAAGACTCTCTCAAGCAACGCTACACATGCCCTTGAAGAGATCAAGAAGAAAAACAAGAAAACCAAGAAAAACAAGAAAGTCACGAAACAGGAGGAACCGACCCCCGTTATCGTTAATATCCCAGATTTTGATACCATGCAAGACGCCTGGGTTACGGATGCGCAAATCGCGCCCGAAGTAAAGGAGATTGCCTCCTATCCTCTCTCCGATGATGAAGTACTGATCGAATACGCCTCCGATGGGACCTCTGTCCGGCTCATCGAGAATGTCTCCTATGACACTCCCCTCACTCGTGATGGGACCTCCAAGAAAGAACAGAAGAAGACTCCGTTCCCCCTGAGGAACATTTGGCTGCTGGCCGCAGCAAAGAAAGAAGAAGAATACACCAAAACGAGCAACAAAGCTCAAGAATTCGCCTCGGAAAAGGCGCAGGAAATGAAGAAGAAGTCATTCGAGGAACTAGTCCCAGAATACCTCCATGATTTCGCTGATATATTTGCCAAAGACGGCTTGAACCAGCTCCCGCCCTCTCGACTGGGCGTGGATCATCGTATCGACATGAAGGAAGGCTTCGTACCCAAATCATCACGAGCCTACCCTCTCTCCCCGAAAGAAACTGACGCTGTCAGAGCTTTCTTAGATGAACACCTGAAAAAGGACTTTATCCAACCATCGAAATCCCCACAAGCCTCAGGATTCTTCTTTGTAGGAAAGAAAGACGGTTCCCTACGCCCCTGTCAAGACTACCGGTATATCAATGAATGGACTGTGAAGAACGCCTACCCCCTTCCACTCATCCCACCTCTTATTGCCAAGCTCCGAGACACCAAGTACTTCACCAAGGTGGACGTACGCTCGGGCTACAATAATATCCTGATCCACCCCGATGATCGTTGGAAGGCAGCGTTCTCTACATCCTTCGGACTCTTCGAGCCGAAGGTCATGTTCTTTGGTTTATGCAACTCACCGGCTACATTCCAGGCTTATATGAACCAAACCTTTGATAGAGAAATCAACGAAGGATGGTTGATCGTCTACATGGACGACATCCTAATTTTCTCGAAGAACCTTGAAGAACACCAGGAACGAACCCGTCGAGTTTTACAGAAGTTGAGGAATGAGTCACTCTTCCTCAAACCTGAGAAATGCACCTTCGACGCCCAAGAAGTTGAATACCTCGGAATGATCATCCGCCCAGGCCAAGTCGCTATGGACCCTGCCAAACTTAAAGGTATCAGCGAATGGCAGACTCCATCTTCTGTCAAAGATGTACGATCTTTCCTCGGATTCTGCAACTTCTACCGACATTTCGTCTCTCACTACTCGGATATGGCACGACCCCTCCTAGACCTCACCAAGAAGGATGTATCCTTCTCATGGAATGATGCCTGCGAATCAGCCTTCCAGAAACTGAAGACCTGCTTCACGTTGGAACCCGTCTTACAGAACCCAAACCCCTCACGACAGTTCGCATTAGCCACTGACGCCTCGCTGCATGCGACAGGAGCTGTCCTCCTTCAAACTGACACGAACGGGGCTTATCACCCCTGCGGATACCTCTCACAATCCCTGAACCCCGCAGAACGAAATTACCAGATTTATGATCGAGAACTCCTCGCTGTCATCCGCGCCCTGAAAGAATGGCACCATTTCCTTGAGGGAAACCCACACCCTGTCATCATCTTCACCGATCACAAAAACCTGCTATACTTCTGCTCCGCACAGAAGTTGACCCGCCGGCAAGCGCGATGGCAACTCACTCTCTGTGACTTCGATCCTACGTTCCATCATGTCCCTGGAAGTAAACTCGCTGCACCTGACACTCTCTCCCGACGTCCCGACCACATTGTAGCTCACGAGGATAATGAAGACCTCGTGCTACTCCCTGATTCCTTATTTGTGAAGATGATCGACTCCGAGCTCGCTACTGAATTCCAGCAGCTCTCCGACTCCCCCACTGATCTCACGATCAAGACTGCACTTGACGCGCTGAATGGCGTCTGTGCACCCCCCATGAAATCCTCGCTCTCGGATTGGAAGTTCACTGATGGAGTCCTTTTCTACAAGGATCGCGCTTACGTCCCCGAAGACCTTCGCCACCGCATCCTTTCCCTCCACCATGATCACCCGACTGCCGGACATCCCGGACGTTCCATTACCGAATGGAACGTCAAGAAATCTTATTGGTGGCCCGCCATGGGCACCTACATACGAAAATACGTTGACGGCTGCGCAATTTGCCAGCAAATGGAGGTTAACACTCACCCAACCACCCCTCCCCTGATGCCTATCCCCTCCTCCGCTATGCGCCCCTTCTCCCAAGTCTCCGTTGATTTAATCACGGACCTCCCCGAGTCGGGCGGCTTTGATTCTGTCATGGTCGTGGTAGACCATGGTCTTACGAAGGGGGTAATTCTCACACCTTGCAATAAAACCATCTCCGCAGAAGGAGTGGCCCAGCTTTTTATTGAACATGTCTAGAAAAGATTAGGTCTCTACGACAAAATCATCTCAGATAGAGGTCCACAGTTCGCCTCGAAACTCGCCAGAGAACTAGGACGCCTCCTAGAGTACCAGGTGGCTCTCTCTACCGCCTACCACCCTCAGACTGATGGCCAGACCGAACGTATGAACCAGGAGTTAGAAACCTATCTCCGGATCTACTGCAGGACGACCCCCACCCAATGGGCACAACGCCTTGGGATGGCTGAATTCGTCCACAACGCCAGGAAACATAGTGCCCGTGACGCCTCCCCCTTCTTCCTGATGATGGGCTATGAGCCTAGAGGGATTCCCCACGCATTTCCTGATTCCGCCATCCCGGCTGCGGAAGATCGAGTCAAATTCCTCAAGAAGATCCGTGAAGAAGTCCTTGCCTGCCACAGTCTCACCCAACAACGAATGGCGGAACAATCCCATGGGCAAAGATACCAGCCATGGAAACGAGGTGATAAAGTTTGGCTATCTGCCACGCACCTCATCACCGGTTTACCTTCAAAGAAACTTGCCCCAAAACGATACGGCCCCTTCCAGATCACTGACGTATTGTCACCAATCACCTTCAAGCTTAAGCTACCAGCAACTTGGAAGGTTCACCCCACGTTCCATGCCTCGGAACTTTCCTCCTATCAGGAAACGGAAGTACACGGCCCGAATTACCCTGAACCCCCTCCTGATCTTATCGATGGAGAGGAGCACTACAAAGTAGAACAGATCCTCCGACACAAGGGAACCAGCTCCCGCCGTCGCTATCTTGTGACTTGGGTAGGATACCCTGACTCCGAATGAACGTGGCTGCCAGAATCAGAACTAAGATCCGCAGCGGAGATCCTCAAGGAGTATAAGAGATGATTGAAGATGGTCAAACGAACCTCAGCTTCATGACCTTTCCCATCATCCCCTCTATCTTCATTGAAAATGTTGTCCTCCTCTGCATCTTCCTCTGTCTCCTCTACACCATCCTCAATCTCCACCTCCAACACTACCAGCAGTGACTATATCACCAACGTCCCCTTCTCAACATTGGGAACTCAGACCCAACAACATGCCATGTGGGAAGCCATTATACTAGATATTCAATACGCCCTCCATTTAGATGCCTACATCCTGAGAACCCAGGATTGGCCCCTCCTTCACCTCGTCAACATACTCCGCTGTGCTGACAATCTCGACATCGCTGCGAGGGAACTCCAGCAAACCCCCGGCTCAAAATACAGCGCCATCTCCGTTCGCTACCCCCGCAAAATGATCAAACGATCAGTCATGCTCCTCCTTGAAGCAAGGAACTTTGGCGACGTCTGTAACAGGATGGAAGCTGAACGAGAATGGAGTGCCCCCCCTGATAACCTAGAGGTTGTTGAGCGAAGCTCCACCCCATTCATCCCCACTGACCCGGCCATTACCGAAGCCGAGATCGAACAGATCGACGCTGACCATCTACTCGCACTCGCACTATCAGTTGCACCCCCATCTCCCCCTGCTTCCGAGCCCGATGACACTCTCATTGCATCGCAATCCGAGCTCGCACTCATAAGGGGATACTCCCCCAGTGACGACCTCTATGTCGCCGACCCGGACTATGTCCCCACCTCTTTGATCGATAGAATTGACCTTGACACACCCACCATTACACCTACGCCTTTGCCAGTTCCCCCACCTCAGTCTCGTTTACCATCACCCATGATCCCCCTCACGCGTACTCGCCCTTCTAAAGGCAAACGCCGTGTTCGCGCCACCACCCTCCTATCCTACGGCCTTCCACTGTCCAAAGTCCATCGCAAACAGAAGTCTTGGGACGACGCTACCAATTCCCTCCAAGTCGACACCACTGAGTCCATCCGTTTCGCTCAGATGGAAGCCTCGCAGAACACCCAAGAACTTCGTTCTAACTACGTGTGCAACTCCTGCCACGAACTTGGACACAAGATGCGCCACTGCAGCCGTTACTTCTGCCCCATTTGCGGACAGTTTGCCCCTGGTCACTACACCTCTACCTGCCGAAATCTTAAAGGCAAAAGACTTCTCCGTCGCGGTCTCTCTGACCCAAACTTCTTTGCGCAACTATGCAAGTTAGAAGCCGCCTATGACCAGGCCGCCGCTGCTGAAGAACAACAGCGCGAGCTCAATGCTTTGGAAGCCGAAGAATGGCTCGCTGATGTTGACGTTGACCCCTGCTACTACGATAACCAGGATAACTGAACTCGCTGATTTCAGGTCCTAGAAACGGGGGTAATGTTACAAGAACATTGGGTCGTGTGAGGCCCCTATTCATTTCCCCTTTACTTGCCTTACTTTGTACTTACTACGTCATTTCACTTTGAACGCGCAGCTCATTCTAGAACGCTGTGCACGTTTTACTGTTACCGTTGTTTCGTCTCTCTGACTCACAACCCTATGCCCTTACCACCTGACTGGTACTTATCTCTGACTCATCTTCCCCTTTGCCCTTACCGTCCAACCGGTACTTATCTCTGACTCATGTCCCCTTTGCCCTTACCACTAATACGGCAGTCCTGCCCTCAACCACTTCCTACCTATATATACCAGTAGGGTATCGTGTCATATACCATATATCCGGTTACAGATCCGAAGATCCGGATCTCAGATCCGATCCAGATCCGTTGGACACATCTGTCGTCCGGTCCACAGATCCGATCCGATTCTCATTTCATTTCCTGTTCATATAACTCTAACTACCTTTCATCTCCTTTCGGTATTCCTGTACACCGGTAATCCGGTTATCCTTACTTCCGCTGTTCTTACTGATCCGCTTTAACTTGTACTTCATTTCCGGTTCATGATTAACCCGTTCCGACTTACCAATACACTTTATGTATACTTTGCTTATACTTCGTACATAGCCTCATACCTTTGCTTATTGATCATTCCGTTAGTTATCCGTAGTATATAAACCCTTGTACTTGCGCTGTAGAAGATCAGTTCGAATATCATCTTAGATTGCACTCATCCTGTCTGGACTCTAAGTCCTTCCGTTATCCGTCCGGACTTGAGTACGATACTCTTGTCTACTCCGAGACTTAGGATTGAATCCGATAGTCTATACATCCGCCTCTGTCTTCGGACAGTCTTACTCGTTAGTTTCTAGTTCGGATCCAATCCGGATTAGCCGTTACCCTATCCGTCTGATATCCGGAAGTCCTACCGGATCCGTTACGATACTTACCCGTCCCTCCAGACGCGATATCTTGGTGCTCTGAAATAAGGGGCAATACTCGGGAAAGGGGCACAGCGCACGAGCTGAGGCCAAAGCCCTTCGGATCCGATACCCCTTGAGTACGGTCTTAACATATCGCCTGTATTCCCTAACTTGAATCTACTTGGTTCTATCTGCCCATTCCCTAGAAGCCTTAAGCAAGCTTCGCTTTCTCATCTTAATCTCTGTTGTGCTTGTCGCCCAACAGTCTTGATAGTTGAGGAACACGATTACAGACACGCCGTCGTAATCGTCGATAAAGCCTTCGTCCTTCTAGACGAAGCCTTTGCTCAAGAACTCTTGTGATCGAACGCTCGCTGGTCTCAGCAAGCTTCACAAGAGCCCCTATCCAAGTTCCACTTACGAACTCGCACCGTTCATAACACCAGGAATGCGTGGGCACTACTTGAATTGGCTCTATACCAGTTGTCATTATACCAGTTGCGTGGAAGCTTCTGAATCGCAATGGAACTGTGAGCTGAGCATTTCTGTTCCAAGATGCGTGGATGGGATGAGTTCCCAATAGTGATGGTCATATTTTCTTCATAAGTAGCTGGTGTGAAGGACTCCACAGCATGCAATAACTGAGTGATGTCAGGACTGAGCCACGGAAGGCCAACTCACCTTGTAACCTTTGGTATCACCCCAGGTGGGGTATCTATGGTGGGCCAAATGGACAATAATTAAATCACGTGCACGCACAATTTTCACGCACGCACAATTTTCACGCACGCACAGCAGAATCACGCGCACGCACACAGAAAAAAATGCACGCAGGCTATCAAGAAACTTGATGAAGGAAAGAGTAGTATAAAGAGGGAATTGTAGTATCCAAAGACTTGTGCAAAAGTAGTACTGTATCATAAAATATTTTCATTTCCTAAGTCAAGGGTTACTCTTGAACTTGAGAAGCATATCAAATGTTGGGCAGGAATACGGGATGAAGATCCTTGAGTCTTAGTATGTGCCTACTACCCTGTGGATGGCTACCCAGTTCCTTTCGAGAATTGGCCATCGAAGATGCAACATTGCCGAGGATTCAGGAACAGTGGTCACCGAAAGTCACATGGCCCGCCATCAAAATATGAAAATATTCCCACGGCCACCGCTGTCTTTTCAATGTCATTTTACATGCGTTAAACACCAGATTTCTACACACTGACTCACCCTGGCAGCTGTTGTTCCCCCTGCTATGGCCGGGATGCTTTCCCATCCAGCATCATCTCTGCACCCAGACGCAAAACTCCATGTTCAGTTCAGAAATGACCTAAGAAGGGTCCCTTGGTAAGTAGGTTTAGCGTCTCAATGTGCTAAAGGCTGCGAGACTTGAGGTCTGAAGCATCCTACCCCCACTAGCCATCCCCCAACCGTAAACTCGGTGCCCGCGACCCTGCCAGTGGGTCATGGTTACTGGATGCAGCTGGCCAGACGTCGTTTTGCAGTTGCAGTCGTGCGACAGGACCTGTACTCCCACTAGGTATATAAGCTCAGTTGCATTATCCTAATTAGAATGAGAAGGTCGGCGCAGTTGGGGTAGCGGTAGCCTACTGACGAGAACTTTCACAGGTTCGAAACTGCTGCCATCCCCATCATCCTAGCACTCCTCTTGTCCTAGCTAACAGACTCTGATCCTAGGAGACGGGTGACTGCAGCGGATGCTAAGAATGTGATCTGCTTCGCGATGCTCTGCTGCATGTTCTGGCTGGGGCGTCACTCATCCAAGACCAGTCGTTGTACACCATTGACGGTGTAGTGAAAGAAATGGTAGTCAGCTAGCTATACCAACAAACCTACTAAATCCTAATGGGTGTGAGTGCAGTACGTCGACCCAAGGGGACTGCTATTGAAGCACTTCCTTCTAATAGTGTGAGGGAAGAGAAGGGAAGGAGTTATGATCTGCGACCAAAGATGTTCCGACCAACCGAAGGTCCGAGTCCGAGGATGCCCGATGTGATATGGGATACTGACGGTACACCCGATGCGAGATGCCGATGAGGGATACCGATGCAAGATACCGATGAAGAACACCGATGTGAGATACCGATGCGAGATGAGGAGTCCGATGCCGAGGGAGCGACAAGTAAGTCTAGGCCGAGGTAGAGAGAGTCTAGGTATAACTAGGTATGACGAGGTATGACGAGGTATGACTAGGTATGGGTTGCCGAGGCAAGACTACCGGTAGCGGTCCGGATCTCACAAGGCCTAGGTAAAGAAACCTTAGATAGAGTGCACTTAGAGCTGTCAAGGCACACCTGAGATGAAAAGCAAAGGGGATCAAATTGCACAATCAAGGTCTAACTAAGGTGACTCCTACAACGGTAGCAGGTATGTCCGGAGAAGGGAAGTGCCAGATAATACGAGCTCGAGTCCTATTTATCTAACTACATGAACGTCTGGAATCACACAGGCAAGAGCAGTAGCGAAACGCAGGGTACTCGGTTCAATATGTAATAAGGCTTGTGAGTACTGTGGCTGTGGGAATACATGTAATAACGCCTGCTGTTCATTCAGTAACCGTAAAATAAGCTTAAAACGCACCAATGGAGATAGGCGGACATGGGCAGGACATGGGAAGATTTGAGACTGATGGGATGGAACGGTTGGCCGAGGTGTGCGATGACCGAAATGACAAGTGAGGAATGGTACTGACGACCTTGGTTCCCTGTGAGCGACTGAGGCAATGGGTCCGTTGAGGGCGAGGAATGATAGCTGAATGCTAAAGGGGAATACTCTCCTTCTGCTTCTATGCTCGTCATCGGTGTGTGGCTCTGGTTGCGCGTGACCATCTGCAGGTCAGTTACCGTGAAGCACTTATCGCTTTCGCATCCCAGGTACATATCCTTGACCACAATAATAAATGTGTCGTAGTTGCCTTGGCTAGCCTCTGGTATGCCAGCCCAAAGGTTCCTATCCTTGGTAGGCACATATTTTATGAGGCCTTTGATGCGATCTGCACCTGCCAAACCTGCCTGATCGGCGAGGTCTTCATAATCATCTATAAAAATTAGCAATCTTTCATCTTTCCCATCAAACTTAGGCACTTTGTCAGTGCCATGGCCAGGCATTCTGAAGGGTACTGCTGCCATATTTGCTAGTGGTGGGTTAATGGGTAAAATGGGTTGAGAAGGAGGAATTAATAAGACAGGTGCTTGCGACTGCGGTGACGGCGCTCGACCAGATTGGGCGATAATTGCTTTCTTTGATTTGACAAGCTTATGTGCAGGGAGAGTGTCATTGTCTTCCTGTTTGATCAGCCGTGCTTCTGCCATAGGAGTTGCGCTTGATGGCGCGTCTGATGGTCTATGAGAGATCTCACTAAAAGCGGTTAGTGCGGTTAATGAGGAGAGGGTACTAGCGCTTGAAGGGGTTATGCGCTTGGGTGTGCTAATGAATGCACCAGGGGGTAGGTTCCTTGGGTTATCCTGTACTTCAAATTCGTCAGATGATTCGCCTTTTGTGGACTCTTTCGGAGAAGGTGTGACAGGCGAAACTGGAGTACACGGGTTTGGAGTGAAAAGTGAGAGATCTGGGCGTATTGGTTCCAAGACGTGTCTTGTGCGTGTTCGGGGAACAGGGACGAAGATCTCTTCTGCTTCTGTGACTCGTGGGTTTGAAAATGTATTATTAAATTCTTCGATGGCTTCTTCTCTTTCTTTGTGTCCCTTAGTAGGCCTGAGTGACCTGCTAGTTTTCTCAGATGATCCCCTCGCGGTGGGCTCCAGTTGAGGGCAAGGAATGATAGCTGAATGCTAAGGGGGGAAGAGTGGGAAGTGGGCTCTCAAGTACTCCTCTGGATATGAGCAAAAAGTCGGCCCAAGGGGATTGCTACTGAGAATGATTCCTCTAATAAGGGTGAGGGAGATCAATGACTAGAGCTTTGGTCTAGGAGCCTATGTGGGACACTGGCGCAGGTGATGCGCCCAAATGCAAAAGGCGCTAATGAAAGGTGCCTAAAACATGCTAGTAGAATGGAAAGTGCGGAAAAGCGCGTTTCACGCGATCTCAATGGAGTGTTTTGAATAGAGATGGCAATCAATTAGAGAGCCAAGAGGAATGGTAGATGTGGCAATGGATGCTTCAGGGTGTCAAAAGTGCTCCCAGGAGGGAAACTCATGAATTTAGATGGTAACTTGTGCTATACACTCTGATGGTCGTGGAACCGGAGTAATTAACAGAAAAAATGAACATGCTGACGTGTAAGTATGCTAAGCGAGTTCCCAGGCCTCAGAACCGAGTAGGGAGCACTAAGGTATGTGATGAGGTAAGTCAGGGTCCATAACAAAACATAATGTAGATACAAGTGCCTGTGTGATGGTATATGAGTTCTAGTGAATGGAGTACGCACCAATGGACCTTGGAGGACTAGGACAGGACATGCAGAGGACGGGCGACGGATCCTAGAGAAGTGCGACAAAGTGCAATGTAACGCACTCAAACGCGCTGGTACGTGCCAAAGCGCATATGCATGTAATCCGGAAAGTGCGAACGAGTGATAGCGAGGGTCCGTCAATGCGAGGATGCGAGAAGGTGAAGGTGACTGCATAGGATGTGGAACGTGAAAGG
This sequence comes from Suillus subluteus, assembly GCA_016647755.1. Classification (NCBI taxonomy): domain Eukaryota; kingdom Fungi; phylum Basidiomycota; class Agaricomycetes; order Boletales; family Suillaceae; genus Suillus; species Suillus subluteus. The sequence goes on from JABBWI010000081.1 coordinate 344,366, forward strand.
CGAAATGTGACTGTACCAAATGCGAAAAGTGCGACAGCACAAAATGCAACAAACGCGACGGAACGCGAAAGCGCATTTGTGTGGATATGCGACAATGCAAAATGTGCTAAAGCGCATATGTCACATTGAGAGCACGTCTCGTGATTAGTGGGCGCATTGTGAATCTAGTGAGCGCATTTCGAATGGAATGGTGGACTGTACCCATATGCGCCTGTGGAGACTCCAGTCTCTACACTGTATCGGCCGAGTCGGACATAGACCGGTGTGACATGGAAGAGTCGAGTGAGTCAAGAATTTGCAAGGAAGTGATGTATGGATGTGATGTGGACTTCTAGACTGCTTGACTTCTATAGCAAAAAGGGGTTCTGCGAGGCTAGCCCGAGTTTGAACACCACACCAAAGTGGTAACTTGGCTGGTTTAAAGTACTTATTGAAATCACTGCATACATCCAATCAGATTAGATACCAACCTTCGTTTTAGCACCTACATATAACTCTAGCCAAACTTTCCCTCTTCATAGACCAATCACACATAACCCAATGTTCAAGTTAACATCAAACATCTTTGGTGAGTTTTTCAGACAGTACTATCAGGCTCGAGCTGCCAGCCCACATACAAGCTTTTGCTTTTACTTTTGAATCAAAGCAACCAGGACCCGTGGTAAGTACTTTTAAATTATTGTATTAGTTTTGGGACCCTCTCTCCCTGGCCTGACACGCCTCTAGGAGGTAAATCCTGTTGTCTGTTGGCAAAAGTCCCATGCTTATACATGTTATATTCTATCTCTACTTTAATCAGAGACAGTTTGAGAACTAGGTTGGATTAGCTACTAGAAGGGCTAACCAGCCCCCACATATCACTTCTAACCTACCTCATGTTAAAGTCCGAAATGCTCACCTTTCTCCACTTTAAGAGTTGACAGCCAGATGGGAAGAATGGACTCCCAAGAAGTTGAAGATATGAGGAGCTCATATAACAGAACGAAGAGTTCAGGTGTGTGGGCGTCAGGTTGTGAATGCTGCGATTGCACAGTTGACAACCAGATGGGAAGAATGGACTCCCAAGAAGTTGAAAATGTGAGGAGCTCATGTAAAAGAATGAAGAGTTCAGGTGTGTGGGTGTCAGGTTGTGAATGCTGGATGGCTCATGTAAAAGAACGAAGAGTTCAGGTGTGTGGGCATCAGGTTGTGAATGCTGGATGGCTCATGTAAAAGAACGATGAGTTCAGGTGTGTGGGCATCAGGTTGTGAATGCTGCGATTGTGCAGTTGACAACCAGATGGGAAGAATGGACTCCCAAGAAATTGAAAATGTGAGGACGGCTCACACCACAAACATGGATGTTGCTGGTATGGCTGGGACTTCTGTACAATGAGTATGACAATGAATCACAGCTCCTATTGGATGGATCTTTCAATCGCATTCCTCAGTGCTCTCTCTCCAACCTCAAGTGACTCAACCTCAAAAAAACAGCATGTGAGATTCCTTCCACCATGGGCACATAATCCCTGAAAAGATAAATCGTAGACGCTGAGATGTGAAGATAATCTGTAACTCACTGGCCACTGAAAATGCCAATGTAACGGCCACTTGCCATGCAGGTGAAAGGTGGAGGAGAATTAGCATTTGCTGGCATGTTGTATAGCATACCACAATAGAAATAGATATCGCAATCATCTACTATAGCACCAGCAACTTCTGCATACCCTTGCTCATCCTCATAGAAAATAATATCATCGTGGTCCTCAGCAGGCACATATGATGGTGTCAAGGATACATATGCTCTGTTCTTGTCGTGTGAAGTTAGTAGTGCCACATCACAAGGAACTCATGGTTTAGATAGTATACCTGAGTTAGAGTGAGACTCATACAGAGATAGAGGATAGTACATACTGAAGATATCTTCTGATAGGCCGCTCAGACCCCCATCCAAGTCATGATAAACTGCAGGCACATGGCAAGACTCAGAAGGTGTTGTAGATGAAGTTGGAGCTGGAGGAACACGCAACCTGATCCCTACATCAATAAAAGTAAGACTGCAGACAATTCAGTTAAGAGATAGCGGAGAGCACTCACGGATGACTCGGACATCATCTTCTAGACTGGGTGCAGCCTGTGGACATGGCAAAGTTTGAACCATGCAAGCACTTAGCAGATGGTGGTGACAGAATGATTGTGATGTGAAGCTAGAGGACGAGAGAAAAATATCTCAGCCTTAAATATGGGCAAACCATGGAAATTATAAGTTGTGTAATGCATTATGCCCCATATTGACAAGAGACCAAAGTTTAATGCATTACAGGTGTGAACTTACATAATCAAATTCGCTGCATCATCCATACAGTCATGACACGTATTACTCGAGTGCACTATGAGTGCCAGTGAGGGCAGTCCTATGAACTCAAGTCACTATCGAGCTGGTCTATTCCCTGCACCTTCATTGAAGAATCTGAACCAGCGAAAGCAAGTGAAACTCAACATATATATGCCTCCCAACCCAGGCGCCCCAAGTGTCCACACTGCGTACACATTCATTTCATGAAGTTAAGGCTTTACTGCACAAAGTTTGCATGTTCTCAGTTGCCAGCCTCATCTGAACAACTGGTTAGTCTGAGAGTGGAGGAAGGGGCCACATTAGACTATGATGAAAATTACTCCCTGGAAGAGCAGGAACCTGACTGTGAGACTGAAGTCGAGGCTACCAACAGCAATAGGCGGAAGTGCACCACAGGAGTAAGTATTTATCAATGACTTGGTCTGCACATCTACATGTAAGTTGACATTGATGCCTCATGTTTTCAGGATCACCCGCTCTTGACATGGATGAAGGACTGGGACCTTTTTTTGCAGGAACTACTATGACATGAGGGCTGTGGGGACTGTATACATGACACTATCTGCAGCAACTGTCAGTCCAGCACTCCACAATTTCGTTGTAAAGATTGCTTTGGCACTGAGTTGTGCTGCCATGATTGTGTTCTAATGACTCATACTAAAAATCCATCACATCGGATTCAGGTAAGAGGCTGTCAAACATATAAATATCACATTTACTTAGAATGTTTCTTGACAGGAGTGGACAGGCTCTTACTTCATGACCGTCTCACTGAAGAAGCTAGGGTTGCGTGTGCAGCTTGGACATCCAGCAGGCAAACGATGCCTGTTCCCTGAAAGGGCATTTAATGATGACTTCACTTTGATCAATACCAATGGGATTCATGAGATCAGTCTTGATTTCTGTGGCTGTGAGACCGCTCAGATGCATACAAGACAGTTACTTCATACAGCATGGTTCCTGGCGACAACTAACGATCCTCGCACTGCTGCTACATTCCAAATCCTGGAACAATATCACATCCTATCATTTGAATCCAAATGTTCAGGCCATGAATTTTATCACACTGTTGCACAACTCTCAGATAATACAGGACTTCACCGGCGAAAGGTATGTTTGACTTCTTTAATCTTGTTCAAACATCCATCTCACTCATGTCGTTAGGATCGTTAGGAAGCCTTTATGTGGATGGTGCATGAATGGCAACATCTGAAAATGTTGAAGCGGGCTGGCTGGGGATATGATCCAGCCGGTGTGGAGAGTACTGGGAGTGGCAAATGCGCTGTGCTACATATGTGTGGCCTGTCCACAACCAGGTAAGAATCTACCCGATAACTGGCATGATGCACCAGAAGGAAAACGGTATGAGCAGTTATGTTTATATCTATATACAGTGGCTCAAAAAAGTGTCCGAATGTTTATGCATTTTCGGATAATTGACTAATAACAAGCCAGACCCTGAATATAATACAATGGTATATAGACATGTCTGAAAGCCCTATATCACAGCTTGAATCTGAAATATATGCCGTGGGAATACGACCATACATGGGCAAGATATGGTAATTCTAATCAGGTGATTCATTCAGACACTTTTTTGACTTTATATTTCACCAATACTATTATATGATTCTAGTACTTTGTGTTACCCCCCTTAGCTTTAATCACTGCTGCTACCCTTCTAGGCATACTCTCTATCAATTTCTGACACTCTTCCTTAGTAATCTTGTTCCACTCCACTGCAACTCTCTCCCATAGTTCAAATAGCCCCTTAGGAGGATCCTGATAGGCAGCAAGTAGTCTTTTGAGTAATTCCAGAGATGTTCAATGGGATTGAGGTCTGGAGACTGTGCTGGCCATAATAGAACATTGATACCATGGTGTTCAAACCATTTTGTGGCCAAATTTGAGGTATGCTTGGGGTCATTATCTTGTTAGAAGATAATGTCCTCTTCATCAATTCCTGACTCCTGCATGCTTTTGAGTAGACACTCCTCTAGAATGGAGATGTACTGCTCTGCATTCATCCTTCCCTCTACCTCACAAAGAATCCCCACTCTATTCCACCCTATACAACCCCATACCATCATATTTCCTCCTCCAAACTTTAGTGTACCCTTGACTTCCCTTTCTCCCAATGGTTCTCCTGCCTTTTTCCACACATATTCCTGGCCATCTGACCCCATTCTATTGATTTTAGTCTCATCTGATTAAATCACCTTCTTCCAGTCTTCCACAGTCCAATGTTGGTGCTTTAAAGCAAAGGCCAGCCTTCTCTTCCTATGAGCTACTGAGAGAAGGGGTTTTTTCTTCTTGGTTACAGCCTTAAGATTGGCTGCCTTAAGGGTGTTTCTGACTGTTTGAGTGGAGATGGGAGTGGGGATAATGGAATTGATGAATTTGGTGGCTTGAACAGCATTTGAAGCCTTGCCAGATAGAATTTGATGAATAATAGCTCTTTTGTTCTGTGGAGTAAGCTTGGGAGGACATCCCATTTTATGATTTTCCTTCTCTGGCATGTTCTGCTTTATGACTGGAGCAATAGTAGACTTGCCAAGACCAGTTTTGGAAGCAATCTGCCTAGTAGATAAACCAGAGGAGCAGAGAACAAGGATATTATCCTTTTGAGCAGAGGAGATGGGCTTCATGATGATTATGTTAAATTTCATGATGTTATGTGGGTTTATATATTCAAATAATATTAAAATCAGACCATATTATCATGATGGCACCACTTTCATTAAGAATATTATATGTGAATGGTCTGATTTTGTGATTTTAATATAAAGTCAAAAAAGTGTCCGAATGAGTCACCTGATTAGAATTACCATATCTTGCCCATGTATGGTCATATTCCCACGACATATATCTCAGATTCAAGCTGTGATATAGGGCTTTCAGACATGTCTATATACCATTGTATTATATTCAGGGTCTGGCTTGTTATTAGTCAATTATCCGAAAATGCATAAACATTCGGACACTTTTTTGAGCCACTGTACACTTGGCTGACCAGTGAATAGTTGGTTATATTCTCTCTTCCTGGCAATCAATGCCAAATTTCGCCTCAAAAGGCACATGGTGTCTAAGAATAGCATTGACCCAGGTCTTGGCCATGGATGGGCTTATTTCATTGAGGAGACAGCCTTACAAGATGTATCTACAAACCCACAGTGGCAACCCACAGCAGGTGAGCTTTTGTTGTATTCACCTATGTGATTTTCTCTGACCAGCTATATATGTAGAAAAGTATATGTTTGTCTCATAATGCAGTGAACATGGCAGACACGAAAGTTTCGCATGGTCTGGCTGCCACAGGAGTTGGGACTATTGATTGTGCACGACACAACATGAAGCTGCCAAATGGTGTCGGCGATTTACAAAAAGGCAAAAGGTATTTACTAGACTAGCTGGCTGGTGATTGGTGATGCTGACTGAACATAGATACACTAATATGGATTTCTTGTTCTTCTCAACCCTCCATGGACGCTGCATCGACATACTCAACATCTCATATGACATCACTTGTCAGTGGCACAAGAACCTCTGGCAGAAGATGCTGACAATGCCACTCAACCTCCATCTAAATCATCTGGAAACATTTGTCAGGTTTTTCATTCCAAAATTCCGCCTCCCCACACACATTTTGACGTGTCAGACCGATTTTTCTTTCAATTTTTCAAAGAACATTGGACACACCAATGGCGAAGCGCCTAAACATGGATGGTCAAATATTAACCCCGTGGCCTCTAGTACCAAAGAAATGGGGCCAGGCTCACAGAGAGACACACTCAATGACCATTTCGGTGACTGGAACTGGAAAAAGGTTGTGGGACTTGGTACATTTTGCCTGTAACTTTGTACTGGTGTGTATGACATTGTATTTGCAACAGGTGCAACACTCCTTCATAAAATGATTGAGGCCAAGGGTGAACAAAAGGTGAATCAAACAGCATTTCAAGAACTCAGTGAGGCTCTGGCACCAGAGACAACAGAGGCCTGGAAGGTCGAAATCAAATCCTGGGAGGAGAACCCAAATGATCCATTGGTCGCAAATCCATTTGAAGCGAAAGTTATTCGTGAGTGATACATCAAATCTGATCGCAGGGAGCTACTAATGACCAGTGTTATAAGCTATTACACAAGTTGCCATTTGACTCAAACTTGCCCAGCTCGAGGTGTCTGAGCTCCAACAAGGGACTGATGTTTCCATGCATGCCGACGTGTCCCCTAGCATATTTATTGCATCGGGGATCGACCTCGAGAATGAACAGTGCATAGTGCTAGTGTCTGTCATTATTTTTTCCTTATTTTTATTTCTTCTTTAAGACAATGTCTGAAAGTAGATATCGGGAAACAGGGGCTGCATGCCACAGATACACAAATGGCTGCAATTCAGCGGCTGCAGAATTCTTTGCAGCGTAAGATTGATGCTTGGAAGCGCATCCAGACTCTCTACAACCCTGAAGTACAGCTACTCGAATCTACAGTTGACTCTCCTTTGTGCCATACATCCGATATAATCACGCCTGAAGATACCAACCTCTGGCTCCCATCAGCTCTCTGCAGCAAGTCTATGGCTCCCAATGGCTGACTCGTCTCAACCAAGTGGGAGTTATGGTATGCGCAGGCTGGAGACACTCTCGAAGAAATCAGACAGAGCCTCTGCATGCGTAGCTACATGTACTCATTCAAAAGGGATTGGATTCGAGGTCAGAGTGAAAATACTTGAGCACAGAATGCCCTCAGCCATGTTGAAGCGAAGGCTGCAGCTGCAGCGTATAAGTATCACACATCTCACACAGCTCTCTCATCTCTCGCATCTGTGCTTGCCGAGGTCAGCTGGAATAACAAGTTTAAAGTGCTTGACAGGAAAGACAATGTACATGGGATGTCAGCTCCATGGCATGGAGAGAGTGAAGGTTGAAGGCAACTGTCATGGATCTGGTTAGTAGAAGGTGTCGGAGACGATCAAGACGAAGCAATACAAGATGGTAAGTTCAATGTGACATGGAAGATGTGCAACTGACTTTGTTTGTAGGTCTCAGGCTCGAATGGTGCAAAGCTTGAGCTAGGTCCACACGCTGGGTAGAAGAAGTCGAACTGCTCCAGGAGGAGATGTGCAGGGTGTCCTGCTTTCTTAGGTGGCATGCAGGCTGGTGGAACAAGAAGGTCGGGGAATGTACACTCTTTGTCGCAGGTGACAACAAGGGTCTGGTGGCATATGCTTGTCGCCAGGCTCAGCTTAGGCATGATCTGGCTGACTGCTTTGACAGGATGTGGGCAATACATCTTCCACCTGCCACAGCCTCTACTAGCATGGTGAGTTTGAGTAGCACTTGTCAAGATCACTTTCCAGATCTCCACCTCCCAGAATCTGTACTTCACCCTTGATATTTTAATTTGACAATGTACCAGCGGCTTATTTTGTACAATCAACATTGATTCTTAATTTCTTAATGGTACCGTGACTGTTGGTCTGAGCGCGCCTCTTGTACAGCTGGTAGGGACATGTAGTTATCACATGCTAATGCATTATGTGCCTTGTAGTTACCATGACCTAATGCATTGTTTGAACTTATAATTACAGATGTTAATGCAATACGTGTATCTTGTCACTACAATGCATAATGCATTACCTATACATGTTCTTGTGGACTGTAATCGACAGTAGAATGATGTATCAGACTGCCCTATGACTCATAGTAATTAATGTATCAGGGTGTTACTATAACTATAGGGACTGATACATCAATACCACAGGGACAGGTGTCTATGCATAACCGTCACATCTGTAATTAGCCATAATTATGCATCACCCTGCCACAAACAGGTGATGCTGTTGGGTGCATCTGTGTCTCCTTTCTCATGTATGATCAGCAGCTGCTTGTGATCTTCACCAAGTGACCCCCCCAGTAAGTTCCACAATGCAGGTGTGCTAGTTTCCATCTCCTGGGCCATCTCCTCAATGCTGAAGTCCTCCAGCTGCTTGGTAGTGGCACTGGATGCCCCAAAATGTCAACCTGCATGTTCAGATGAGATTGTCCACATGTTGGTGATGTATTGTTCATGAACCAGCTTGCACATGGAGTTTGCGAATGTCTCTTCCTTCAAAGGATGTTGCAGAAATGCTGCAAGTATGTCAGGTGAGTGTGCTACTAAATCTTGCACAATGTGATGGTTATCAAACTGTCAGCAAGTGAGTAATGAGATAATAAATTGAGATGTTGTGATATTATTTCTTTCAAAGATGTCGATGATTTCTTCTACCACACACTGCATTGACATAGTATGAGTATGGAAGCATTAAATTGGTATAACCAGCATTGTACTCTGACATAAATAGGTTTCAAAGTTGGCCGCACGTGCAACAAACACGCTGCATTTTCAAAAAAAATGAAACTCCAACAGCACTGCCACATTGCTGTTGTCGTCGCCGTCGCCACTGTCTACCGCGATAAGGTCATCATCGACATCTATGGCCGCACGAGGCACAAACAGCCGTAGATGGGAAGTCAGTACTACTAGAGCTTGAGGCCGTGGCAGCCGTGGATCAGCTCCTACTTCCTCACAGTCACCTCAGCCCTCCAATATGAAAGCAGCATCAGCCACTAAGATACCAGCAATCTACTGGGAAAAACGGTACTCAGCACGCACCTCTCGCCTTATTGAGTGGTGCAAGGCCAATGATGAAGCTCAGATCAAGCTATTTTCTGACTCGGCCAAAGATGCAAAGGATGAGGGTCGACCACAACAGCAAATGTCCACCCAGAAGAAAAACTATATCCAGCAGCTGGCTGCTGCAATTTTTACCAATGACGAGGATCCAACCATTCGTGCGCTATATGATGAACATCCACTTAGCTTCATCAAACCTGTCAAAAGTCGGTTCATCTTGTATATCTGCTACCATTTGATTCTGAGTCTAGTGGCGTGATTGACTAGATTTTTTAGGCTTCAAAAAAGTACAACTCTGTCAACAAAGACCTTGGCAAAACAGGGGCTGGCCTGAAGTCTATTGAGGAGCTGGATGCTGACCCTCGTACTAAAACTCTTGTTGGTATGCACATTTTTGTTTATTTGTTGACGAAGTCCTGAGATCTAGCACTAGCTCAGCTCCGTCTGCAATTTCCATGGTGGTCTGACCTCCATGGATGGTGGAGGACAAACCCATCCTATAACACAGCATTTTCGACAGCAGACCCTGGTCAAGATTTCGCCAGTGAGGCACTTGAATTTTTTTCCAGGGCTCCGCAAGATGAAGGTGATGCTGCCACTGAGCCAGATCTTGACGAGGACAATGATCTAGAACCAGGAAAAATCCTTGATCAGCCACTTGGTCTCTCAGGGGGGGAGCCTGAATATTCTCCAGTGCTTGCTGGAGCTTCTCGTCCACTGATCGAAAGTGATGATGACCTCTATGGTGACCCCAGCCCTTCAAACAAGTCCTCATTTTTGCAGCATCGCACCCCTCCTTACATCCCATCACCACCAACACCAGTCACGGATTTATCATCGTTAGACTCACCTCATTTTTTGATGTCACCCTTGCTCCCCTCAAATCTTCGTCTTGACCACTATGGCCATTCAACTTCACGTGCTGCAGCTCAACAAACCAACACTAATCGGCTTCCAGATATTTCATTGGACTCACCACCAAACTCTCCACCTCAACATGCTAAGGAGGACAGCTTCTTCACTGACATGGAGTGTCAACCTGAGTCATCATGTGACAAAGGGATCGAGGATGTGATGAAGTCATTGACAGTGCACTCTCGTAAAGCTAGTGGCAGTGCTCTGCATGGTCGAAGTCCAGCAACCACTACTCGCTGCAGTGCAGGTCCATCACCATCCGAGTCCACTTCCCATTCGGCATCAGAGTCTCGCAAGCGGCCACATGATATAGGAGCAGAGGTGATGAAGAAGTTGGCTGATGCCTCTGACTCACTCCTGCTCCACATGCAGGATAAGTCAGATTCTAAAGTCTCGAGCAAACAGATGAAGTTCGAGTATGCTAGGTTTTCGAAGGAGTTAAAGGCCCGTGAAGCTCATGCTGAGCGTGAACACAATGCACAGAGATTCATTGCGACTCACAGTCATGAACGTGCCATGTCCGAGGACAAGACAAGGCAACTGGAGTTGGAACTCAGACTCGAAGAAGTCAAGTATCGTTGCTTGGCCATGGAGCGCATTGGTCGAGTTGACACTATTGGTGATGAGGCGAATTAATTTTGTGCTTACTGTTCTCACTAATCACGTTCTTGCAATGTTGTACTACTACATGTTGTCTTTCCATCTAAACCCTGCTACGAAGCAAGCAGCCCATCAACGTGTTCCGAAAATTTTGTCCAGCTGTTCCGATAAATCCCTCGTCACCATCACCTTCCTCCTCATCTAAATCTCTATCTCCTTGCATTTGTGACTCCTTGCGAAAGTGCGGATTGGTGCTTTTTGTCCCTAGCTCCTCCTCGATCTCGATAATGAGGTCGTGAAGAATGAGGCAACAACGTGTCCACATGTTCGCATAGTTGAGGTCTTTCTGTGATTGTATTTGAAACCTAAGCTCACAAAGTGACTGGAACCGTCCTTTGAGGGAACCATAGCAATGTTCCGAACGAACACGGACCTTATTTTAGGTATGAGTGCACATACAAGTCTCAGTATCCTTGACGACTCACTTTTGACAGGTGTGTATTGAATTTTTTTGATCGGGCCTCAGACCACCAGCTGCAGGGTGTTTGAAAGGGACAACACACCACGTATGTGATGCATAGGCCGAGTCAGCCCAGATCCACTCATCTGCTCCCACAAAACTTTCAGGGTGTCGTGCAATTCATGTCCTTGAGAATGCATTAGCGTCGTGGAGACTTCCTGGGACTCCTATCACATAGTCAACAATACGAAGGTTGTGAGGCATGATTACAATCTAATGTAAGGTTAGTACAGATTTTAAAGTTTATTTCTCTGTCACTTACCTGTGCTGACAGTGAGTAATTCGATTTTCGGTCAAAGAAACCTTCTCCGTGCCATCCAGGCTTCTGGTAAACATTGAAGGGTGTGCCATCCACACACAAAAATCCCCTGCACCACTCCGGACATGTACGTTCCTCAACCCAATCCTTTGCACGATCTATCTCGATCTGATCTTTAGCCTCCAGTGGGTCGAAGTGTATAACATTGTCATGGTGCTGCAGAATTGCAACCATGACACACCAGTAGCAATTATACATGGTCCCAACTGAAACACCTGCCCAGTCAGCCATGTCTTCGGCTGTTGCTGCATTTCCATAGTGGCCAATACCATTCAAAAAAACTGCCAGCTGAACAGGAACAGGTAATTGTGGGTTGTTGGAATTATTGTAGAAAACCGGATGATGGATGATTTTATTGATGAGTTCAACAAAAACCTCGGGATCAACTCAGAGTTTGCGACGAAACTTCCGAGGATTTTCTAATCTCCACTCGTCGAGTAGATGCAGCTGTGGTGCATGTGTGGCTTTGGGCCAAGAAATGAGAGTACGTGCTTTTTCAACTTCATCTTCAAGTGCTTGTATTGTGTTACTGAACTCGGTGAAGGCTCGGCTACTGAATACAGGCCCAGAGGCATCTGTGCCAGAATCAGAGGATGGTATTTCATCCCAGACAGAGTCGAGGGACATCCAGGTATTGAAAGAGTTGGTAGAACTAACAGAGGAAATGGATTCCATACTGATGTTTGATGACATATCAGACTCGGAGGAGCTGGACTCTGATTCTCCCTCGTCGTCAGATTCAGACTCATTGGTGATCGCACTGGATGAGTCATCGTCCATCAACATATCTATTAGCTCGAGGTATCGAGCAAGCTGCATGCTCTGGTTAGTTTCTCAGAGAGCCTGCAGTACCTTTTTGCGTTCTGAAACATGCATACTGGTGACAAAGATGAAGGTGAAGGATCAAAGCTATAGGCTTATCGATCATCTATTCCTCACCACTGAAACCTTCTTTTATCAGATTGATCGTTAACAAAAATATTTCACGCGGAGCTTAAATTCCACTGCAGTTTTTGCAAAGTTCAAACGGAAGTATGTTACTAGACCTTACTTTGAAACCCATTATATATTGCAGTAAATATAAGCCTACGTTCAGTCTTAGTAAATAAATTCGTGTTCCGCTTCACTAGCTACCGTGGCTGACGATGATGACGAATGTTCTCTTCCAGCCGCTGGTGAGAGTGTGAGGGGAATTAAAGTTGGGCTGGGTTTCAATTTTTGTTGTAGCACGTAAGTCACCCACAGTCCGCCCTCCACACTCGAACCAGCGGATGGGAAGGAGCCTGGGCGAAATCCCGATCCTGAACAGACTCTTAGATCTTTAGACTGTACAGTCGAACGATTCACCAATGGATCGTCATTCTCACTCACGGTACCCAGTGAGTCGAGGCTATCGCGTCTCGTCCGTTTATCTGATCATGTTCAGCGTGAATCGTCTTCTCTGCACAGTGCAATCCCCCGGTAAGACAATTCAACTACTTGGTATACCTTTTTGGCAGAAATAATATCCAGTCGTCTAACTGACGAGTATCATTTTCAGATGCACTCGGCGATCCCATCATTCGCAAATCTGTCCTCTCGGCCTCATCAGCGCCTCAAATCCATAACTCCACGTTCAAGATACGCTCTCAAAATACTGCCACGACCACATTTCCTTGCATAGGTCAAGCTCTAGTCACTAGTCCCAGCTAGATCACGGCCTTGCTATTTGCTCCCTGCGAGATATATTGGTAGGTCTTCCTTTCGTTGGTGTCGGCGGCCAATAGTGCTCATCGGTGTTTTCTAGGCCTGGGTGACATTTTTTGCTAATGCTGCATGCTCCGGGAGTGCAGAAACGTCCATGTCACCGGCGGAAATCTTCGTACGTTGGAGTTGTGTATCCAGGCAATTTGGTTTATCTCAGCATCATGCGGCCCACGCGACTTTCCTGGACGGCCTTGGATCATTGCGACCCGCAGCTAGCTTCTTACTCGTCTGACGGGCTAAGTCAACTGAAGAATGATGCCATTGAGAAGGTGCAGATGCCCATGCCAGTGAAGGAAGCCGAACGCTCGTATGCTTTTGATGCATCGAAACTTGGATCTTTTACCGTCGATGAAGGCCCATTAAAATCTGTATCGCATAACTTCAAGCTGCACGCGCCGACTGCTCGTGAGAACGCAATGAGAGCGGTCAAGGGCATTTCATGTCCTCAAGGTGGTCCTCTTGGAGGGTAGTCTGCGCGTCGGAAAAACCGGTTCGATCGCTACTCTTGTCATGCTTTCAGGATACCAGCTCTGTCGGATCAATTTGTTCGACCAAACGGATCTCATGAATCTCTTCGGTTCTGATCCCTTTGTTGAGAACGGCTATCCAGGAGAATTCACCTGGAAAGATAACGAGTTCCTGACAGCCGTGCAAGAAGGACATAGGTTTCTCCTCGTTGAGATGAGTCTCGCACCCCAAGCTATCTTCGAGGGGGTTAATGCTGTTCTGGACCTGTATACATTCCCGAGCTTGGGAGATCCTTCGTCCGGAATCCCGTTTTCGGTGTCTTCGCGGCACAGAATCCACTCTAAACTGGGAGGAGGTCGTAAAGGACTTACAAGGACCTTTCTGGACCTGTTCACGAAGGTTTATACTGAGTCGTCCTCTACAGACCTTCTTTTTGTCTGCCGAGAGCGTTTCAGAGGTTGTAGCGAGGACATGCTACGCGCCACGATCCCATATAACAACTGTCCTGAACCAGGAAGTTGTGCACAGGAGCACTTTTGGTCGCGACGGCAGTCCTTGAGAATTCAACGTTCGGGATGTTCCTCGCTGGGAGAGCTATCGCAATCCTTGCCAATTTCACACTATCCTCGTGATTTCTTGCGGGTCATCTACCTCAGCAGGTTCAGGACTCTCGCCAATCGTAACCGCGCCCAATGTTTGTTCGATGAAACCTTTTCTTCATCTAGCCCGACTGTCCTTCACGGTCCGCATCTTGTCATATCATCGTCACAACTTCCGTATCGGGCACTACCTCGTAGAGCGACGTAACAGCACCCTTAGCGTCCGACCCAGGCGTCTACTACAAGCACACTTTACTACACCGGAAGCCATTGGGGCATATGGTGAGCAATCGCGTGCGATGCGAAACCGTGGTATCGAGGTGACATTTGTCGCTTCGTTCTTCTGAGAAGACGAACCTCGTCTCCGACTTCATCGTCGACTTCCTACGACTGTCTTAGGCATAGGTCCTTCTTTCGCCGTGACACATGAGCTTGCACGCAGAAAAATCTACCACGCTCGCCGCGGGAAAAGTAGCGACTCATGGCCGTCTGGGTTAGTTGAAGAAGAGTCTTCCACGTCTTCGTTCATCACTCTGACACCGTTCCTTCGACCATCCAAACCGAACCTGCGCGCTATGATTCATTGTTTTATGAAGTTGGCGATGCCTCCGTTCTCATTACAGTCCATTTTGGACGACGCCCTTTGATCAGGAGCTTTCAGGCTCTTTGCTGAAAGAAAGAAAGATATCCTCGCTTGCCGAGTGACGAACGACGTTATCACAGCTCTGGTTAGTGTTTGATACTGGGTCTGATGCACGTCGCACTATTTGCATTTACTCAATACGTCTCTTGGAATATAGCCAGTGGATACTTTATACGTTTGATGCTCCTTCAAACTTTGAACTTGATCGGTGCAATATTAATAGATGACACCGAGCGAGCTGAGATGCCACAAGAACTGCACAAGTGGTCCCAACGTGGCCTCTGCATATTCAGTGACTCGCAACATCCTTCCATGAAATTCTTGACGGACCGGATATCCTCTTTTGCCCAATCATTTTCGGCATTCATGCGCCAATGCATTTTATCCGTAAGTGAAGCGGTGGCCACTATCGCAATTCTCATCTAATCGCTCAACAGCCTGAGGTTGCATTCTGCTTCGTGACAACGTTGTCTGTCCTGGAACATTCCAAGCACGGGCCCTTGGAAGTAGCTATGCATCTGTTTCTGCGCCCCAACCGGTTCGCAACTGACCGCCATCCACCAGACATGATGGCGGATCGCCTGAGTCATTGCTACATTTCTCTCAGCTGAGCGATCCTTAAACTGTCCATTCTTGATCTTCTGGCAGACCCCGCGACCGTTGAGCGGAATATTCGCAAGAAGAGACTGATTTTCTGTCGACTAAGTCGTTTTTCCATGAAGCATGGGAACGTCGAACCGTTGGCAATCTATTCAACAGTCTTATACGATATGTCGATGTTTTATCTGAAGCAGAACGCAAAAATCTGCCATTGGGTTCCTCAAACCTTCTCCGACGACTTCATGGTAACTGCATTCACGCATTTGGTCCGAAGTCTCACAGTTTCAAAGTCAAGTCAGCAAGGTCGATGATTTAACTGCCATTCTCGAAACCGGCGATCTTTCTTCTTTCGTGCGCGAATCCGTGATCTAGGAATCAATATCAATATCCGGGCTTTGTCAACGGATGGACGACATCTACCACAACTTTGGAGATATTGCAAAATTTATTCACCTAGCTCTCTTCCTACGCAGAGCATACTGACCAGAACATAGTTGCAGCTTCCTTGGTGACATATCCATCTCTCCGCAGTGCGCAACTGCTGCAGACGCAACTTGAACGAGCTGCATCCGGACTCCGGAGCATCTCCCTCTGACCAGGTCCTACTGCGTGTGTCAGCCATAGGCCTCCGTGCTGCTATATCGAGCCTCGCTCCCCCTGCTGCTGTTGTCCATGCAGCATATGAACAAGCACTCAGACTCTCGGACTATGGACCGCACTCGCCAAAATATCACGACTCGTCGCTATACAAATATGGGTCCCTTAATCATGATGTCTCCACAGAAGTTGAATTGGAACAGAACGAGTTTTTGGAGCTGTTTCCGACGACACTACAGAACTCACTGGAGTTGCTAGTGCCGGTAGCCACTTGTGTGTCACACAGAATATACGATCTCTGTCATTTCTTTATAAAATTGCTTCGTATCACTTTGAATAGGATATAAGAAGAACATGTTGAATGCACTCAGTGAAGTAGCTAAGTGAATGATGCAAAATTGAGGTCTGTAGTCGAAAATCACGAAGTAGTGGTGGGTCACGAAGTTACGGTAAGGGCCCCCAGGCCGGGCCAAAGCCGCCAGTGACGGCTGGCTTTGGCTCGGCTCTGGCCTGAGCCGCGGCCCGAGTACTGTAAATGTAAAATTGCAAGTATGGGTTAAGATATGAACTTGAAGTACTCGCCTGTGCAGTAGGAGGGGAGGTGTGATGGGTCTATGCGGGGAGACGCGAAAACATGGCCAATATTATCACCGGCTGGTGAATCTGGGGTTGCATACCTCGTCTATAACCAAAACTTTACCAACAGTACTGTCCAGGATAGCTTTGGTGTTCTTCTCTGTATGGCCAAGGTACGCGCCCACAAAATCGGATGGATTCTTGACAACGACTGATGGAATTTCGTCAGTCAACGGGTAGCCAACAACACAAGTATCGATTATCACCTTCACCGTTGCTTAAGAGCCCTAATTCTGCGAATCTTTAATTTACACTGGCGGTGGTCAGTCGATGTTTCATGATGCAGTACTTCGGACTTGAATGTTGGAAGCTGGAAGGATGGATGGTATGATGATAGTACTGGAAGGCGGGAGTCAGGACCAGGTTGACTGGCCCGGCTCATACTATCCAAGTACTCAAGCAGAAGACGAAACCACAGCGAGTCGAGTATGCAAGTACTTTGATGAACATTCTAGTCGACAAAAACACAACAGAGTATACGAAAACGAGATAGCCAGAGCACAAGAATATATCAGGGTCATTTGTACAACAGGATTAAAGAGAATCGCAGATCAACAACTAGTGAATGCGTACCAGAACAACACTTCGTCGGCGAAGACAGTTGACTAAAAATTGGGAAGTAACAAAAGACGAAGAAGTAGAAAAATCGCGCGAAGCGACAACGTCGAGACCTTCGAAGGTGACAGACATGAGAAGAGCGCGAATGGATGACGTAAACACAGATTTGACCCACATGAATAAAACTGCACGAGCCACCGTGAGAAGTAATTACCATTTAATGTGTTCGTCAGAATCCCCCCTTTATTTACGACAAGAAAGACCCTCTACCTAAAGGTAGCGGGAATTTTTAATTCCCTTTGTGCTACACTGAGGTGTGTACTTACTATTTTATGGAAAACAAAAGTTCAGACGCGTGCCTATCGAGCAAGAACAGACTGCGGTCAATATTCACGGCAAGTATCACAGCGAATTGTCGATTTGGAAGTCATTGTCAGCAAGCTACAGAACATGGTGCGTTCCATCACAAAGCGCCTTCTGACACTATACAGTGTTGTACTAGGCAACTATTCCAGGCTCTCAGCATCAGATGATGGAGTTGCTCGCACGTGGTATCGGCATATGGCCGACGCAACTCCCCCGGTACGCTGAAGCGGTCATGCTGTGAGTATAGATCTAATCTTGTGATAGTATTCATTTTCAATGACATGCTTAGTACGGATGATGAAATCGAAGATACTCTGATCCCTACGAAGGAGATCTATTACTCTTCGTCAGTCGCCTTTGTTCCCGCCATTGTTACTTTAACGCCGTCTAGTACAGGCCCCCCATGATCAGGGATTGGCAGGAACTTGTCCACCCATTGGGCGGTACATATTATTATAACGACAGAAAGGTGAGCTTTTGCAGTATAACTGATATAGTCACTTAATGGACGTTTAGAATACTTACACTTCGATGAACATTGGTCATTACGACGATCTACAGAGGCTCGATGATTTCATCGATGCATCGCGATCAGCTGCGAAAGAAGATGGGTGGGTGCTGGTAGTGTACCCGGCCATTTTCATGGGAGAGGAGAGGTTTCAATACTACTATGTAGTCCCAGACCACCAGATCATCGCCTGGTTAGAGGATATGGATGGTCACATCCTTTTCGGAGAATGTGTCAACCCAAGCAAATGGCGTCATAAGAGTATGTTGTATTCACATTACGTTTTCATTCGCTCATTATGCAGGACTTGAACTGGAGGCCCAATATTGGCGAGTGGTTGACCTACGACATTATTTAATTCAAATGAACTCACTGGATTGTCGCTCACCACTTCACAGGAAACATTTTGAATTCTTTCCGCACAATTTCCGAATGAACACCTTACAAGTGAGACGCATAAGGAGAGAAATTGGCTGCTATCTTGGAGGTGAGCCTGGTGGTACTACAACTACAATCAGAATAACCGATTCAAGAACAGAAGCAACGACTTTAAGTGAATCCACAGCCGCTTCAATGTTCTGGACGTTAGACCAGATGAATCAAGTTGTCGCTCAACTGGCCAGTATCGGTATGCATACCTGCATTCTACAACTAACCAGCATGTTGATTAACGACAAACAGAAGACCTTGCAGAAAATGGCTCTATTGAAGAGACCGGTATTGTATTCTGTTGTGCGTGTGCTTGTGAAAATTAAACGCTCCAAATACTGATCTCTTTGTTAACAGGCAGAATCTCGTACATACTACGTATGTTGCTACTTCTCATATACAAGGCGTCATTCATTTGTCAACGCACATAGGCCATTACCAATATCTAAATCGCCATAACCAACCTGAGGCTCGCCTGCTTCGAAGGCATGCTGTGAAAGAGAGGCCTCAAAAGAATAGGCTTGTTTCGTTCATCGGCAATGCTGCAGCTATGGTGCTGTGCATGCCAGTCACTATTGAGCGCATCCAGACCACTTCTGTTGATGGAATTGTGAACGGTGTGGAAGTTCGGCGCTTTGTTAACGACTTCAGCAACCAAGCTAAAAGTCAAATAACCCTGGTACGCTTTTACCAGTATCACAGACAAGTACACCCCCTTCCTCAGCCCTACAGGCAGGCGTTTCAATGGCCCTAGACGTCGCCATCCTTGCTATTCCAGGTTTAGGAACATCAGCAATCGCACAGACACTGTGCTCCTGTTCCTTGCTTTTAGGTGTCGGCTGCATTTTTGCAGGAAACATGGTGCAACACTTCGGCGAGAGAATGGAATCCCTAGATTTTGCGGTTCGGTTTACTTCACGTTTCTGCATCCTGACGTTGACATTGCCCACTAGGCATATTACCTCCGTAAGAAGAAAATGATGCTTATCATCATTACAAGCATACCCACTTTTTTTTGTGTACTGAGGTAAGCAATATTCTGGTCATGATCACGTTGCATCGCTCATAGACTGGTTAGTGTGATCGGGTCCATTTTGGGATTTCTTTCAGGTGTCATTACGGACTTGAGGCCATCTACACCCTTAATCATTGCATGCATCGTTACTCTTTGCATCGTGGCGTGTCTCTTACTTGTGTTGGTGATTGCTAGCTATGGTCCAAGTCTGGTTCGGATGCGGCCGCAGTAATATCTCTGTCTGAAAAAAAATCTAGAGGATGTAGCTAGGAGTCGCACTCTCAATTACAACATCAGAATCCAGACTACATGCGATCTCGAACTTGACGTCGGTCGTGAGCGCGCGATCATCGTAAGAAGCGGGGACAATTTTGGAGAACCACGCGAACCTGGGCCCGAGTGAGTGAGCGAGTGAGCAATTGAAGGCAACCCGATTCATCGCAAATGGTGTCCTTCATCCGAGCACGCAATGGGAGCACGGGAACGACGAGGTAGTACAGGCAGTTTGAGTTGTCGAATTTTCATCGTCGTATCGAAACCGATGCACTCATCACTGCCGAAGACAATAGCCAAGAGGATTTGCAGGAATTTGTCATTCTGTCGGTCGATGTGAATGGAGGGGATACGGCAGGACCGGGGTGGTCGTATACGTGGACTATATGGTGGTAAGAACGCACCTGCGTCGACATTCTGCTGTTAGCTCAGCGTGGCATTCTACATCTGGAGATCAGAAATGCGCGCAAAGTGGATACATCGTCAGACATACTAGCTTCTGGCATGTTTTGGGATTGATGCAGGCGTTCCTTTGGTACCAATGGTCATGTATCCATAATTAGCTTAATTGGTTGGCATTCTGTAATACAGTATGATCAGAGATGGGATTGTTGGTATCAGCCTGAGCTTGTATATGGTGCATCCCTGCACACTTTGTTAGTTAATAGTTTTTTTCAATGACACGATGACTCACCCCGCGCGACGCTGATGATCTTCATCGATCATGGGAGGCTCCCGCATGTATCTATGTGGGTCAGTCAACGTATGTATGAACTAGTAAAATGTAATTCTAGATGGCCAAGGTGAAGCATAAATGGTGAGGTGGTTGGTATTGTGTGGGGTGTGATTGGGGTCATGGACTAGCTTGAATAAGGTTCATCTCTGCGCACCATTTAGTTTGAAGGTTTCTACATAAAACAACGACTTACCCTGCGCAATGCCGATCTTAGGCGTTGTGTCAGGTTAGCGCAACGGCGTGCACAGTCGCGCATCAACCGCTTCATCAGGCACGGTGTTGGGGTGTTGGGGACCTCGAGTCCATAAATCAGGAACTGCGTGGGTGACGCGGTACTGAGCACATTACCGCCTTTGCCGCGAGGTATTGAAGCTGCGTCTGTAAAATGGGAGTTTTGTTATGAGTGAGGATGACGTGCGATAAGCTTACGATGTTGTCGACATTAATGCCGACGTGAGGAATATTCAAAACGCGAGACATGTCTTTTGTCTGACATTTCTATATCAATAGGGGCGTTTAGAAGATCGATCAATTTTCTTACCGTAATCGTTCCTTTTATAGCAGAGTATAGCAGTCGTAAGCGGTTGATCAAGATGACAATTGATTGAAGCAAACAATCATAAATAACGACGACATTCAGTCTCAGATTCAGTATTATGTAATGTTGTCCAAATGTTGTATCGCGGTTTCCTAGCCATCGATCAAGAAGGCCCTGATCTATTTCTTCTCAAACCTTTAGATCTTTAGACTGTACAGTCGAACGATTCACCAATGGGTCGTCATTCTCATTCACGGTACCCAGTGAATCGAGGCTATCGCGTCTCGTCCGTTTATCTGCTCATGTTCAGCGTGAATCGTCTTCTCTGCACAATGCAATCCCCCGGCAAGACAATTCAACTACTTGGTATACCTTTTTGGCAGAAATAATATCCAGTCGTCTGACTGACGAGTATCATTTTCAGATGCATTCGGCGATCCCGTCATTCGCAATTCTGTCCTCTCGGCCCCATCAGCGCCTCAAACCCACAGCTCCACGTTCAGGATACGCTCTCAAAATACAGCCACGACCATGACCTCGCGGTCACGCTAGACACTATCTTTGTGGGCCTCGTTGGTTTAGCCTTTTTGATTATCATTTGGCTCCTCTGCCTCATTCAGCCCAGTCCTGTTCCGGCAAGGACTGCGGCTTCTACTGCCATGTTGTTTCGTTCCGGCTGATGTCGGCGGTTTGCTCTGCTATCTCAAAAGGTCAGTCGATTCAGATATCAGGCTGCAACGATGACATCACCGTGCTAGGACTCGCCCATTCATGTGGCTTTCCATGCCTCATTTTCTGGCTGATCTTCCTGGGCACCATCTGGTCGACGGCCTAGCTCTCAGAACAGATTGTCGCCCACCCCACTACTCTTATATCTCGAGATACATGACAGCGTACCCAAACTCTTTTTCTTGTCTTTTCGCGCAACCACAGTCCCTCTTATTTCAAGCAATCTGCCGCGCGAACCCCTAGATGTATGTCTTTTTTATCAGTTTTTTCTATTGCGCAGTGGGCTCAACGATGATACTGCAGTTCTACGCTACATTCATTCTACCTCTCAGCTCCTCGCCCTCAACGCAGGCTGCAGGCCACTTTGATGGTGTCGGTGCTCAGTTTGGGGCAACTCACGCATGTGACTGAGATATATTGGTAGGTCTTCCTTTCGTTGGTGTCGGCGGCCAATAGTGCTCATCGGTGTTTTCTAGGCCTGGGTGACATTTTTTGCTAATGCTGCATGCTCCGGGAGTGCAGAAACGTCCATGTCACCGGCGGAAATCTTCGTACGTTGGAGTTGTGTATTCAGGCAATTTGATTTATTAACGATATCTCAGCATCATGCGGCACACGCGACTTTCCTGGACAGTCTTGGATCCTTGCGACCCGCAGCTAGCTTCTTACTCGTCTGAAGGGCTAAGTCAACTGAAGAATGATGCCATTGAGAAGGTGCAGATGCTCGTGCCAGTGAAGGAAGCCGAATGCTCGTATGATTTTGATGCATCGAAACTTGGATCTTTTACCGTCGATGAAGGCCCATTAAAATCTGTATCGCATAACTTCTATCTGCACGCGCCGACTGCTCGTGACAACGCAATGAAAGCGGTCAAGGGCCTTAAGGTGGTCCTTTTGGAAGGTAGTCTGGGCGTCGGAAAAAACCGGTTCGATCGCTACTCTTGTCATGCTTTCAGGATACCAGCTCTGTCAGATCAATTTGTTCGACCAAACGGATCTCATGAATCTCTTCGGTTCTGATCCCTTTGTTGAGAACGGCTATCCAGGAGAATTCGCCTGGAAAGATAACGAGTTCCTGACAGCCGTGCAAGAAGGACATAGGTTTCTCCTCGTGGAGATGAGTCTCGCACCCCAAGCTATCTTCGAGGGGGTCAATACTGTTTTGGACCTGTATACATTCCCGAGCTTGGGAGATCCTTCGTCCGGCATCCCGTCTTCGTGGCACAGAATCCACTCCAAACAGGGAGGAGGTCGTAAAGGACTTACAAGGACCTTTCTGGACCTGTTCACGAAAGTTTATACTGAGTCGTCCTCTGAAGACCTTTTTGTCTGCCGAGAGCGTTTCAGAGGTTGTAGCGAGGACATGCTACGCGCCACGATCGCATATGACAACTGTCCTGAACCAGGAAGTTGTACACAGGAGCACTTTTGGTCGCGACGGCAGTCCTTCAGAATTCAACGTTCACGATGTTCTTCGCTGGGAGAGCTATCGCAATCCTTGCCAATTTCACACCATCCTCGTGATTTCTTGCGGGTCATCTACCTCAGCAGGTTCAGGACTCTCGCCCATCGTAACTGCGCCCAATGTTTGTTCGATGAAACTTTTTCTTCATCTAGCCCGACTGTCCTTCACGGTCCGCATCTTGTCATATCATCGTCACACTTCCGTATCGGGCACTACCTCGTAGAGCGACGTAACAGCACCCTTAGCGTTTGACCCAGGCGTTTTTTTTTTGCTTCAGAATAGTCCTTTGGGGTCATAGACCCTATGTTGGACATTTATCTCGTCATTAGTTTTTCTTTCGTTTTGGTTGATGTTCCTAGGTCTATTGGATGAATGATGCTAACTCGTACTCCGCCATTCGACCCAGGCGTCCACTACAAAGCACACTTTATTACACTGGAAGCCATTGGGGCATGTCTCTGCAGTTCGTGGGGACGACACAGTGGTGAGTCAGAACTCATCGTACTGTCGGTTATTTACCAGGGAATGTCCTTCCTAAGATAACCATCACGAGTTCCAATGATACCATGGATATCCCATGGAGGTTTCGAGAAGATGGATCATCCCACGCAGGTACTTGCTCTCGTTCAAGACATGACCTGTTTCTGAGAAAGTCGTTCCAGATGCCTTATCCAGCTGTGCCACCGATCACCAGACTTATCTTTCGCTTTTTCTCGGGTCGCATTCCTCCTCCATTCTGCAGCACAAGTACTGTCGACCCTCGCTGACGAAAATTTACGGATGAAGCGCGGCCCTTACTGCATCGCGTTCGGCAGTTATAATCAATTTGAACAGGTCGATGGACCTCTGGTACGCGCAGTCAAGCCAAGACATCGGGTGGTTCTGGACGGCGCGAATCTCTGTAATCCTTTCGTCCTCGACCGACTGAGCTCTGTTTTGTGAACCTGGTGGAGTTCTGGTTCTCAGCGAGAGAGGATATGTCAACGGTGCGGTACAACCGCTCAACCGCATCCCAACTTCCGCATGCTTATGACATCTGACCTCTGATATGGTGAGCAATCGCGTGCGATGCGAAACCGTGGTATCGAGGTGACATTTGTCGCTTCGTTCTTCTGAGAAGACGAACCTCGTCTCCGACTTCATCGTCGACTTCCTACGACTGTCTTAGGCATAGGTCCTTCTTTCGCCGTGACACACGAGCTTGCACGCAGAGGAGAGTTTTAATCAAAGATCTCAATTCTCCGTTCTTAGCTAATCTTTGTATTGAATGCTTGTCAGCTGGTGGACCTTGAACTCGCCCCGAACTACTTAGTATGTCTTAGTATGTCTATGCAACTCCGACGATCAGGAACGACACATATGTCGGTCAATCTTCAATACGAGCATGTGCTCTAGGTCAATCGCAGCCGTGTTGCAATCCCGGAGGCCAAACGCCTCGCAAACGTTTCTGCTCTATTAAATGCGGCAATTTCCCCCACCTATGGATTAGGTTTGACAGAAATGCGGACGTACTTGTTCGCGCCAACGACTATCGAAGTCTCTTCTAGAGATCTGAAGTCCTGAGCATGCCGCTGGAAAACTACATGAATGCCTAAATCAGCGCTGTACGATTTTATTTTTGGCGCTCGGTGCATTCTGATCAATTCCCAATAGTCCGCCGCAAGTAAGTTCTAGATGTCTTATCCCTTCATGCCCTTCCGCTCATGAGTGTAGTGTCCACTGACTTAGAGAGAGATGGAATTAGCACACACGGTGAAAGACAAGGTCTAGTCCGATTATTGCTCCAGCGTGCCCATCGCTGAAGTGAAAATTCTAGGCTACGTCGAACTTCCACTCGGGTAATGCTTCTTTCACCCGACATGCCAACCTTTCTCTCCTTATCTGCGAATTGCCTCTGTCGAGTGACATTCATTAGGCATCATCATCGATGGGTTGTGATTTGGTTCCACCTTTTACAGAATATCCATCATGCCATCTTATAAACCGTTTCCTCTGCCCTGAAACGCTTGATTGACGCGGGGATCTCGTTTGCTTAGCATCGTATCAGCATTCCATTGTGGGCACGTGCTGTGGGAAGGGGAGGTAAGGGCATCGCTACGTTCCTTACGTGCGACTGAATTATTGCTTAGTTCCCATGCATGTCTTGTTTGCTTTGCTGACTCGATGGGTCGCAAGTCAGGCTTAACCCAGGCAGCAAGTGGTCCCAACGTGGCCTCTGCATATTCAGTGACTCGCAACATCCTTCCATGAAATTCTTGACGGACCGGATATCCTCTTTTGCCCAATCATTTTCGGCATTCATGCGCCAATGCATTTTATCCGTAAGTGAAGCGGTGGCCACTATCGCAATTCTCATCTAATCGCTCAACAGCCTGAGGTTGCATTCCGCTTCGTGACAACGTTGTCTGTCCTGGAACATTCCAAGCACGGGCCCTTGGAAGTAGCTATGCATCTGTTTCTGCGCCCCAACCGGTTCGCAACTGACCGCCATCCACCAGACATGATGGCGAATCGCCTAAGTCATTGCTACATTTCTCTCAGCTGAGCGATCCTTAACATTCTCAGGACTCAACACACACACTTGATTTGTTAAAGCAAATCCGTCGGTTCCGTGCCCAATTACAACGCGAGGTGCTACTCCATGCGAGACAGACGACGTTAGACTCGTTTTTTAAGTAGATATGTACTCTAGCACCTTAGATTTTCGACGCTGTTGAGCGGTGTCACATGTGTTCGTCACATTTGGTCACAATGTGTGACATCGGTCCTTCTGTGTAACTTTGATAATGTATAGGACCTAGGTGTGAGGTGGGTCCCGACGTTATACGTTAATTATGGGATAGTCAACTGTAGTATGTTTGTAATCCGTCTTTTCCACACGCTAGCGCTTAGCGATGATGATCGATACCCGAGTCGGCACTCGCTGAGCTTGTGGCGAGGGAAACTGTCATACGGCAAGTTCCAAAATTTTTGTCCTGACAGCCTCGTTGGATGTACTAAAGGAGGGCCTACTAGTACCCCAAAGATCTAGTCATGCCAACCATTCCATACCCTCTTGCTCTGATCCAACTCTGGATCGCCAATCCAGCGCTGCCATGGTCTAATCCGGTATGGCAGTATGTGACACACGTTCTTGGCGAACCTTGGGCGTACGACCATGGCGAGGATGCGACTGCTCTGGCCAAATATCATGGTGTTACTGGATGGACCGTAGGCAAGGCTCAGGCAGTCGAAGCTTTCATCAACAACTGTAAAATGGCTAAGGAACCTGCTGAACACTATGGTCTAAAACGACGAGATAATGACCATGAAGGTCGTTGTTTGTGGAACACCTGGGTTAAGACTTCGTGGGCCAAATGGAATATCAACAAATTGGTCGATGACATCTTCGAAGACAGCGGTTGCGCGCCGCACAATGTCATGGCCAGGTTGAATTGCAAGACCGCAGATGATGTAAGTCATGTGCCAATCTATCTTTCTCATAATACGATATAGCCATGTACTTAGTTTCCGACGATGGAAGCTGCGCAGGTGAAACAGATCGTCTCCATCAAACTGGCTGATGTGTTATTTGGTGACGATGCATTCACCGACGGATCCTTCCTTGTAGCGCCCATCATGATGTTTGTCGGTGCAGTGCTGGTATCGACGTGGGGTAGATATCGGAAGACGATCAAAAGGCAGGTTAACAGCATCGACAAGAAGACTAGAGAAGTTGAAGACCAATGGCTAGGTAAGCCGCACGGGTTGATGAGTTAGAGCGGGAGCTAACCTTCGGGCAGTCATCACGGCCGCAAATGCAAAACCCACGATGGCCGGCATTCGCACCTACCTGAAGAAATTGGAGACCTTGGTCGCGCTTCTTAGCATGTTCAAAGACCAGGAGACGATTAAGAACCTTGATGCGCGTCGTGAACAGGTGAATGCGATGCTAGCTGCTACCAAGAAAGATCCCGCCAAAGCAGAATTAATAGCAAGTTAGTGGCCAGTATCTGACTGACATATACACGATGACTGACGGTGATTGTTTAGAGCTTCCTAAATCTCTACGGGATGCGCTTGATAAGCTGGCCACTGAACAAGAGGTCAAGGAGCTCGAACTTCTGA